>CAXKWD010000012.1:6154690-6754690 GCA_964059195.1 Ectobius pallidus
CCGCGAGCAGAATGGGGTTATTTAACTGTTACCTGTGAATAGAACGGGCTCTTGCGGTCGTTGCTCGTAATATTAAACCTTTAAGTACTAGTCCCTACGCCAATTTAAACTATCACCCGGGAGCACCTGTGAGAAGAACGGGCTTTTGCGCTATTTTTAATATTAAATCTTTAACCACTGAAAATCGGCGTTGTGGATTCTGAATATAACACATTCGAATTTGGCGGCGGCGGCGGTTGGAGTTGTCCTTACGGAACGCTGCCAGAATGAAGGCAACATGGCTTGCTGCGTACAGGGACCCGTCAACTCCGGTATTACCTGTTTTTTTATAAACTTTTGAGTCTTTGTTATCAATATGTTGGTTTACGTAATTGTGTTTTATTTTATTGGTCATATCTTTTCTGATGGATTGTTGGTTTGTTTGATTTACTTTTGTTAAACCTGTTTCTGTATCTATGATTAAGGATTTGACTTGCTCTTTATGATTAGGTTTAAAGTTATGTTTATAACCCAATTGGAGTAAATCTTCTTCATGTTTAGTAAGTGCTGTTGATGTTAGGTTAATAACCCGCGGGAAAAATTGTATTTCATTATTTGTGTTTCTATTCAAGTTCTGATTATGGCTGTTTAGTTGAATTAGTTTTTTCAAGATTTTGGATTTTCTTATATTGTATTTGATATTTATGTTCAATTTCATGCTTCAATTTTTCATTTATTTGATTGTCTATTAAAGCCCATTCTTGGTTGAAGATTTTGGAAGCTTTCAAATGTAGCATAGGCCCTATATACTTGTTCATTAAGAAAGTTCTTTTTCTTATATAACAATTTGATTTTGTGTTGTAACCACAGTTTTTTGGCTTGTTTTTCAGTGCGTCGAGCTGCTGTTGTTTTATTATTAATTTTAACTTTGATGTAATTGGGAATAAGTTCTTTATCTTTACATGTCTTATTAAAATTAATATTAGCTATCGTTTTGAGTAATTTACGTTTCGTGTTCATATATTGGTTAATAATTTTAGCCTGGTTAGCTTTATCTTTGTGGTTTAAGGTGGAACTTTTCAAGACATTTAAATTATTGTATATTTATTTACTTGCTATGTGCTGTCTTTTAATTCAAAATGACATAATATCCTTCATATACATAATTATGTAACTGCACACAAAAGTATGAATTACGTGTTTTTTCCTGTTTTTATATTCATACTACGGAAATATAAAAAACTAGGTGAAGACAGTCCAAAGGTGATTCCGTGAAAATGAAATTGCCCATATATCCAGATTATCTTATTGCTAATAAAAAACAAAATATTACAAGGAAAACCCACAGCATTAGTAATCAAATACATTCTTGCTCACTGTACAGTGAGTCCCACGAAAGAGTTGGCCAATCATGCAGGTTTCTGCGTCATGGCGGGCAATGCTACAACTCCCGAGCGATCGGGTGAAATATCCACGCAAATAAGGCCATTAATGGTGTAATGGTTCAGGTTCACACATTTACAGTTGGAATTACAATGAAAATAACCATGTACCTCATCACAAGAGATGTTGGAAATGTTCTTCTCTTGCATTCACAACACTGGCACCTTTTCAGGAAATTTTCTTTCACGGGCATGAGATAGAATTCATTTCTCTTGTGATATTTATTTATTTAATCTCCAAGTACAAGAGCCCTATTTTACCTATGTATGCTAGGGCTATAGTTTCAGAATAAGTATGTTATAATTAAGACATGCAGAAAATTTTAAAATGTGGCGGTAAACAATAAACAAAAGTGAACATAAACACAAAACATTACAAAGTTATTTCATAGAAATAGTTGTGAGAATTGATCACAGTGTTTTAAAAACTTTGTTAACAAATGTTTTAAACTTTGTGAAACAGCATTGGTTTTTTAAGAAGTCAATCATTGGATAACCCAAAACCTTATTACACTTAGTTAAATGCTTCTTTAGCATGTGGCGCTTGTAACCATGAAATGGGCAGTCTAAAACAAGATGTTCGACAGTTTGTTCATCATGTCCACATGGACAAAAATATCCATCAATAGCGGGTATGTGGAATCTTTGAAAGTAAGATTTAAATTTACCATGACCCATCATAAATTGAGTCAAAACGAATGATGGTTCGAAATATTTCATCAGCAGTCTGTCGTGAACTGTAGGAAAGTACATCACTCTTGTAACAGCGCCATTGATGCTATTAGCCCAAAGCGAGGACCATTTATTTAGCAGATCAACTTTCAGCTCATTTTTCACATAAGAGATGGGACACTTAATTTCTCTTGTGATATTGTCTTTAAGTTCTTCTAACGTATGGGAAATTGACCCATACACTTTATTTTTCAAGTTCCCCCTTAAATGATAGTCACATACTGTTAGAACAACTTAAAGACAATATCACAAGAGAAATTAACTCTGTCTCGGAAGCTGAACTTATACTTGTGAAAGAAAATTTCTTAAAAAGGTGTCAGTGTTGTGTGGATGCAAGAGGAGGATATTTCCAACAACTTTTGTGATGAGGTACGTTATTTTCATTGTACAGTAATTCCAACTGTAAATGTGAGAACCTGAACCATTACACCATTCGCGGCTTTATTTCCATAGATATTTCATCCAATCACTCGGGAGTTGGAGCAGTACCCGTCGCGATGCAGAAACTCACATGATTGGCTAACTCTTGCGTGGGACTCACTGTACATCCATTTGCACTTCTGTTCAGGGACGTAGCCAGGACTTTTTTTTCAGGAAGGGTGGTGTTCCCCCAATTCTTTTGTAAAATTAAGCCTTCAGATTTCATGTTTTTTTATCAGTTTCAAACAAAATTGCTTTTTTTTTTAGACTGATAGCACACTTTTTACTATTTCAAAGTAATAACATTTTTTTTTAACATTCAAATTAAATTTGATGGCATAATTTTACAACTGTTCATAAGTACTATACTTATGAACTAGACTAAACTAAACTCCATGGCGCTACATCCCTGGAGGGACTAGGCCTACCATATGGTAGGCATCATCTACCATAGGCAGATGGCAGGATTAAGGGGATGTGATCAGCATGCAGTCACCCATGGCCATTAATGATGGTTACTACTGTATAATTCTTCAAACTAACCATCCTATTTCAAAACTTATGTAATTAGGCTATATTCAATTCAATTTTCGTCCCTGCATCTACCTTGATGAGAACTCGTATTTACAGCCTAGCAACTGATGGTGGCAATCACAAAGCAGCAAAAGTGTCCCTGTAGTTGCTTAAATACGAAACTTACAGGTCTAGAATC
Source organism: Ectobius pallidus (assembly GCA_964059195.1). NCBI lineage: Eukaryota > Metazoa > Arthropoda > Insecta > Blattodea > Ectobiidae > Ectobius > Ectobius pallidus. The sequence goes on from CAXKWD010000012.1 coordinate 6,157,976, forward strand.
CTGAAGGCACTGATAATACATTTACAAAAGTCAGCGCTGGCTTCATCAATTTTTATTTAAAATATCTCATCATATACTATTGCTTTTTCCTTTAGAATACAATTTGTTCCTACCAGTACGTAGATTTCAGAAATTAATTACATCATAAATTTTATGCAGTTCCAAAGCTACCTGTGAACACTGATAATACATAGGCTATTGTTTCTCAACTGTTTGTTGACAGAAGAATATGATGTGAATTTGATTTGATAAATTCAGTGTAATTTTCAGAAATTAATAATTTTTCAAGGGAACGAGTGGTTTGTTTGGTTTTTATTGTCTGCGATACTTCCAGGGTTAAACTAGCAAGATATTATAGCTGGTGCCTGCTTCTTTGCCCGCCATTTTTTATTAATTGACTCCAGGATTTTTAAGAAATTTACACTGGCAGTTTATTAAAAATGTTTGTTGTTCAGAGCTATGGAAAATGTAAATAAAAATAAAATTAGAATATTTGTTCATTGTGTTCATTTCACTTAGGCCTTATATAATAAAGAAACAGTTTTCCTAATTTTGTACTCTTCGTGAAAGTTAACACTGCGAGAGACGAACATCGCCAAGTATACCCAATGTCTCACACCAAGTGAGGGAGCAAGTGAGCACGCTATTGAGGGCCGTTGAATTGTATAAGAGTAGATTTTTATGATGCAGTATTTGGTACAGACAACTACATTTAAATAAATTTTGTCAGACTAAACCTTTGGGTGAGAACAACATATTCAGTCATTTGAACAGGAGTTGGTGAGAGTGGGCTTTACAAAATTACTCGAGCCTTCTTCGATACTCAGCACAAAGTTTGATCAATGTTGCAGCATGGTTTACGCGACCCATAGATTGTCTCCCAACACTCTCACTGGCCACTTACGATCATTCAACTTATTTTCACTGCATAGTACAATGCTGCCAATAGCTTTACATGAGGGAAGAACAAGTGTGATGCTAGCGAAAGGTAGTACGAGATTTGTGATATGTGTGAGCTTTGAGACACATTCAAGTTTCGTGCCAGGTTAGGTTAGTTTAGTGGCAGGTAGCTCTAGCAGCAACACCATAACCACAGTAAACATCGTCAGGTTACCTACACTGTTTCATGATGAGAATGATCCTGCACACCATCCCCCATGTCATGACCACTGCCAAATTTTGGGAAAAAATAGTTTTAGGTCGCACACTAGGCTACTCCCACCAAATCTCTAATGGGACCCTTCTGGGAAGGAGGGGTTTAGGGTGGGGAGTAACTTCAAATGTCCCATCCTAGATGTCTCACTATTTTAACTACTAGCAACGCCATCTATTATGCAAAATGTGAAACTGGGAAAAAATTTTAAATAATTTATTTCTCCTTTAGTCTCTTCTTGTCTTCCTTTTCCTCCCTCTTCCTCCCTTTCTCTTCACCCTATCTACCTATTTGAGACCTATTCCTAACCTACAGTTTTATGCATCAACCAGTATACGAACCCATGACCACTAGCACCGTAACTACTAGCAGCTTCAACCACTACACCATGAGAGATTGCTGAGCAGTGAAGGGAAAATCAATCTATTTAAGTTCAGAGAGCTTTAATACATGAGAAATAGCAGCTTACATACAAGGGTCGTTTTTTATAATCGTCAAATATTATGTTGGCTCTGAAAAGAGCCGCTATGGTGCAAGGGTTGTTTTCGCTGCATTAATTAAGTCATCTTGCAGGTGGCATACCATTCAAGTCCAAACTCTTCGTTGGACAATATCATAATACGACCTCTTACTTCTTTGTTCCCTTCTTTGGTCCCAATACCTGTAATAATATTTCATAGTATGATGCATATGTGGCTTCATCCTGAAATATTACCATATGCAAATGCAGTAATATGGTGCAAGGGTCACTTTTAAAACACCGTGACTTCGTATATTTTTATACATATACCATAAGATGAAGGGTACAATAGTGAGCTGCAGGGCTGGCAATAAGCAGGTTCATAGCTGGAATAGGAAAAATAGGCTCAGTGGTGCACGATAGGCTCGGGGAACAGGGAAAGCAAGCAGGCAGGCAGGCGAGAGTGGGAAAAATCAAATATAAGTTGCACCTTGGGATGAATGTACCCACCCAACCCACCGTCGCAATGCACTTTCTTTTATACCACGATCTAGTGAATTCTTCTGTCCTCATATTACGAAGAAACACGTGATTGGACATTGGTGGTGTGCCATCATATCGCTAGACGAAAGGTGACAGGCTGACAAACCTCTGGGAAATATAATATGCCACATTTTCGAAACCTACAAACAGTGTATCCATTAAGTGGAGGGAAAGGAAATAGACATTAAATCCATGTCTGGGATATTAATACAAGTAAGAATCAGCTTGAAAAATTTTATGTCATAACCGGGATTTGAACACGGATCTTCGGCTTAACGCGCCGATGCTCTACCATTGAGCTACCATGACAACATGCCAGTATGACATCAAATTCCTCAACTGTATCAGTTGAGGAATTTGACATAACATGCCAGTATGACATCAAATTCCTCAACTGTATCAGTTGAGGAATTTGATGTCATACTGGCATGTTGTCATGGTAGCTCAATGGTAGAGCATCGGCGCGTTAAGCCGAAGATCCGTGTTCAAATCCCGGTTATGACATAAAATTTTTCAAGCTGATTCTTACTTGTATTAATATCCCAGAGTGTATCCATTATTCGAAAATGCAAGGGTGCTTCGCTACGGCAACCGCCTCCGCTTTGCGCACTTAACTATGTGGTTAGTGTTATGCATTATTTAGACTATATGCAGAGGCGACTGTGGTACGGTCGGGAGTGCCGAGTGAGCTAGTGGATTGTCATGTTGGTAGGCTAGCTGGTCTTTGGTACGGTCGGGAGTGCCGAGTGAGCAAGCGGTTGGTCGCCATAGCAATGCAGTGGGCGGAGCATAAGGGGAGACTTATATTTGATTTATGCCAATACGGTGTATTGAAGAATTGCCAATTAGGCTTACTCTAGTGTAGTAGGCCTGTAACAATTTTCAAGCAGACTTTCAAGACATTTAACTACCCTATGGACCTAATTTTCTAGATACCATAACCTAAATGACACAACCTATACACAGCTTATAGGCCTAAGCTAGATTCATTAGCCTAAACTCTGGAAGAATTTAGGGTTGGGCGAGGGATGTTGATAATTTTCTAACCACGTTTTGATTACTCTCTTCTCAAAATGGGAGCCCACAAAATGTGCTAAAACTCATACTAATAGTATGGACTGGTATACTGATTAAGTGTTCAAAAATTTACACTAGTTTTTAAATATTATATCATGAACTTTATCCTCATGCAAAGACCTGACAGATGAAATAATTATTCGTAAATATTTATTATAATATGCTCTACTACATCTACTTCCAGGTTATAACAGCTCTGTCAAAAACGCAGGTGATTGAAGTTCATTATGTACTGTATATGTAGTTATAATGGCATTAATAATAATTAATTCACATTTACGAAAACATATTAAAAGTCCACCTGATTCGCTTAAACGTAATTTTAAAAACATATTTCCTATACATTACTTACGCATCTGACAGTTGGTTTGATGAACACACACATGCTATAATCCTGTCAACCATCTGTAGCTCTTATCTATTACTGGCTAGACAGATTTAATACTTACATTCAAACGCCCATATGGTAGAATCGCATAACAGACATAAGCTGGGAAATGTTTTGACAAGTACACCAAAAATCAATTATTTTGTTGGCTACACTGAAAAACACATGTGGGCGGAAGATCATTAGTCTGATGTGAACAATGGTATCATGGCGGCTAGTTCGAATGAAAATATTATGAGTTTTTAATGAAAATCAAAGTGTGTTGTGACAGACGCGCCTATTTATGATTTGTGTATTATAAGAGTATATAGTGTTACGAAAATATCACGTAATACTTACATTATTCAGTGCAATTACACAATTAGTGGTGCTAGACTAATAGTCAGGGGCGCCCATATGATATATCTGGGGGGACAATAGTTTTAATTTATTTATTTTCTGTGGATTTAATTTCCTGGGTCACTTTATAACATTATATTAATAATATAATAAGTACAAAAATGACGTATCCAGAAAATAATTTTGGAGAGGGTCGAAAGTGACGAGGGGTTTGGGGGTATGGAATACCTCCAAGAAAGGGTAGTCTTGGGTCCATCACCGGAAAATTTTTAAATATTGAACTAATGAAAATCACAGTTTACGCTATTTTAGCACTGAAAAACTAGTTAGCAAATTTGTTTACTATACTCTAAGACATGCCAGCATAAACAAGCAATTGTTACCTAAGTTATAATACTTATTACTAAAACCCGGATTTTCATGCACTATCAAACTTAAAAATATGCATGCATTCATGCACTATCGTATCTCCAAATATGCACTATCAAAAATCCGCACTGTACTGCAATATATTTCAATTTATCTTAAAACAATATACGAGTTTTTCCAAATTCTCCTCACTTAAACTCGTGTGTTTATCAGTTAGGACATTCTTGAACGCAGAAAAGGATCTATCTATTTCACAAGAAGTAACAGGTGCATAGGCCTACTTAAGGGAAGAAATTTGACTGAGGGTGAGATCGAATTCCATGTCATTTACATATTCTCCACATAATACGTCTTTCACGTTTTCAGAAGTTTAAGATCAGGGTTTGAACTAAGTACCTTCTTAAGTTTTTCTCTGACTGTCACACCCGTTTCTCCACAACACGATTCTAAAAATATATTCAAAGTCTTCAACAATGGCTAGTGACTGACAAATTCAAGCAGTGAACATTCTGTTTAGCAGTTTTCTTTCAAAGGAAGGTGGTGGGGGTCGGCGAGTCAGCATTTTCTTTTGTAGCCTTGTGTATTATATTACTGTTTATTGGATAAACAGTAGCTAGCACTCTCAAATTCATGCAGGTGGCAGACTCTGTTGCCAAGTCAATCAAAATATTATATCAATGGTAATGCAATAAAACATTTTTACGTTTCTTTGAAAAGCCAAGATTTTAGGGAGGCATATTCAAAATATGCACAGTTATGCATGGTAACTTGATATTATGCACTAAAACCAGAAAATGGGGGTTTATATGCATTAAAAACGTCTGAATATGCTACATTAAGCCCAAAAAATCCAAAACATGCATTATGCATGAATTTTGCCGTAAAAAGGCCGAAATATGCAAACATGCACTGAAAAAATATGTTTATTTGGAATCCATAAGTCATGTAATGTGTAACTACAAAGATTGAGAAGTGTAACCAAAGTATATAAAAACATGCATTTGCATGGAAATCCGGGCTCTACTTATTACTATTTATAAAAAAAGTTAAATAACACATGGAACAATGGGAATAATAGCCTACTCATTATGTTATGAAAAAAATAACAAAACTTGTTTCATTTAATTTTTTTAAGTACAAAAATAGAATTTTAGGTTTTGACTTTTAGGGATCCAGACCCCATGGACCCCCTTTCTTAATCCACTGTGGATTCTGCATCTATGCTGTCGATTTGGTAAAACTTCTGGAAACGTTTTATGTCCCTACTGCCTTTTAAATAATTGTCTTAAAAGAAAGACACCCGACTATAATTATTATTAATATACATTTTTCCCTTTCCCTGAGACCAAGGGGGGGCCGCGGCCCTCCTGCCCCCGGGTATGGGCGCCCATGCTAATAGTGACTCAGTCCTATTTCCTCCCCCCCCTCCACAAGTGGGAAGTTCTTTATTACCTTTCACATCAGACATATAACACAATAAATTATGAATTCCAAGGACTCGGACATGCCCACTCATGTACCCTAACAGAATGACCTGCATGTCCAATACATTAGAATAAATATTTCGAAATCAAATGTTTACAATTCTATTATAAAGTTATACAGGGTGTTAATGAATAACACCGAAATATTTTACCTGTGTACAGAGGGGACATAGACAAGCAACTTTAATTAGGATATTTTTGCTCTATGACGTAAAATGTGTATGCTACAGTGCATTAAAGTCTTTAAAATTTGGTGCTCATAACTCAATAATTGAGCGAAATAGGGTTAAAATTTTCATTAAATTGACTTCATGCCTTACTAGTGATCGATAAAAACCTGATTCTTAATAATTCATCAACAGCTATACCATAATTTAGAATTTTCATAATCTGCAAAATTTACCGACTATCACATGATTGCCCGCCACTGCATTATGTTTTTATTCCTAATTCCAGGCCTAACAAAAATGTTTCATTTGTCTTTTTTTCCCTCAGAGTTGCAAGATATCGATCGTCATTTTTTACAATTTTCCCGACCACTACACAATATTCACTGTTCCTTTGTTCCCCATCATTTCAAGTATTAGAAGTCAGTGGCGTGCATATCCTTGGGAGATTTTATGTTATAACAGGAAGAATTGAATCCATAGAGCAAAAATCTCCTAATAAAAGTTGCTTGTCTATGTCCCCTTTATACACAGGTAAAATATTTCGGTGTTATTCATTAACACCCTGTATAATATACTACCTACATCTATAGAAAACAGTAAAATATTTCAAAAGAGGCTAAGGTCCTTCCCACAGACACATTGCTTTTACAAGGTTGAATTTCTTTCTTTATGGGATAAATATGTAAAGAAGTGGTACAAACATAATGTACAGAGTAAATTTTAGAAAATAGTTTAAACTGTGGTAAAATAAAAAATAAAAACAAAAATTCCGTATTTCTAAAGATCTCTTTTCCATATAAATACTGTCCTCTGCTCTTTATATTTCAGGTAACCTGGAAAGTGACTTCTCGAGATATTGTCGTGTACTGCCAAGTTTGGTAGGATGGTTCAATAGTTCCAATGACAACACCCATAGCTATAAGGCATGACAGTAATTGAATAAATTTAAAGCCCAATATTGTTACATTTGTATACAACTCATCATTAATGCTAAACTTTGTATTTTTTTATCTTGTATTGAATTTAATGTGTTTGTTGCATTATGTGTATGTCCCATAACATGTACATGTTTAGAAGAACTAAATAAATTCTATACTGTTCAATTCTATTCTAATTAATTGAGACATGGATACTGACATCACTTTCAATAAAAACCAGTCTCAATCTATACCAGCATCTCCTGCTAGTTCTCAACGAAAAAACCCAAATTAACTTACATTTACCAAGATGCCATTCCATATATCATAAGTTAATAAATGAATCCAAGGATAGATCTATATTTTATGCCCACCCCAAGAAAATGAAAAAAATATTCTAAGTATTGTAGGAAGTTTACACAGTGAAGTTAATAATTAGAACACATGAGTGGAGGTATTATACACTATACTTCACTAGATTTTACCACTGACCTGGACATGTTTCGGGATTCTGTCTTTATCCCATTGTCAACAAACTCCAACTGAGTTCGCCCACTTCGTGAAACATTGGGTATACTAGGCGATGTTCGTCTAAACTTTCACGAAGAGTACAAAATTAGGAAAACCGTTTCTTTATTATATAAAGCCTAAGTGAAATGAACACAATGAACAAATATTCTAATTTTATTTATACTTACAATTTTCATAGCTCTGAACCACAAACATTTTTAATAATCTGCCAGCGTAAATTTCTTAAAAATCCTGGAGTCAATTAATAATGGTGGACGAAGCCGCGGGCAGTATTGCGGACAATAAAAATCCAAAATAACTCCTTCCCTTGAAAAATTATATAATTTCTGAAAATTACACTGAATTTATCAAATCAAATTCACATCATATTCATCTCTCAACAAACAGTTGAGAAACAATAGGTATTATCAGTGTTAACAGGTCGTTTTGGAACTGCATAATCGAATCTGAGATCGTTTTCCAGGCGGCGCTTTCATATCGTGCAATGTACTCTAAAGTAGGAATTTTAGCTGTTTCATTAATTATTAATGGCTTAGTTTATGAATGATTCGCGTGCAAGTGTTAATAAATATAATGCTTTAATAATTATTATACTCTTAATTTTTAATTTTTCAATTAATTATTGTGGGCAAAGGCGCGGACACCTGCTAGTTTCGTACATTCCTTTTTCACATGTTCATTTCAAAAGTGTGATTAAAAATATAGACCTTGACATTTCCACAGAAGACATTAGGTTTATTCGCAAAGCAAATCCGTGACTGTTTGTGAATTTGTTGTACTGCACATGTCCAGTCTGTAAGTTATCTGTGATTTGCACTTTGTGAACGGTTAGAAGAATTTGGAATTGATAGTTTCTGCGTTTAATCGATATGATATATATGCTAATAGAATATTTATTTCCCTTTAACATGTTATACATGCAATATACATCACCAATAAACTATATTTTGGGAAACTTTTAATTATCTTCCATTATTCATATATATAAGTAGCCTATGCTTATAAATCAGTCACAAGATTATTGGAGGGAGAAGTCAGGTGCGTGAAAATAGGTTACTGCATATGTGTCTGATAACAATTCATCGTAGAGCCTGCAAACTTTTCTTACAGTACAGAAACTGTCCATGAGAACACATCGAACAGAAGATTACAATCAGAATCACGAATTTAACTTTGCAAACGCTTGTGCGAACAATGTGTTTCTGATTTTTGACTGCTTTGCGAACAAACATATTAAAACTCATGGCCACACACCTAAACAAGCATCAATTCTTCATGCATACCGTTTTGACTGGAAAACTTTGAATGAAGCTGGTCAAATACAGTATTTGCCAACTACTACCGGTACATGTTTAATCATCATCTACTGTCTTCCCTCACTCTTTTCTATTATCGTTTTCTAATAGAGAAATACAATGAACAATTGCGGAAAATTTTGACATTCCACTTCTATATGCTGTAATGTGATTAAATGCCTGAAATTCCCTGCTTCACAGTGATTGTCAAGAAACCATCATGAGCTCATGACACCAAAACAAAATCATGTCCAAGTTATCAACTTGAAGCTTGATACAAGATATCAGGTGATCCAAATAACTAAAGGAAGGAAAACTTATGCTTCTGTGGCATTACCAAACCCATTTCCATACCCCCTTCACCGGCGCTTACACCTTTTGTACCCAAGGAACTTATTTCACCACCAGCACCACCACAACCAACTATGGTTTTTCACCTGTTCAGCAGTCGCAGTCTAACAAGAGGAAAAAACAAGACCCAGTTCAGCCGGTAAACCACCAGTGGTGCCAACTTATATGGGCCCATGGGGCTTTAGGCCACTGAATAATTTGTCGTGTATTATTATAATTTATTATTTGTTGCTATTACTAAAACTAGTGTTTCTTTGTTGAATAATTGTAAAGTGGCATTCAGGCTGTTGTTCATTTATATAGTATGATCTCCTCTTGTTCGAAATCACTCACGATCGTTTGAAATAGTCGAATTCATTAAAGTTTTACATTTTACTCTGTCAATGCAGTTTTACCGACAAAGAAGATATGATGCTTATGACGAATTTATTGGGAGAACTCCAGTCAGGAGAAATACATTTTCCAACACTCCGTGATGTAATTTTATTTTAGAAGTTGCCTAAAACCAAAAATTAAAAAAATAAATACATACAATATTATAAACTTTAAATTGTTTTTTAACCAGGCTACACACCACTTTCTTGGCGGTTGAATTACAAAAGGTGATTGTTACTGAAATCGTTTCTTGCACAGTTCTTTAGTTATCTGTAGTTACATCAATATTACATTATAAGACCATTTCATAAACCTTAATACGAGTGGAAGTGAAAAAAATTTAAAATCTTTGAGCCCACTCAAAGTTTGTCAAAAGTTGGCGCCACTGTAAACCACTCTTCGAAACAAGTTGTCCAGAATAAAACTTTCTGGCTTCCACACAAGAAACCTGTCACCAATCCCATTACCCCTATCACTTGCACTAACAAGAGCGACCTGCCCCATGTCCAATTCTACCAGCCAACCTTCCCAAGATAGACCTCAATTCATTACGATCAACAAAGAATGTTTTACGGCAGCATTTCATCCTCTCCCTTCCCACCCCTGATAAGGAACGAATTCACTTCACCCCTTGATGAGGCACGATACGTGCAAGTTCTAAAGCTTCAATAACATTTGCACTAAGTTGGCAGTATTGAGCTGGGTTTGCTTTATAAATGTTATACATTGGGTGCAAACTTCACAAGCTTCACATCCAAACAATTGAAAATATTTCTAGCATCGTGCAATTTGTGTCAAGTCTTCCCGTTACAAACTCTGCAGTGAGCATGGTTGAATGGTTAGACTGCTTGCCTTCCACCACTTCGTGTAGGCCTACAGTCCCTTAAAATAAGAGAAAGTTGTAGTCAATCTTTGTGTCACATCTTCAGACGGTACCTAACCCAAATACAAAATTTTGTTTTCATATCATTTTCCGTTCTGGAGCTAGGCTGTTCAGAGACACACAAAAAGACATGTTTCCGAAAACAGTATATTTGGATTTTGGGATCCCAAAATGTCCATTTGTGAAAAAACTCAACTTTGAAAGTGGGGGTCAAAAACAATACTTCCTCTAACTATAGTATCTATGGAAAACCGCCAGCATGGTCTTGTGGTTAGCATTGCTGACTGCAGATCTGATGGCCCGGGTTCGATCCCCAGTACCTCCTAAGTTTTTCTGAGGTAGGGAGGTCTGGCAGGGGTGCACTCAGCCTTGTGATTTAAATTCAGGAGCAACTTGATAGCGAAGTAGCGGCTCCAGTCACGAAAACCACCATTAACGGCTGTGGGTGTCAGCATGCTGATCACATGCCTCCCAATCCTGCCATCTACCTGTGGTAGATGACGCAGCGGTCAGGTGGCAGGCCAAGTCCCTCCAGGGATGTAGCGCCACAGAGTTTAGTCTTAGTTTAGTATAGTACCTATGGTACGGGCAGAGGAAGCAAAAATTAAATTTTGCCCCAACCGACTGAGCTATCAAAATCAAATCTGAGATAGACACTTCCAGGTCATGGGGAACACATGGTAACAATTTAAGACCTCTAGGTCAAAGGGTCTCGGAGGAGTAAGTGAGCATAAACGCATCTCAGGGAGCATTCAGTAGGGCCTATAGTATACATCGATAAGTTTCTTCCATCTACTCTGGCTCTGAATATCCTTGGAATTATTTTTCAACACCAGATGAAGAATCAGTTTTTAATATTTCCTTTAAAGAAATATAGACTTTATTGAATTGCACACTTTAAATATCAGTACGAAGCCTTTTATCAGTCACGTGTAACAGATAAAATTGACACCAAAATGCCAACACTAGGGTGTCCATATAATATCCATATAAAAACAGGACATCTTAATTTTTTTGGGGGGGGGGGGAACCTGGGACATTTAAGGAAAAAGGGGGAGAAAAATTTCATTCACAAAATTTAGGGAATATTCACAATTCACCTTTGTCTCATGCACAGAAATTATCCCAAATGACTTGTTAAATTTCTTCTGCAGATAAGTGTAGACAATTTATTCCAAGAAATAGATGCTTCATTGTCACTGTACACTTAATTTTTATGTATTCTATCAAGAAGTGCTTTTTTCTTATAATTTATCATAAAAGTCAGCACTAAAGCATGTTTTGACAGTAAGCAAGACCTTCACTGTTGTATTTTTATTAATGTAGTATGAAACACACTGGCCAATCACAATCACAAAAAAGCTGGACATTTAAATGTTCCCAGTAAAACTTTTGGGACAGCAGGACATTTTGTCAAAGAATGGAACTGTCCCAGGAAAACAGGACAAATGGACACCCTATACTACACGTTTACACTGCTAATTACTAGTAAGTATGAAGCAGGGGAGAAAGGGAAGCCTGGGCCCAAAAAGAGTTAAAAAAGTATCTAAAATTAGGATTACATTAGCATATTTACTTTTAAAACCTTGGGCTAGTTTTCTAAAAAATAGTACAATACAAAACCATGGCATAGAAGTTACCAGATCTAAAACTAGTTACCTATATCAAACAATTAAACCTTTTCACTCACTTGCATGGAAACTTTCCAATGTTTCTGTTTTTTTCTAGTGTTTTTCTTTATTTAAAGTTGGCACTGAACTCCCTTATCATTTGTGTTCCATACCAGCCCTGGGTGAGCAGTGCTCAGGCCTAGGTGAGCAGTAAAAGGGAGTGGCTGTAAGGCATGTGTCACAACAAATATCTAGATCAGCTCCTGGATGAGTTTGACTCATATTGGTTTGATGTCAAAAGTCTGACACTCATGAACATGGGTTGGTTCCAGGTTCAGCTGTCAAGGTTTGGGGAGAATAAGATATACATGATGCAACTGCCTTGTAAATAGTGTCTTCTACATTATATGTTCAGGCATTTGAAGTAGACAAAGGACATGGACAAAAACTGAAAGGTATTTCCCTTATCGAGCAAGGTGAAGATTAATTCTGAGATGATTATGTTCTTTTAATGAATCTAAGCAAGTAAAAAAGGGGTGGTGCAAGGGTAGGGAGTGGGCACGTGGAGCCAATTTAGAATTCCTTACCAACATGAACCAGTGCGGAAAGTTTTCATGCACCTGAGTGTACTACAGAACAACCACCAAGTTGAATTGTACCTGGGCCCTATTTCATAAAACTCTACAGATGTGACAAATACGACAATTATGTCAAGTCTAACAAATTTGTCAATATGTCATGACAATATTGTATATTTCATAAATATTACAACTTTTCCTTACATTACAGGTAAATTAATGTAAAATGTCAGACTAAAGGAACCCTTTTCATAAACACAACAATTTTATGTCAAACCTAAAGATTACTTTAGTATGCTGTGGATGGCTCTCACATACGCATGCAATCAATCTAAACATCGAATGTGATACCCAAGCAATCGATTATTACTATAAAAAATAATAGAATTATATTTCTCTTTGAATACAATGTCACTGAAATTAAAAGTTAGGTTAATCCGTTGCCTAAAAACCCTGCATGGTCTCATGTCTATTTCTTCATCACTTTCACTACCACCAATATCACTACTACTAGTGTTCATTATTAACAAGTCGGCATAAGAGAAGATTAAGTCGCCCCCTTACGCTCCAAACAATGCGTTGCTGTTCGCTTGTTATCTCGGCACACCCGATCGTTCCTTCTCTCCAAACTCCCGATCGTACCAAATACAAGCTACCAACCCATACACCAAAATGACAACCCTCTAGCTTACTCGGCAATCCCGACCAGACCACAATCACCTCTTCACATAATCTAAATAATGCATAACACTATCCACTTAGTTAAGTGCGCGAGCGGAGGCGGCAGCCGAAGCGAAGCGCCCTTGCATTTTCGAATAATGTACGATACACTGTTTGTAGGTTTCGAAAATGTGGCATATTATATCTTCCACACGTTAGTAAGCCTGTCAACTTTTGTTCATCTTTTGTTTACCGGTATGACGTCACACTACCAACGTCCAATCACGAGTTTCTATGTAATATGAGGACAGAAGAAGTGGTATAAAAGAAAGTGCATCGCGAGGGAGCGGTGGGTGGGAACATTCATCCAAGGTGCGACTTAATATTATTTTTTCCCAACAAGTCAATTTAGCAAGTTTATTAACAAGAAAGTTTAAATCACAAAAAACGATTTGCCAAGTTATGCCACACATTTACATAACCTACTGACTTGGGCTGCAAATGAAAGATTGCCTGTCATTTCTGTAATGACAATGTAACAATGGAAATTGTAACCAAATGATCAATGGGATGCTAATAAACTAAACTAAACTAAACTATATTTTTCGTAAATTTGTAAATATGTCAACAAAAATTAATTTTTTATAAACGGTAGGTATCCTAAGATTTGACATATTGGTCAGACTTTTACCTGTAAACTGTTTTGAGAAACAACAATGTGTAAAATTGTCATACAAATCTACAAAATTGTCATGACATTTATGTAAAGTTGTCAGCTTTTATGAAAAAACACAATTCTTAAAATGTAAACTTGTAAAACAATTTACTGGTGCCTGTCACCTGTAAAATTGTAACTTTTATGAAATAGGGCCCTGGTCTACAGTATTGAATTGAAAAGCTCTTCTTATAACATATGGTATATAAACACAATTTATACATACATAACACTGAAACATAACAAAAATGTTCCAGATATACATAATGCAGTAGGGAGGCAATGTAGCAAGTGTACTCAATTAAAATAGTAGCATTTCTGATTCAAAACTTTTAGTAGTGGTATTACTGTATCGTGCTGCTTAAAAGGTTGACAACTGCACTTCCTTTGATAATAAATACAGGAGGGGGCAATGTCCTTTATTTCCTGCCACACTAAACAGATTATTAGCTCAACCAACCAAAATCTAAGATTGTTTTTTGACAACTACTTGTCAAGTCTGCATGGACTTGATAGTGAAGTTGCAAGATTTCTTTGCCATGAAGTGAGAAGACTAACCCTTACCACTGCTGCCTAAACCCATCTAGTTAAAACAGTTGCTGGTCTGTGTAAACAAATGTGGACAAATTTTACCTGGCACTCGCAGTCTCCCAAATGACCTTTATATCAAGGACTAGGAGAAGCTTAGACAGAAGAAAACATTATGGTTATATTTCGCCAGTCATGTCTTACACTATTTTAATGGGGGAACATTACATAATATACACATAAATTAAATTTACTGTGAATTCTTTGTTAATAAACTTCGCATAATCTTGCCTTATTTGTTAGAAAATATTAAAGAGTCACCTTTTCTCTCAGTTGTGTTACTGTTCAAAAATTAAAGTAATAAAGGCATAATGGCAGATGCAGATATAATATATGCATGTGTAATAATTCATCAAATAAAAAATAAGAATACTTTATACTTGGTGAAACTATTTCAAACTATTATGTCATGAACAAAAGAAGTAGAAATCGTAATATTCAATCTTGTTTATATGCATGGATATGGAATTCATATATATTCACGAAAGGGATTGAATATAACCTGTCAGACAACATAGAAATATGTACTTTGTATATTAATAACAATAATCTTGAGTATAAATAACATAATAATGGAAGCACAATTACCTCTTTGTTTAAATATTCTAGAGACCTACATTGTAGGTAAGTTATGTTAAAAATTAAAATTAGCATAGGCTAAATTCTGAGATGATAAATATCGCAGGGTTTTTTATTATTAGTCAGAAAATCCTAAAGAGTAAGTTTTAATATCGCAATTACCTGTCTGTGATTCATGTCCGCAAAACTGTACTTTCCCTTTACGCTGATTATCATATAGTCCGCCATAGTTTCATCCGAGAAATTAACCAGTCATAAATATTAGGCCTACTAAACTACAAAATACGATAAAATTACAAAGAGCAAAATTTACACACAAAAAATACATTTTATATTTCAGACAAGACATTGTTCCATAAATTAATATAATGCAATGGATACACATATAACGAACCTATCACACAATCAATATCCTGGCCTGCAGTTATGTTCTTGGTAATATCAAATAAAATAAATATTTTCTGTGTACTGGTATCCGCCCCAATTAAATACATACAGTGATTTATGCGGCCATTTCCAATCAACAGTAGTGATTCATGAAAGAAACTGTTGTCCAATGACACAGAGTGTCAAATATTTGTTATTAAATGGCAAATAAAACCATTTTTGTACAACAAATATGTGTAAAACACGTCATTGTTTGCACTGCATAATTATCATCAGACTGAAGGTCAGATTCTCAGAAATAACCGGACTTTCTGTACAGAAACTAGCAGGAATTTATATTCATAGATATTACAACATGAGAAGGAAATATTTGTTGGAACATCCACCAGTATTATAATTGTCACTGCAGGTAGATCCGACTCGTCTAAGGCTGGAAAAGGAATGACATTACGAAGAAATTCCGAATAATCGACCACCAGATAAGTGGATGGGTTATTATGGCAAGACTTAAATGCGATGATCAGAAACAGAAAGGCATTCCCTCGAAAAATGAAAGTGGAGTGTGGAGTACATATCTTAAAACAGATATATGTCGTGAATATGTCGTAATATGTAATATTAATATGTCGTGGACATTTTACACTTTGGTGGAAATGATAGTAAAAATGAAAGTCTGTGAGAAAATTAAGTTGGGCGTGTGTGTGTGTGCACACATATGTAAATAAAATAAAAAAGAGGTCATAATTATAATTCAGTTTATTTGTTCGCAAATTTCTAATATATGGAAATGATAAATTACTGGGCAAACACAAACGCCTGCTCCCAGCAAAAGCTTTGAATAATGTAGTCCTTTGCTGACCTATTCAAAATAATAATAATAATAATAATACCAATAACAACAACAACAATAACAACAACAACAAAAACCAATAATATTAATAATAGGAGAGAGGACCCATCCTGCGCTGTGAATTGAACTCCGGCTTAGCTCAGTTGGTAGAGCATTGGCGCGAATAGCCAAAGGTCCTGGGTTCGAGTCCCAGTCTCGGAGGAATTTTTCTCCTATAATATTCTCATGTAATGTCCAACAAAGACAATAATCTGTGGTTCATGAAAGCTTATATATCAATATTAATAAAATTGACAATGCTGATTATGATGATGACGATGATACGGTAGAGTCCCGAAAACTCGGCACTCGATAACCCAGCAGTCCGGATAACTCGGCCACACCCTGGCAGGGTGATGAAGCAGCAAAATGCAGAATGTGGTGTGGAAAACAACAGGAGATTATGCATTTCTTTAGAAAATGTAGCCAGTTTTTGCAAAGTCGGCTAGTTAATTTTCATTATAGACAGCTTTATGCCTTATGCCTATACGCCTTATGTATTCTCAAGCAACCAACACATACAAGTACTATATTTTCTGAGGAAACACTCATACTTATTCTTTTTTAAAACCTTTCCTGTTAACCCGGCATTTTCACACACTCGGCCACCCTTCGGTCCAAGTTAGGCCGAGTTTTCGGGACTCTACTGTAATAATAATAATAATAAAAATAATAAGAAGAAGAATATGAAAGCTGTGTGGAAGTGAATGCATGGAAACTATCAGAGCTAGTAATGATTGTTCATATTAGTGATCTCTGCATGCTAAAGTAAGACGTGACAATGATGGTTTGCTTTATACCACTCGTGTAGCAAAGAGGTGGAGACGACAATGCACGTGGAAGCTCTTGTCTTGCCGATGTTAACCATTTGAGCAGCACGATAATAATAGTGCATGCACAGCATTGATTATGTAATTCTATTTATATGAATGGATGTATTAAAACATTAAAGTTTGCAACTTATAATTTTATTAAAACTCAGAACATTAGATAAAATTCTAGTAGCCTATGTAACTATATGAAGTTCAATTTACAAAAGTGTAAGAAGATTGTGAAATTTCATTAAAGTAATCCTAGAAGAATCTTTGGTCAGGGAAACACGTTTCAATTTTTTGACTAGTAATGCATTTGGATTCGTTCATTCAAATTTTACAGATTGTCGGTGTTCAATCTAATGGTTTCAGATAATACACATTGAAAACTTGCAAATTCTGTGAAATTTTCCTTTTTTGAGTGATGATGTTCAATTAACTTTGTTTCAAAGCAAGCTTGAAAATACTAATTTTAGTGAAATAACACACCCTGTACATTAATAACATGTCAGTATTGTCTCTTTCACTTTCTTTATCCTCATTCGGTGTTGCAGGGTATGAAGATACCCCTCCAACATTACATTGCTTACCGTATTTTACGAACTATAAGGCTCTCCAAACCATAAGACGCACCTTGATTTTAGGATGGAAATTTAAAGG
Source organism: Ectobius pallidus (assembly GCA_964059195.1). Taxonomy (NCBI): domain Eukaryota; kingdom Metazoa; phylum Arthropoda; class Insecta; order Blattodea; family Ectobiidae; genus Ectobius; species Ectobius pallidus. Next base: position 6,175,789 of record CAXKWD010000012.1, read on the forward strand.
AAAAGAAATTTAGTGTAATTCTAAATGAAACATTTTAAAGGGGATAATATACTACATTACATAAACAAATTATAACCTTGTACAATGGAATCGGTGTAAATCACTTTCAACTTAAAACCTCCATTGTATGAAAATCTCTTCTATACAGGTGGAAATGTGTAAATTTTAACAACTGAACTGACTTCTCATGGAAGACTGAAAATATTTTTACAACCTCCAACCCTCAGTTCAATATACGGCAAATGTAATGGGATAAGGCTGTTTAGAGGTCATTAAACCACCTGGTGGAGACAACTCCTTTTGTATAAAAGAACTCAATATTCCTTTCTTTTCGCATTTTATACCCTTATTTTACGATTGTGACAAGTGCACTGATGTACAGTATGTGTCAAAATGTGTAACTATCTTATTGTTTACAACACCTTGTTTATAACTGTGATTATTTCACCACTATTTACCATAATTCTAATTTTTTTAGTGCACTTTGTACCACTAGACACACACAACTTTCAAGGCTCTGTTTTCAACGTAACAAAGTACATCTTATAGTCCATAAAATACGGTACCATGTGGCACTTCTCGTCATCTCTATAGCTTTGTGTGTCTGGTCACTTGTCATATTGTGCATTTTGTTGCCCAGGCTAAGAACCAATGCAATAATTGCATTCTAAATATTACATCTGTAATTTTATAATAACTTTCAAGGGAATTATTACAGTTAACTCTTCTAAGTTCATCAAATCCAAACTTCGTTGACTTGAGAAGACCCTCAGAGCACAGAGACGTGGAAACCAGAATTTATAAGTTAATATAACCAAACAAAATGGTTATGATGTCTTAGACCTTCTCAACCATCAAATGAACCTGAAATTAGCTCATGGAATTCTAAACATTGCTGGTGTGAACATATAAGTACTACATACAAGACTATCAAGAGATTAGGTCCATCTGTGCTAAACATCAGAAGGGTGGTCCTGTTAAAAGAAAGAGATGCTTCCAAATCCCTAAGACTAAGTGAACATTCACACCGAAGTAGCATAGCATGCGAATCGCACTACCTGGATGCAGGCTGCACACTAAGTTGCATGGTTCACAGTTTTGCATTCATACCGAAGCAGTTTTCATGACATCTTTGCCATAATCTACCGCTACACAAGCGAATATGTGTTGAATTTTCTTAACAATTAGAAAACAGCTGAAAGGGCAACTGTATGCATGCGTCATCCTGAGTAGCATCGCATGAAATAAGTCCACATCTTTCTGAAGAAATGAATGTCGCACTCTGCGAGATTCATTATTGCCACGCTACTTCAGTATGAAGACTTGAACTTGTTTATTTGGGATTTAAAATGAGTAGCGCACAACCTACATCCAACTTTTGTGACTCGCTTGCTACGCTACTTCGGTGTGAATGCTCCCTAACATTCACACTCATATTACAAGGAAATGGTAACAAACAAAGAAAGCAAAGAGAACGAAACTAAAGACAGACTCATTATAACTGGTTCTATGTTCATGTGAAGTCAGGATTCTAGGGAACACATATATTACTAGAGAGTTCTAAAAAAACAATTCTTCATTAACCCTGGAAAGGTTACATTTTCCCATGCAATTCTTCAAGTTTAGATGGTTTTCTAGTTTTCATATTCGCATATGCTTCATGTATTCTCAGATAAGATATGAGGTATAATTGTTACTAGCTGTGTTTTGTACAAAGTCGAGAAGCATATGGGTTCGGGTAATTAAGTAACTCTTTTGTTTTCAACTTTCTGTTTTGGAACATGGTGACTAGCGTTACTGAAAAATTCACAGACCCAAACTTCGAAATTGTTATAAATATGTGGTTAAATGAGGTGGAGACAGATGAACAGTGAATTTGAAGACACTGTTGAGGTATGAACTTGGGCTTCAGCTGGCGTAACTGCATACGTTCTGGCTGTCACCTGTGTTCAAGAGCAAAGGATATTGTGACAACTTCTTCTTCTTCTATAAAATTGTTTATATGTATTGATCTACTATATGTTCTGCTCTATTTTGTCAATTACTCTGCTCAATGTAATCTATACAGGGTGTTAATGAATAACATCAAAATATTTTAATTGTGTATAGAGGGGTCACAGACAAGCAACTTTTATTAGGAGATTTTTCTCTATGACGTAAAATCTGTATGCTATGGGGCATTAAAGATATTACACTTTGGTCAGTAATGACGCAAAATAGATTTAAAATTTTCATTAAATTGACTTCATGCCTTCTTAGTGATCGATAAAAATCTGATTCTTAATCATTAAACAATAGCTATATCATAATATGAACTTTTCATAATCTGCAAAATTTACAGACAAATCACTGCATTATTTTTTTTATTCATAACTCCAGTGTTAACAACGAAGTTCCTTTGTTTTGCATTTGTTCAAATGTTAGAAGCCAGTGGCAGCCATGCCTTGGGAGAATTTATGCTGTAACATAAAAAATTGAATCCATAGAGCAAAAATCTCCTAATATAAGTTGCTTGTCTATGTCCCCTCTATACGCAGTTAAAATATTTCGGTGTTATTCATTAGCACTCTGTATAATCTATTTTCTTAATTTATTTGTATTGCACCACTTGGTTATATAGGTCCCTGCAACGTGTGAATAGGATCAACAAATATTCTATTCTGTTCTATTCCATTCCATAGAAAAATTAAAATTGCGTGCTGAAAAAGTAATAAGCTTGCATGGCAAGATCACCATTTCGGTCAAAGTTCTTTGTGTAAAAACATATAAATGTACACTGAGAGCAAATGATTATGTCTCAAAATAAATAAATTACTGCACTGATTTAATTGGTATTTGTTAACATTCATATGGGGTAATCAAATACCCCTACATCCATTCACTTGCATTTTTTCCAGGGTTAATAAGAATAAAATTATACAGGAAGATTCCCTTATCTGGTATCATCTGCAATATTGGTACTGATAAAGTTTTTCTTGAACCAAGGTCTCCTAAATTCAAAATACTTTTAGTTGTTCTGATTTTGAAATTAAAATAGATGCCTCCCCTGGAATGTATTACAACTTGTGTGTCTTTCTCACACATTATATACAAAAGCAAATATATATTATATATTTTACTTTATCAAATGTAGGCCTAGTATTTAGGCTTCTTGAATGATATTAATAAGTTGTATTCTAGTTCATATATTTATTAGCTTAAAAGTACTGTGTAATACTAAGCTTAGATAGGACATGACATAATTCTACGTGTTCGGGCTTCGACCTGTTCTTTTATAAGAGCCTTCTCCAACCAGTCATCGTCTCCACAGACCATCACTTCTTCCTCTACTCCTTCTTCATCTGATATTGCTTCACTGTCGGAGTCTCCTTCGGGAAGAAGAAGTTTGCTGTAGGCTGCCCAACTTGTACTCGTATTATTGTTTGCAACACATCGGGACACACTGTAAACACAACAAAACAATTCTAGTCGAGTTTCACTTCATTTACACTGGTAAGATCTAAAAATTACCAATAATCAGGATTCTATTATAAACAAATCCCCTAGGAATAGATGTAAAACCCCATAAACCCCATGTCTTTTTTACCTCCATGTAAAGACCACCTCTGCCTGACACTGAATAAGGGAAAAGCATGGTGCAAGTTGGGGGGAAACAATAGTATATTGCGATACAAGTGCCGTAAGCGGTGCATACGAATCGAGGAAAGAGTTTGAAAAAACAAGGCGCTTGTGCCGAGTTTTTTCCATTTCCAAGATCCGTTATTGTAATGTATTGTATTGCATGCTATTTTTTGCACGATGATTATTTATATCAATTTAATTATATTAATTGACATATTAACTGAAAACATTATGTATATATATTATTGAAGATAGATGTTTATTTCAGAAAGTGATTCCCATGTGTTGGTTGTTATGGGGACTGAACATTTGTCCTGTTATAGTCGCAACAAACTAGTGGGCCTTGGTTCCGGTCTTCCATAAAGGCTTGTATTATCATGATTTTACTTACAGCACTTGTGGTTTTTGTAATTTTTACCTCACGGAGATTTCTTTTCTTTTCATAGCAGCCAGATTGCATGCGGGAATGTCAAGTTACGATCCACGGCAACAGTATTTTTAAGTACCACTAATTAGTTACATCGTGCAAAAAAAATATTTAAGTAGGCCTACCGGTATTGCTGTGTGTTTCAAGTTATATTCGTTTGTAAAGGAAGAGTGTATTGTAAGATAAAAGTTATATTTTGCAAAGTAGTCATTTGTTAAGCTAGGGTTGCTATAAGTCCAGGACTGTAATGGGATTGAGATTTGTGTCCTGCCACCCTGAAAGTTATTTTCAGGGAACACATAAATGTACCGGTTTTCTTCAAACAGAAATATAGCTAAAACAATACATTTTCAGAGAATGTTATAGGAGAAAAATTCCTCTGACACTATGATTTGAACCCAGGACCTTTAGCTATCCGTGTCAATGCTCTTACCAACTGACCTACGAGTTCAATTCACAGCCCAGTCAAAAAAATCACTTATTAGTGTGCCTCACAGTACTGCATATGACATAACTTGTCTGTCAGTGAAGTTTAGACCACCAAGGGCAATCAGTCATAGGAGAGAGGTTCCATCTGGCACTGTGAAGTGAACTCTGGCTTAGCTCAGTTGGTAGAGGATTGGCATGGATAGCCAAAGGGTGGGTTCAAATCCCAATGACAGAGAAATTTTTCTCCTATAATATTCTCATGTAATGTCCAACAGAGACAATATTCTGTGGTTTCGTGAATGAATATAAATACACTTTTTGTTATAGACTTTGTTTTCCTGTATTTCCTGTATACCATTCCAGTCTACTTAACACAACATATGGGGTACCACAGGGCTCAATATTAGGACCCATTTTATTTTTACTTTATGTTAACGATTTCTGTTTGAGTGACTCACATGCAAGATCGGTTCTATTTGCTGATGGCATGAACATCCTAATTAAAGCTCCTCATAAACACATCCTTCTCGACTCTATAGACATTCTCACACGCCTAATCACGAACTACCTTTCATTTCACAACCTTATTATCAAACTTAATAAAACTGTCTCAATGGATTTCCTCACTACCCAAAACAAAACTTCTTCTCTCCAAAAATAACTCTTTGCAATCAGAGTATTGAGAAAGTTGACAGCATAAAATTCCTTGGGCTATGGGTCCAAAGAAATTTACATTGGGATGTCCACATCAGCAAAGTAAACAAGAAACTCAGCACTGCAACTTACATAATGAGAATGTTAGCCAACTGTTCCACAAAAGACATACTCAGAACTGTTTACTTTGCTTACATCCAGTCTCTACTCAGATATGGTTTAGCATTCTGGGGAAGGTCACCTGCTACTATAAAATGCTTTAGAACCCAGAAAAAACTATTAGAATTATGGAAAGGCAAAATTTAAGAACACCATGTAAACCCCTTTTCAGAAAACTTGGCATCCTTCCTCTGCCATGTCTCTACATACTAGAAAATATAATGCTAATTAGAAAGAGCACAATTGTTGGAAATTCTCCCTTCTTAATGAACAGCGATGAACACTCCCACTGCACTATGCACCATTCTGATCTACATCCACAACAACGTAATACTACTCTATCCCAAAAAGGAGCATTTCACTCTGGCATAAAACTATATAACAGTCTTCCTAATCAGTTAAAATTATTACAACAAGAACATACGTTTAAATCCTCTCTTAGGGCATATTTGATTGACTGCTGCTTTTATTCCTTTGAAGAATACCTATTCATAAATATATAACCCAGTTTCTACATTAATAACACAACTTCATCTAACTCCTTACATAAAATTGATTGATTTATTTATGTTACAGTGTAAAGTATTAGTTATATTTAGTCTGGTTTAGTTTTAGTATGTTTTCTGACTTGTCCAATATCAATTGTACCTTGTACATTAATGATGTTACTGGATCAATAAAGTATTATTATTATTATTATTATTATTAGGCGCTGAAACTTGGACCATAAGTAGACAACAAGCAAACAAATTAATGGTAATAGAAATGGATTTTTGGAGGCGTTCAGCAAGAAAATCCAGAAAAGAAAAAATTCGGAATAATAGAATAAGGGAAATAATGCAAGTTGAAAAGAATATTTCGGAAATTGTAGAAGAAAGACGCTTGAAATGGTATGGACATGTACTCAGAATGACAGAGGATAGAATACCCAAGAATATTTTGGATTGGAAAGTAGAAGGAAAAAGAAGAAGAGGGAAGCCCAAAGAGTGCTGGATGGATGGGGTGAAAAGGAGTATGGCGAGAAAAGTGAAGAAGATGCTATGGACAGGGACTTATGGAGGCAAAAGATTGTTGTGGGATGAAGGAAAACCATTGTATTGTGGAATATTCCTTAATTTAAAAAAAATATATTATTACTATTATTATTATTATTATTATTAGTATTATTACTACTACTACTACTACTACTATTCATGGGTCAGAAGATGAGACTCATGGAGTGGTCAAGTGAAAATTTCAGGGTAGGTCTTGACATGACAATGCGTACAGTTCCCTTGTAAGTTTTGTTATAGCCCTTGTGTAGAAATGATATATGAATAAAATGTATTTTATCTTTTGAAATCTTAAAACTCCATACCTATCCTAATGCGCCTACGTTTTGCCAAATTATGGTTGTAAGTGCATTGCTACTGCTCATTTGAAATCAGTGAAATATTTGGCATTTTTTGTGTAAATTAAGTAAATTAATTAATATGTAACTAATGGAATGCTAACAAAGACTGTGGTAGACCTCAGTAGGTTTTACCATTCTTCATACAATAACAAAACCTTTGATGATTCAGCTTTTGGGTGGGAAATGTAGAATGAAGACATTCTAGAGTTGCTATACTTCCCGGATTTTCTGGGATTGTACCAGAATTGAGATTTGTGGGACGCATAAAAGTCCTGGTTTTCTTCAAACAGAAATATAGCTAAAACAATACATTTTCTTTTTTGCTATAGACTTTATTTTCCTGTATTCATGGGTCGGAAGATGAGATGAGTGGTTAAGTGATGGGTGGTACGTCTTGCATTTGCAGGTTCTATTCATGGAGCCTACCCAGAGCCAGTATTGCTTTCTCCTTCCTCGCACCTTCACAATACTGACGAACACATGTGCTGTAAACTCCAATGTATTTAGTGCAAATTAATTCCCTTTCAAAGTCGCAAGGTGTAGTTTGTTAAGCATACGTGAAGGAATATGTGGGCAGTGTTATTTGTCAAAGTTAACTGTATTGCAGCTTCCAACGCCTTATGTGAACACTGTAAAACAATGTGTTAACTCACTGACATAATTGTTTTCCCACTTCAAGATGGGCTAGAAACTTGAAATTTGGCAAACTTAAAGCGTTTAGCCTGTGACCGATAGGAAAACTCAAAAAAAGTTTGGATTTTTAATTTTTGATCTCAAAAACCTTTGAAAGGTTTTCAATCACTCACTGATATTAATGTGTACCCACTTGAAGATGAACTAGAAAAAACTTGAAATTGGCAAACTCAGTTTTTAGCCCTTAATAGCCAAGGGGAAAATTCCAAAAAGTTCAAATTTTTAATTTTTTATGCCTGGAAAAAATTAAGGGTTTTCAATGTTTACCCTCTTCCAGATGAACCAAAAACTCGAATTTGGCAAAGGTACAGTTTTTAACCTGTAACTGAAGTGAAAATTGCAAAAAAAAAATAATTTATTTTTTACCCCTGAAAAGAGCCTTTAAGTTGTTCCACGTTCTTTAGGTCTAATGTGGCTAAACTTAATTCTACGGCAGTCTAAATAGATGAACTTAACTCCGATACAGAGTCAGTTCACAAAACAGCTTTACCCGGGAACCTCCCCGGAGGTGTGGGGGCACTGGAGGTCAGTAGGATATAGGGATTTCTATTTTCTGCAGTTATGGAATCAAAATATAGGACATTGATTAATAACACAATATTTTTACAATACAGGGGTGCCCACAAGGGGGCCTTAAGACGCAGAGTTCATCATTGAAATTCCCGGGGGAGGGTTTGAAAATTATCGCAAAATTAGCATTTTATATGTTAAAAAGAACAGCCTAGTTTTATACCTTCGAAATCTCTTATATGAGGCAAAATAACGAGCGACTATTCATTTTAAAGGGAATTTATTGCCCTACAACTTCTTTCACGAGGGCATTGCTGTATACATGCCTAAAGCACTAGAAGACAAAGTGTGTCGAAAAGCGAGAGGCAAAAGAGCGTTTTTCGACTTGTATTTTCGTGATGGATATCTCTAAAGCGATTGGGAATAGAAAAATGTATAGGATAAAACTTGTAGGAAATTTTATCACCTTGAATTTATATGTGGTAAATTTTCCTGTGCGATGCACCGTTGTTTAGATATAAGCGAAAAACCAATAAGTTAAGGGACCTTCTACGGACCCCTCTGTCCCCCGCTCACCCTCGGGGGCTTTTAGTATGTTGTACAGCACACTCTCTCCAACAACTCTGCCAAATTTCAAGGCTACGCGATTCTTTTTTCCTATTTTTCCTTCGTTGCCTGGACTACCTCGTATAACCATTGAGCCGAAACATAAAGATTTTATATTTTAGAAGTCAGTGGTCGTAATCATAGGCGTAGCGAGGGGGGGGGGTTTGGGGGTTTGAACCCCCCCCCCCCCCATTGAATAAAAAATGGAAAATTGTATAATTTTTTTAAGTCTGCCCATAAATTGCTTAATACAAGTATAAAGCGTGGGAAGCTTAAAACTCGTTATTTTGCGTCTTAATTTTTAAAATTTTCCGGGGAAGGACCCCCGGAAGCTTAAAACTCGTTATTTTGCATCTTAATTTTTAAAATTTTCCGGGGGAGGGCCCCCGGGCCCCCCTCTCCTTCCATACTCGCCAGACCCCGCGGATGTTATAACCCCCCCCATATGGTCGGCCTGGCTACGCCTATGGTCGTAATGGACGAAACAAAACCAATCGGAGCTAGGTCGTATAGGATAATAAGCAAGAGGTCCTGCAGTGGCGCCAACTTTTGAAAAACATTAGGTGGGCTCAAAGATTTTCAAATTTTCGTCTATTTGATTTATGAAATGGAATGGAATATAGAATTTTGTAAGAAATGATGTCTTTGTAAAAGTATAGTAAAGTGTTCCCTATTACAGGCCATGGAGGCCCACAGGTACCAGGAGGTTGAGGCTCCCAGATTTTTAGACATTTGGAACATGGAGGTGGTAAGGTTGTCAGCCTTACCCCCAGGATTGCTCCTGGTACTCATTTCTTTATGAGGCTGAGTCTACCCCAGGGCCATAGTGCCACCAGAAGGAAGGATTGAAAAACTCCAACGACCTCATCGGGAATCGAACCCGCGACCTTCCGGTTTGTAGCGCAGCGCCTTAACCACTACGCTACGGCGTACCCCGATGTCTTTGTAATAATAAATAATAATCTACGTAATTCAACCGGCAGAAAAAGAATTGTGTAGCCTAGTTAACGGAAATCCTTTAAAATTAATAATGTTATAATATAAACGTTTTTGTGTTAGGTACCTACTAAAATAAAATAAGTATGTAGCACGGCCTGTACCAAAATGTGTTTTCCTGGCTGGAGTAATTATCTTCTTCGTCCTTTCTTAGACCAGGAGCCTATTCTCCCCACCATACTATCTTTTTCGTGGTTTATTGTCCCTTGATGACCTTTATAATAATAATTCTTTCTACATGTTCCATCCATTCTTTCTATGTCCACACTTTTGTATTATATCACATTTTTTTGGCTTGTCCATTAATGGCCTTCCTGTATTTTTTTAACAAGCATCGTCTAAATTCTAAATCTAGCTTTTCTGTGCTCTCCTTTAGTATACAGTATTTAGAACAGCGATGGCTGTGGATACTACACTGACAGACGTAAAAATGTAATGAATTGTGGAACTATTTTAAATTATCGTGAGGGAATTGGAACAAAAGAAGATCGTACTATGCATGTCTACAATAGCCTGATTTTCGCTTTACAGCGATTCAACAAATAAACACAATTTTGAGTAATAGTTATAAAAAAAATTATGACAATAACACACGTCAAATTATTGGGTGGGCTTGAGCCCCACGGGCCCATATAAGTTGGCGCCACTGGGTCCTAGGTTCAAATCAAACTTTCTGGCCGGCGAAATTGACTTGGGTTTTTCGTGGTTTCCTCACTCGCAAAGGGAAACGTCGGATTTGTAGGACTTGTTTATTTTTCATAACTCATCGCCGCGATGTCACCGGATATTATAATAGTTTAAACTGAATATCAGAAAAGAATACATCACTGAACAATAGAAACAGATGCATGCGAATGAATTGTTACAATGGACTATTGGTTCACGCAAACATTCTAAACACGTGATATGACCTATAACCTAAGTAATACGTTTACATGCCTGTGAAGACACAAGCAAAAATGTTACAATATGAAAAATTCGGTAAGATCCTTAAATCTATTTAACCTGAAGATTATACATTAATTATTGAATGGTACATACTCAGTTTCTTTTGTCAACCTTGAAACTTCATATTACAAATTCATAACACGTATATATGAGAAAGTTTGTGCAACATATTCTGCACCGTTTATTTTTTAACGGTTAAATCCTTCGACGTTTTTGGCATAAATACAAATTTAGGAAAGTGCCAAATGAAAATTAGCCTGTATACGAGCCTCGTAATCTGCAGGGAAAAGAGTGCAGTTCCACAGTAGCCTAAACTAGAAGCCAGAAGTAAAATAGTATATTGCGATACAAGTGCCGTAAGGCACGTTTACGGGTCGAGGAAACAGATTGAAAACCCGAGGCGCAGCCGAGGGTTTTTAAGTTTTCGAGACCCGTAAATGCCTTTACGGCCCGTGTGTTGCATGCTATTTTTTGCACGATGATTATTTATATCAATTTAATTATATTAATTGTGATATTACCTGAAAATATTATGTAAATACATTCTTGAAAATAGATGTTTATTTCAGAAAGTGATTCGCATGTGTTTGTTGTTATGGGAACCGAATATTTGTCCTGGGGGCCGTGGCCATAAAGGCTTGTATTATGAAGTGTATCGTAATTAATTATGACGTAGCGCTTGGACCGTAAGTGTTTTAACCTCATCGCAACCGGCCTTAGCAACAAGACTGTGTGGGAATGTCAACTTACGATCCATGTAAACAAAGTTCGTAAGTACCACTTACTAGCTAAGGAGTGCAAAAATATAAATACAAGTCATACCGTAGTTAAAACTGTTAAATTCAAGTCAATTCAAGCCTCTAGGAACATCTGTATCAAAATATTTATGGCTGTATTTGTCGGGTAAGTTTAACAATAAAAATGATAATTAGTAAGAAAAGTTAAGTTACAAGTGCACATTCTGAAGTAATATGCAGTAATATGCCTTCTGGATACCGGTACCATGCGACCTAGGAGGGTTATAATGGCATCAGTGACGTAGCCAGAAAATAATTTCGGGGAGGGTCGAAAGTGCCGGGGGGGGGGGGGGCTGACCCCCGGAAAATGTTTAAATATTGATCTAATGAAAATCATGAGAATTGTTTTTTTTTTTGAGAAAAATTCCTCCAACACTGGGACTTGAACCCAGGACCTTGGCTATTCGCGCCAATGCTCTACCAACTGAGCTAAGCCGGAGTTCAATTCACAGCGCCAGATGAAAATCACATTTTACGCTATCCTAACACTGAAAAATTAGGCAGGAAATTTATTTCCTATACTCTAAACGGCATATTTGTTACCTATTTGTAAGAAAAGTTAAATAACACATGGAACAGTGGAAAATAATAGGTTTACATTTACAAGTTCAGTATTTTACTATTAAGTCAAATAATTAAATATTTGACAAAATAGGGGAAAAATATATTACTTGTCGCCCCCGAGTCCCCCACTCCTACTCCTATAATTGCGAATTATGATTTTTGGTGCAAGGGTATTTTTTTATCATGAAATATTATTTTGTTATTTATAGTCGTGAAATATTATGTTTGGTACAAGGGTCTTTTTTATTATTGAGTGGAAGGGGAGCTTGGGGGCGACAAGAATTACCCTTATGCCCAAAAGAGAGCTTAAATAACTTAAATAGAATTTTAGGTTTTGATTTCGGGGGGAGTTCCGGCCCTTCCCTACGCCACTGAATGGCATCAGGCCATGGTGTGATTCAAAATGGAACTCTTTACTTTTTCATATAATAACTACTTTAAAGTGTGGCATATCTTTGCAACATATGGATATAGTAATAATCAGGGCCCGGATTCTGATGACCTAAAATTGTTTGAAAAATGACCTATAAAATGACCCTAAATTTTAAAGAAAATAACTTAATAATTATAAAGAATGATCTAAAAACTGATATTTTATTGATTAAAAAATATTATTGTACAGACAAAGTTATAGACTAATTTGTACATAATTGTAAAACCTGTAAAAGGAGAAAGGATGTTGTACGTCTAAAAGCTCTTCTTTTTTTGTTCTTCATGAGAGCTTCTGAGAAGAAAAGTAAGAAAATTATTTTTAAAGTAGACCCTACAAAAATGTTGCATTATTTTATCCTAGTAATTTATTTAAATATATAAGAATGTACCGGTACTCAATGTAAATGCATGAAAATGACAAAATAAGGAAGCAAACGGCACGAAAATGACAAAATAATGACGTATAAAATGGCATAAAATGACAAAAAAGGACCCAATAAAAATGCATTTCTATAATCTAAAGGCCATGATTAGGATTTATCTGCAAGTTGGCAATATCTATGCAGCATCAATAAAAAGATGACATGTCATTAGGATCCGGGCCCTGGTAATAATTGATTCAGTTGCTCTCTATTAACTTTAACTTTGACATTAACCTATTAGCCAAGCTACATAGAGTTTTTATCTTGATTATTTATTGTAAATTTACTATTGTTAGTTTTTTGCACTCTTTTATTTTTTACTTTTTGTATACTTTGTATATATGTGTAACCTGAAGTTGTCTATTGCTACAAAGCTTAATGACAATAAAATCTGTTCTATTCTATTCTAATCTAATAATTAATCAATGCGCCTTTGAGGGGTCATGCAGATTTCACGATCATCGTAACCGGCAATAAAGAAAACATCACATCCTTTCTTCCATTGATATACCATGAGAAAATTAACTTAACCGTAAAGCTACAATACAAACATATCCGGTCACGGAATTCTCAACATTACCTGTGAATTCTACGCCAAGAAAACTTTGGCAACAGCCAGCAGGATGATCGTCATAGCAGGTAACATCCGCTCTGCGTTGTTCGCGTTGTCTTTATCACCAATTACCTCTTCCCTGTGATCGTGGTCATGAAAACTCCGATCTTCGTTATATCCTCTGTCCGACGTCTGCGTGGATGTCGCCATCACATTATCAGTGGAGGCGTACAGATAGGACTTTCTCCCTGTATAAGCTGTCATGATTCTAAAATTGTCTTCGTTTATGTCGATTCTTCCAGCCAGATAATTCTGCAGTCTATTGGAAACCACAATGAGATTTCCCGACTCGGAATCGAAGCCGAATCCCGCAGGCCACTGCAGTAACGTGTTGTCTCGAGTGATCATGTACTGATTATCGTGGAAGGGAAGCTTCGTGTCCCATTTGGTTATCGCGTTCTCTCCAACAAGTCCGTAGTAAAGAACGCCGTTCGAATCCATTACCATTCCTTCACTGATAGAAGTCTTCCTTCCTAGAGTCTTGACTAGTCCTGAAATATCTCCTGTAGCTCTGTTCTCATCCTTCAGGACTGAAGCAGGCAGGGAGAAAAGCGAATAACTACCGAGTGGTGAATAGAATAGCCGCCTCTTGTCTTCGCTAAAAGAAACAGGAGACAAAGCTAGTCCGGCGATGTTTCGGTTGATCGTAACGTACATGCCGTTGATGGTGACGCTACGGACAGTAGGATCGGCTTTCATGGACCTGTCGTCCCGTACTTTCCAGGCACGATTATCTTTCCAACTGTACACAATCAGTCCAGGATCCGATTCACTGGCGTCGCTGATATACGCATAATCACCGTCTTTGGTATCCAGAACTATGTCCACAAGGAGGCTGTCCAGGGATATAACAGTGTCCGAGAATACGAAGCTACGCACTATCCTAGCAGCAGCATCACTACTGTATCCGGTACTGATTCCTCTCGTATCACTATCGTATCCTCCCTGTGAACGCTCGAAGTCGTATGGAGGAGATACCAGCTCGAATACGACGAGTTTCGGAGGACAGTGATCGTCTGATTGTTCTGTTAACGTGTTAACTCTCCCGGAATCGATCACCCACAATTGTCCACTCGGGTGTATTTCTACATTCTGCACGTTTTGCAAAGCCGTGCAGTTTCCTATTTGCTGCATTTCCCATGACGGAAACGGTTCCAGTTTAGGAGACGCGTTCATGCGCCCGTACCTGGAACTAGGATGAGCAATAGACACTAGCGTTGCCGGCACACCTTTACGCCAGCGTGGGAGTGTTAGAAACAGTCTGTCATGCCAAACCTTCACGCCGGAGATAGTAGTATTTTCTGGTATATACTGTGAAGAGTCGAGAAATTTGGCCTTGATAGTATCGTCAGGCCACGTGAAGTCGAGCTTGGACCATTGGTAAATGACTCTGAACTCCTCGATCGGCTCTTCCCCGCGTGCAGACGAAGCTAGCACGGCGAACGCAACAAGAAACACGCACAACATGCTAACTACTGCGGAGACTTCAACGCGCGAACTGGACGCGCTGACAATACAAACACTGTTTTATTTCACGGCCTCTGCCACACCTTGGGAAAACTCAACGGCAGCCGAAGGGATCCGAGTTGGTACGAACCTTTACAATTCCTTGCAAATAAAAATGTCTTCACGCGCCCTGACGTCATACAAGAGGAGGAGGAGGGGGCAGGGGAAGGGATTGAATCATGGGCTTGAGTAAGACAGGTGTCAGGCGGTTTGACTCACATCCTCACGATTAGAAAGAGAAAGGGATACGCCACCCTTCGTACCGATTACAGCGGGGAAGTTGCCGTAATTATATCACATTCCTACAATTTGGTTGTTTCATGTCTCACATAAATATTTTTATGTTATGCCTTCTCCATTACTGGAAATAAATATCTTTATTAATATACGCTTATATCTGTAGGTCTCAAAAATTAGAAGTACCAAGCGAGGTGGCAGAGATGGTAACGTCTTGGACTCGCATTCGGGAGGTCCCTGGTTCAAATCCCGTGATCGGCCAATTAGACATGGGTTTTTTCATGGTTTCCTCAGTCGTAAAGGTAAATTCCGAACTGTATATTTACACGCCATGAATCATCCTCACCATTTCATCATGTATCATATCCATTTAAATTAACATCAGTTGAAATTTATATACACCAACAATAGAAACAATTGACAAGGAATAGTTCCATGACCTACCCTACTGTAAAGACACAGATTCAGAACTCCTGATATAGCCTCGAAGCTAAAAGGAGTATAAACACAGCTGAATTAAAAAAAAAATGAAATTTCTACATTAACTTTAACTTATATCCCATATGTTATGCCTACAATATCACTGGAAATAAATATGTGTATTAATATACGAATGTATCTGTAGGTCTCAAACTTTACAATAACTTACCACACAAAATTATAAATCTCAAAGCAGAATACTTCATGACCTACATTAAAACATTTCTAACAAACTATCATATACAGTGTTGATGAATTTGAAGAAAAATGCCACAATGTTGCATTGTTTTCATTGTGAACAAATGTAAATAAGATTTCACGGGTATGTAGAAACTTGCCACGGTTATGTTATAAGCTTTTTATGTAATTTATTTATTTTTATTTGTTCTGTAATAGCTATTTATGTATCAAGTACGCAAAATAACTTTTAGCGGACGAATCTAGTATAGCGGCCGAGGCGTAAGCCGAGGTGGAAATACTGGATGAGTCCGCTAAAGTTTTTGCGTACGTAGTGCATACAATATTTTTTAGTAAAAGCCCTCTAAATTATATGTGTTTCCGTCGAATTAAAAACAAGAATTTAGATTTATTTCGTTATAATGACCTATAATTAATACCCAAAATATTAAGAATATAGGCCTACAAATAGCCCACTTTTAAAAATGGGATGTAAAATTAGGGGTCCGTAAATTTTTTTAGACATTTTAGAGGTCCTCGAGTTCAAAAAGGATGAGAAACGCTGCTCTAAAGTATATTGCGTGTTCCCTGTACAGGCCGTGAAGGCCCTAAAAGTTCCAGGAGGTTGAGGCTCCCGGATTTCAGACATTCGGCACTTGAATGTGCTAAGGTTGTCAACCTTACGCATCGACCACCTTTACCCCCAGGATTGCTCCTGGTACTCATTTCTCTTAGAGGCTGAGTCGACCACAGGGCCTAGTGCTACCAGAAGGATTATACCAATTGAAAAATCTCAACGACCTCATCGATTCCTGTTTGTAGCGAGATGCCTCATCCACTTAATTCAATTGTTCTAGGAAAGGAGTGTGGGTAAGATGCATGTCTTCTGAAGATATAGATTGAGAAGTTACTGGAATGTATTTGCTGGCAACAGAAGACAGCGAATTGCTATGCGCTACGTGCAGGAGTCACTGGCTGAATTCTAATTCCTCCACCAAACTCAATTTTATCCGCGTTACTGCTCCTACATTCTAAGACTCTGAAAAAACTTTTACTTTAATATTACAGCAACCCACAGGATCCTTCATTATCATTTTTTAACAGAATCCTATTGATATTGGAGCAATCCGGTTGACCGGTACGGGAATAATGCCCAATTTAGTGCATATTTTGTGGTAATATATTTAGAAAGAATGTATCAAATGCAAATCAGTTGTCATGACAAGATACTGTCAACCGATTTTGTCCAATATCAATAGGCTTCTTCCAATGGATGTTATAAATGTGTATACCAAGTTTTATGAAAATCCGATATAGCACGTACAGACACACAGGCAGATGGACACACATTTTCCCGTCCTCCACACAATCTCATAAAGTACCATTCTGGCGTTTAATAATAAAACCCATTCAATTGTCCACTGCTGTGGTGTAGGTATGCGTTCGCTCTCCTCACGCAGAGGGCCCGGGTTCGATTCTTGGTCAGATCCTGGCGGGACGTCATTATCACCTTCATCCCATCCGCGCATTGTTTCGGAATAAGTGTATGTGCATCTTGTATATATTGTCCTATGTGTTCGTGTTCCCTGCATTGGGCTGATCACTCGTCCGGCGACGGTGGCGCAGGGAAGGGGAGGGTGTCCAGGGGGTCCGGACCCTTTCCGAAAATAAAACCTAAAATTTTTTCAAGTTAGGTTAGCTTCTTTTGTCAAATATTTGATTATTTTGTTTAATAACTAGCTTAAAAGGCTCGGTGTCGCTCGGGTTTTGTATTTTGTAAATTCGAAAATAACTTATAGGTCTTTATATAGGTATTTGGAATTTGAAATGAGGAAGAACGACTTATCAAACTGAAACTATTCCCTCAGAAAACATTAGATATAGCTTTTGTGGCTTCGCCCACGATAATTAATCGAAAGATTAACAATTAAGAGCAAAATAATTAAAATATTGTATTTATTAACACTTTGCACACGAAACATTCATAGGTCTAAACTAAACGATTGATAGGCCTAATTAATGAAACAACTATAAATCCGGCGTTCAAGTGAATTCCACTATTAGAAAGCGCAGCATGTGAAAAATAACCTCAGATTCGAGTTCCCTGGCCCAGAAAACCCCTGCATAGTGAGTGTCGTCTAAATTGAACAATGTTTACGCATTGAGACCTATATTCATTATCCCTCTGCATTCTAGGTTGAAAATTTCAGATATCTGCATGCCTTGACATTATAAACAAATGAATCGACCAACGTGGGCTTACAACATTCAAGCGATCGCGATGCTTTTATTTCCAAGGTATGACAAAAATAGACAAAGCCAACTGCAACTGATATGACAACTGAAACGTATTACTGAGAACTCATGCTTCAAAAGAGCAAAAAAAAAAAATGCACGTCTTCCCGTTTTTCGCTCATAACTCGCGAACGAAAGCTAAAATTAAAAATGTATTATGCCAGAAAAACCGGCGCGGGAGTGTACTAAAAAATTTCCCAAAGTTTCATGGCGATCGGATGAATGGTGTAGTAATGCATAATGGACAGACACACATACATTCGTTTTTGTATAGCCCAGGGGTGCTCAAACTTGAACTGCTGGCGATCTACCTCAATATTTTTAGACTACTTACGATCGACTCTGAGAGACTGCAAGTGTGTGTGATGCAGGGTTGTCGTACATACACGATACACCCTACCTACCTAGGTAGGGCGTACCGTAGCATATATAGATATTAGCTTTCTGCGCAGTATAGGTACATTATTTTAGTCAAGGTTTGGGTTAGGTTTAGTTAGGTTCTTCTCTACAATATCAATGAAAAAACTCATAGTTATTCAAAATTGCGAGTTTATTGGTTGTTACAAAACAAAAGAGTTACATATGGTGTTAAACTTAACTAAGGAGTGGCTTTGGATGTTGAAGCGTGGCACTGCATGTCCTCAGCATACTTTTCATAAGATGGTACGTAACCACTGAGTGCTAATCGCAAGCATGATGACATATGATCGTCAGTTAGTCGATTGCGATATTTTGACTTAATTATCTTCATTTCAGAAAATGCAGACTCGCACAAGTAAGTTGACCCAAAAAATGCCGTCAGTTGAAGGGCGATTTGCCTTACATTCGGATATTTATCTTCAGATATAAAACACCAGAAATTTGTATCAGATGCTGTAGCTTTGAGATGTATATCTGATATAATCTGCACCAACTCATTTTCAACAGAACATGAGTTCATATTAAACCGACTGGCTATTTCAGTAGCTAATTCCTCAATGTTTTTACATGAAAAAGGATAACTCATAAATGATGCTATATTTTCCAATTTACTGCAATCATGAAAACGCATTTCGAATTGTCCCAAAATATTTGATAATTCAGCCTCATACGTATCATAATTCAACTGAGGAATCCTTGCTTTCAAAGACGGAAAATGTTTCAGATCCTTTCTTTTCAGTTGATCTATCATAAGTTGCAATTTACTTTTGAATGCGTTTACTGCGCTAATCATCTCAATAATAGTTTTTCCTTTACCTTGAAGCTCCAAGTTAACGGTGTTTAAGTGCATTGTGATGTCAGTCAAAAATGCCAAATCATTTAGCCATTTTTCGTTTTTCAAAATCTGAGTGTCATCACCTCTTTCGTCTAGAAAAGCTGTTATTTCGGGCAATAATTCTTGAAACCTTTCTAGGAATTTTCCGCGACTCAACCACCTGACGTCCGTGTGAAAAACTAAATCAGTGTGTTCAGCTGACTCCCTATCTTCCAACTGCAACTGAAAGAGCCGCCGTTGCAAGCTACGTGCACGGATGGAATTCACAATTTTTGTCGCAATGCCCATAATTTCCTCCGTGTTTAAAACTTTTGAACACAAAACTTGTTGATGTATAATGCAATGGAATGAAAAAAATGAAGGGAATTCTTCATTAGCTCGACACAATGCCACAAAACCGTTTTTGTTTCCAGTCATTGCTGGTGCTCCATCGGTTGTAATGCACACTAATTTATATATTGGTAGCTCGTAGTTTTTTACAAAATTGAAGAAAACGTCAAATATATCTTCGCCACGGGTCTTCCCCTTCAGAGGTATGATTGTCAAAAATTCTTCCTTAGCCAACATGTCATTGAATACCATCCGAATAAAAATACACAGCTGGGCAGTGTCTGTCATATCGGTGGATTCGTCGAACTGTAAAGAAAAGTATGTACATTCCATGATATCATGTTTTAGTTTATCTGCGATGTCCTGGCTCATGACTTCAATACGCCTTGTGACAGTCGGACGAGATAACTGAAGTTCTCTAATAGCAGACATGATTTCTGTTTTATTTTTAAAATCTCCAAATAAAGTCTCACCCGCTTCAATAAATGCTTCCTTCACCACCGATCCATCTTCGAATGGTTTCTTGTGTTTCGCCAATATATGAGATATTTTAAATGACGCGATCGTAGCAGCTTTTGATTGTTTGACTGGTCTTGTGAACATGGATTGTTCTTTTTTCAAACAAGATATCAAATCACGTACCTTTAGTTTTCTTAATTCACTCTGTGGCGGAAAATCCTTTTCATAGTTTTTATGAACCGTTTTATGATGCCTCTCTAAGTTACTACGCTTAGGTATTGCAACTGACGCACGACAAATAACACAAATGCACTTATCCTTCACCATACAAAAGAAAAATTCTTCCTCCCAATCCTTATTAAAATGATACGTTTTAGATTTCTTCACTGCACTCATTTTCCACTATTTAATAATAAACTTTGTACTTATCGACGTAGTATCGCCATCAAGTTACAATTCAGAATGACTCCAATTCCTGCAGGCGCAACATTTATATCGGCGTGAACGAAAGTCTCGAATGTTCCCGTCAAACGCGCCGCCCGAAACTAGACTGTACTGTCTCTCGTTGTTTCTAGACTAGACTCCACTGTCTAGTCTAGAAACAACGCGGCTTTTCTTTGACAAGTGCCGCGCGTTCCTTTGATAAAGCCACCTTTTGCCGCAAGCAGTGTTATTTTATTAGTTACCTACCTACTTATTAAAATTTTTTTTCTTCTCGAGATCTACTCAAAAAGCACTCGCGATCGACTTGTCGATCGCGATCGACCGTTTGAGCACCCCTGGTATAGCCTATATAGATAAAATACTGAACTTGTAAATGTAAGCCTATTATTTCCACTGTTCCATGTTTTATTTAACTTTTTTTAAAAATAAATAGTAATAAGTATTATAACTAGGTAATGATTTCTTGTTTACGTTGGCATATCTTAGAGTTTAGTAAACAAATTTGCCAACGAGTTTTTCAGTGCTAAAATAGCGTAAAATGTTATTTTCATTAGTTTCCCCCAGGGGTGGACCTCTGTATTCCATACCCCCAAACCCCCCGGCACTTTCGACCCTCCCCAAAAATATTTTCTGGCTACGCCAATGATCCGGGAGGTAAAAAAATAGGTATGTGATCCAAAGAAACTTCCTCCCCTTCTGGCCGCGTAAAGGGGAGGTAAAAATCATAGGAAATCCATTAAATGATAATACAATTATTTGCAATCCTCAGTGAGAAAGCACAGACGTGCAGACGCCACATGACTCACTGGGCTTTTGCAAGGGGGAGGAAGGGAAATTTTATGAAAGTGCAGGGAGATCAATATCATTGGCTAGGAATAACACAAAGCTTGTTGAGTATTAGTTGCGTCGGAACCGAAGCATTTTTTGCATTTTCTTTTTGTATCACCCTCGCCTCCCGATGACGTCACCCCTTTCCGTCCAAGTTAGGCTTTAGTGCCCAATGACAACATAGCTATGCACTCCTGATGACTAGGGCAAGGCATTTCATGAGTTTGCATTTTTCATATGAAGGGTGAAAAATAGCTCGAATATATACAGAGTCCGGCAGAGAAACCTGACGGTTTTAAAATTGAAATTACTACAAAACTGTACCGTTTGCGTACATTATTTTATTTTAGAATTACAATACATCTCAAAGTATTTTACCTACATCAATTACGTGTGAACAAGGTTGCATCAGTTTCGCCGCCATTTCAACATTCATCAAAATGAGAATATTCCATTTCGGAATACCATACTGTTGTGGGTAGGGTGGCCACTTCTAAAATGTCAGAAACGAGGACACACTATAAGTATAACTATAACTATAACTGCATTTATGTAAAACTAGCTAATACTTATTTTGTAATTGGAAATTAACTTATGAAGGACTTTAGATTTTTAAATTATATGTCCTAATATAGGTATTTATAATTTGAAATAGGAAGAACGACTTATTACACTCAAACTATTCCCTCAGAAAACGCTTGATATAATTTTTTATGGCTCATAGAAGATGTAGAATTTTGCATCCCATCGCTTGTTCAGTACACAGCAAGCCTGGTAGGGGTTCAAATAAGAAGAAACAGAAATTCCGGTAACGTAAAATTGTATTGTCTTTGCAGAATATTTTGTTTCTTACTCTCATGTTACCATAAAACCGTTTTGGGGATGAAATTAAACAGAAATGTAATATCACTTTCATACTTGTCTTCCCAAAACATATTACCTTACCTCGTATTGTTTTCTCTAGGTTCAGTTTAGAGAAAGTTATGTGACTGCATTATTTTCGTGTATTTCATTCTTTAATATTTATTTATAACATGAATTATATTGATACCTCTCTGATTTGTCAAACTTCCATTTCATTTTTTTCCAAACCCATCTGATACCATTGGCAACAATATGTTCTGTGATTTGGATTTGATAATTCTGTGTAAAAACGGATTAAATATACTCAAAAACATTTGATTTTTGGCATTTAAAATAAAAAATTTTCAAAATCCTTTCTTAGTGAGCACCTACATTATGAAACGAAGGTACTGTCAAAATTCCAAGTCTCTACCTGTTATAGTTTAGGCTCTACGTTGATTCCTGTAATGGGCTTATTTAGCTTTGTGGATTGAAGTAGGAACACAATTTTCAAACAGTAATTGATGTAGGTAAAATACTTTGAGATGTATTGTAATTCTAAAATAAAATAATGTACGTAAACGATACAGTTTTGCAGTCATTTCAATTTAAAAACCGTCAGGTTTCTCTGCCGGACCCTGTACAAATGTGTATCATGAAATAATTGACTAAATAAGGGCAGATCGCTTTAACATTTTTCTCCATTATTTGTCATTTTAAAGAGATAAGTAATTTTTGGGCATTTCTAGGCAATGATCGGAATTTTTATAGTTTTTTCTTACAAAGTGTTATATTACGTTATGTTTTGAATTTTTCATTATTATTTCTGTTTTTTTAATGCTTGCCTGTTCATAAGCAAATAACATCCGGAGGAAAAAAAACAGTCTTTCAGCATAACTGGAAGGAATGTGGGTTTTGAAATTCTACACTTCCACAAAATATGATATAAACAGTACCTGCTTCCCTTATTTTAAAGGAATGTGCCTAACGAACTCATTTCCAGGTATATCAGAAGGACTTTCACTGTGTCATTCATTTGTATGTAAGAGCTGAGTGAGGTCATGGTAGGGTCGTTGCCCCCCTCTGAAATTGTGTTTACACATGAATCTATAAACTAAATTATTATAAGCAACTAACATGAATTCAGTCTTCAGTTCCCACTTAATATAGTTGAAGATGTCCAGCTACATTAAATCCAGGATGTGGATGATGATAATAATAAATATAGATGATAATAATAAATATAGATAATAATAATGAAAATGATAATTGTAATAATAATAATATTAATGAAAATGTAAAAAATAATGATGACAAAATTTCTGCGGACATCTATGAGTGAGGCATTTGCTAGGGGCAATTTCATGGGCATGTCAGTTCAGAAATATATATATATATACATATATATTCGCAAAGTTGACAAGTAGTATTAAATTACTTACCTCGTTAGTAGAGATGGGGAATATTTCTTGTAACTGTTACTTTGTAACTGTTACATGTATGTAACGGTAACGACCTGTTACAAAAAATCAAAAGTAACGGTTACCAAAGCTCCTCCTAGGATATCTTATTTTCGTCTCAACCAAAGGCGGAACCAGAAAATACTGAAAGGAGGGACCGACACAGACGTAAGTTTGCTATTAATTGGAAATCCAAAAAATGGGGGTCCTCCCCCGGGATTTTTTATTAAAAAACGAGGGAAAAACAGGTCGTCCCTTTAGCTCTTCCCACTCGAGACATCTAGATGTGAATGGTGGAACTACTAGCAGTATTGGAAATTCTGACTCCCCCCCCTTTCACCACTTCTTTACCCTTTCCTACTATTCAATCCGTTTTCTCCTTTACCCTACCTATCTATTCCTATCCTTTAAATGTTCGACCCAAGGAGATCCGAACACGGGACCGCTAGCATATTAGCCCTTCATCTTACCCACTACGCCATCGAGCAATCATTACAATGAGAAGCGAAAATTCATCTATTTAAGTTTAGACATCTGCATGAAATGGCGGAGATTGATCATTTCCTATTAATTGCATTTGTGTGAAGTGAAATAAAATCCCTTTAGGAAGGCCTACAGGCTGAGGTAGATTTCGAAGTGCTTTTGGTTTAATTTAATGTCACTGCGCAGTTCTCTTCTTCTTTAGCCTTGGCATGATAAACCCGCAATAATAACTGCAAAAAAAGAGGAAAGAGCACTTTTTTAAAACATTCAAATCTCGCCTTATATGAGAGCTATCGAGAAACTAGGTATTGATTTGTAGATTACTCATCAAGAGCTTTTCAACGATACCCCACAAGACGTGGTTTCAAAAATTTCGAATTTCCATCCCCCACCCCTACTCGTACCCCTAAAACCCCCGAATCGTTACTGTCACTGTGAACTCCATAGGGAGTACTCTAATTTATTCCAACAAAGTTTCTCTCTATACTTCATAGGGGCCGAGATATAATTTTTTCAAAATTTCAACCCCCTCCCCACTTGGGCCAATTTTGCTCATTAACTATTGGGCCTAGAAATAACATAATAAAATTTGGTTCAAATATCTTCAAAATTACGGCCGCTAGCGTGTAAAGATATATAAATATATAAGAATTCTGTATAGTTTCTCCAAATTTCTCAGCAGCTCTCCTTTTTCTCAGGGTTTTTTTAATACTTTTATTTTTTGTTTTGATTTTTATTCTATTTATTTACTTATTATTATTGTTATTATTAGTTGCGTTGAGAAATTTGTCGGTGTCGAGCGAATGTAACTGGTCTGGAACAAAGTAACGTGTCGAGAGTTACACCCGTTACATTATTTTCACCTGCTCCAGTTACACGGACCCGTTACTGTTATTTCCACCTGCTCCAGTTATTCTGACCTGTTACTGTTACTCTCGCCTGCTCCAGTTACACGGACCCGTTACTGTTATTTCCACCTGCTCCAGTTACACGGACCCGTTACTGTTATTTCCACCTGCTCCAGTTACTCTGACCTGTTACAGTTAATTCTAATATTTCTGTTACAAGTGTTTTATCCGTGACTTTCGCCTTTCGTTACATCTGTTACTTCCAATATTTGAAAAACAAAAATAATTTAAAAAATAAAAATAATAAAAAATTAAAAAAATAAAAAACAAAAAATAAAAATAAAAAATAGAAATAACAAAAAAATAAAAATAATAAAATAAATAAATTTAAAAAAAGTTATTTTCTTAATTATTAATGGGCGTAAAGAGTTCATGCATAGAATTCATGCTGTCTGATCTAATATATATTTCTTGCTTTACATACCACTTAAAAAATGTATCAAAATACGATATTGCCTTTACTGGATAATTTAAACTTAGAATGTGGGTATATAGCATGAAATATGAATTCAATAACTGTAGTAAGTTATTCGAAATAATATTGATAATTTTACTACTAATAATAAAATCCCCATAATATAAAGCCACACGGCTGACTGACTGACTGACTGACTCACTGACTGACTGACTCACTGACATTAATGTTTGCCCACTTCCAGATGAGCTAGAAACTTGAAATTTGGTACACATATAGCTTTTAAGCTGTAAACCACAGGAAAATTCCAAAAATGTTTTTTTTTAATTTTTAGCCCTAAAACCCCCGAGTAAGGGCTCGCTCACTCACATTAACGTTTGCCCACTTCCAGATGAGCTAGAAACTTTAAATTTGGTACACATATAGCTTTTTGGCTCTAAACCACAGGAAAATTTCAAAAAGTAATTTTTTTAATTTTTAGCCCTAAAAACCTCCGAAAAAGGGATCGCTCACTTCGAGATGAGCTAGAAACTTGAAATTTGGTACACATATAGTTATTAGGCTGTAAACCACAGGAAAATTCCAAAAAGTGTTTTTTTTTATTTTTGGCTCTAAAAACTCCCGAAAAAGGGCTCGCTCACTGACATTACTGTTTGCCCACTTCCAGATGAGCTAGAAACTTTAAATTTGGTACACATATAGCTTTTAGGCTGTAAACCATAGGAAAATTCCAAAAAAAGTATTTTTTTTTTTAATTTTTAGCACTATAACCCCCGAAAAAGGGCTCGCTCATTGACATTATAGCTAGAAACTTTAAATTTGGTACACATATAACTTTTAGGCTGTAAACCACAGGAAAATTCCAAAAAGTAGTTTTTATATTTTTAGCCCTAAAAACCCCCGAAAAAAGGGCTCGCTCACTGACATGAATGCTTGCCCACTTCCAGATGAGCTAGAAACTAGAAATTTGGTATACTTATATATTTTAGGCTGTAAACCACAGGAAAATTCCAAAAAGTTTATTTTCATGACGATAATCGATGTTTTTTTTATATCGATGGAAAACAACTGATGTATTTGCTACATCGATGTTTCTCCCCGACATGGATGTTTTTGTAACAAAAAGAAGATTAATAGGCTACCTTGGTTCTACGATATAATTTTATTTACATGAGCTTAATTTCACAAAACATTGACTTTTTACATCGATTGTTTTCATGGAAATACTTCTGTTTATTTATGAATTTTGCCTAATTTTCTGATACCATGGCCTTTTTTAAATATACATCGATGTTTTTTGTCTAATTACATCGATGTTTTAAGGCCGATATTATCGTCATATCGATGGTTATCTCCGATTTTAACCACGATATTTTAACTATCGATTATCATCCCTAATTGAAAGCTAAATTTTACAACTGTTTTTTATTTCGGGGGGTCCCTCCCTAGAGCCCCAGCCTTGGCTACGTCCATAACCGTTATGGGGGGGGGGGGGAGATAAAGGGCATTCCCCTACAGGTGGGAAGTGATCTGGCGATTAACTACGTAATATATAAGAAAAGTACATATTAAGTAACAGGTAACGGTTATAAATAACAGTTACTTTCGTGTAATTGTAACAGTAACGTAACTGTTCCAAAAAAAGTAACAGATTCCCATCTCTACTCGTTAGTAATAAAGTAAGAGTGTTTTATATCGTAAATTCTAATGTAATATACACTGTCCTCCAATAAACTGCTCTCTAAAATCAACTCATTTCTTTTAAAAAAAGATGGGTAGTAATAGATAATTTATTGGTCTTTTTTTATGTCATATTTAACTATTTTTAGGGCATTATATGCCTTACCCTATTCATGACATAATTAAATGTGGTTGTTTTCTCTCAGCATACATCGGGTAGGAAAAATGCAAAATAGTATAAAATATGTTTTGCAGATGATTTCCGCAGACAAGCTCTGGAATCATATAGCTCCTATAACGAAATTACTGAGGAATGAGAATTCAAAATCTATATTGCTACTGAAAGAAAGTGTTGATGCACGTACAGAACAACTAACAAGAAGATCAACTCCAAAAAACCATGTATTGTGCGATAAGTTTACAATCATACCACAGTATAAGTATTAATACAGTAAGGAAACTGTGTGTTAAAAGTCCTATGACAACTTGTTAGCTGGGCGACACTAGCGCTCCATGCGGCGGTTGAGTAAAACTGCATTCTCACCATATAAAATAACTTGCATAAACACATGCAACACATGGAAAATGCATAAACACATAACAAAATATGTTATAATAAGAGAAAAAAATCTTCTTTCAAAACTGAATTTTAAATTTAAGAAACAATGAAGCATGTATTATATTTTAGTTAAGATCAGGCACAATTTTTAAATGCCACTTACCTGTAACTTGCACTGCATTTCCTAGGGCTATTCTTATTACAAGTTTTAATAACTTCAAGATGATTCTTGGAAAACCAATTATAACTCATTTTTATTTTTAAAAGTAGCCTAATATTACATTAGAATAGAAATGTCATCATTTTACAAAAATAATACAATATTACATAAGATACAATACAAAATTCAAATAAAAATATAGGTTTCTATCAATATTTCTCAATTTCTAATACTCCAAAACTGCTTTTAGTATACAGTCGGTACAGCAGTTTTAATTAAAGAGTTCTTATTGGAATTCATAAACTGGCTGTTTTCGAAGTGTTCCAAACATAGGCGGCAATTTACATTTAAATATTTTACAGTTTTTGTTAGTAGGTCTTCTCGCCGACTATTGATGGCCCATTTTTTACACCTGAAATCGTTACAACAATTGAAGGTAGATCGAAGCCGTAAGATACAGAAACAAAATACAATCTCAACAATGAAGTTGAGTACGAGCAGTGTGACAAACCTATATTCAAAGGTCACTCTTTAATATAATTTATAACTTAAACGTTGATTTTAAAGGTGGGAAAAACCTTGGACTAGATACGCTTCTTAACAGTAGCCTATTTTAGGTAAGCCTATTGCTTGCCTAGGTTTGGATAATGATGTCATGTTAGTTTACTGTCGCAAACACCTTAATGGCACATGTATCCGAGAATTTATGATGTAAGATTATGTTTTCGTCATCTTTACGCCTACATCGTGTTCGAGAAAATAAATATCGTACCGCCTGTAAAATCGGCTATGTGCACTTTTTTACGAAATTGAGTTATGTGCACTGATATTCCTTAGCATTGATCCTTACAACCGGGCATGTGGATCTTTGATTGTCAGGTTTGTGCAAGCAAAGAAAAAAAATCGGCTACATGCTGCAAAATGGCCATGTGCATTAGAGCTCACATAGCCATTCTTGACTGCCAACACGGCACACATGTTTGTATACATAACCGGCCCTGACATATACATTACAATGCACATAGGAAATAAGCTGCACCGCAGCAAATATTGTGTTATCTTAAGCGATCACAATACGACATCCTAAATATTGTTATCTTTAACCGTGATATAGACTGCTGACATTTTCATTTCATTAGTATCTATTGTTAGAAATTACAACATAATTAAAGATAAAAATATTACATTAAAGTAAATGTAAACATAACCACACCAGAACATGTGTCAAGAGTAAGCCAGCAGGCATACAATAAATATTACGTATTTTTCTTCTTACCTTTCTGGATCTTTTGGGAAAGTGAAGAAATGCAATTCAGGATTTCTTCCTTTATTGTTACTGCAATTTATAGCAGAACAATAACATCCTTTCCAAACACGCATTGCTATAAAAATTCAAGACTCCTATTTATTTCCATTCTTCCCGCAGTAGTGATTGTAGTATTACTCAATGGCCGGTAGGATCGCATGGAATCTGCGCGCGCATGTCCGTATGGCAGAAAAACGGACTGAGTTTCCTTACTGTATTAATACGTATACTGTGATCATACCCGTACTTGAACTTGTCCATGTTATACCACAGTCAGGTTTCAAACGTGATGATGGAAGTGGCATTTTTAAACATGGTATTCATTTATTAACAAATAATTTTCATCCTCTGTTGACTTTGTGGTATAGCAGTAAATTTTACAAATGTTACAAAAGTTTGATAATGATAATGCAATGACATGCTTGAACAAGAAACTGGTAAAACCAACTGAACTTTCAAGACATACCTCTCTCCCATCTAGTGGGTAATGGTATAAACTCTCCTATCCCTATCGCTAGCTCTGTCTTGAGCTCCGGCTTCTACTGGTCAGCAGATAACGGCAGTGACTTCCTTTTGAATGGCGCTCGGTTCAAATGTAGAAACAGACCAACACAAGGGAAATTCCTTATTTATCCTTTTCATAATATGTTTCTAGCATATAAACTTAACTTACAAAAGAGTTTGAAAAACAATTGGCGGGTGCGCGCAAATAAAAACTGGTTCTAAGACATATGAATTTGAAGATTTCATTAATTGTTTTTGCTAGATAAGGTATTATCATAGTTAATGCCTCGAGTATTTTATCCAGGAGAGTTCCAAGTCACGAGTAATATGTAACAAATAATTAATAATTTGTATTGCAATTGAATTATTTGAATAGCATTTTAATGACACGGTACTTTCAAAAAGCATTCACGGTGGCCGTGGCTCCTTAACAAAACACGATCAGTTAAGAAGCATTCATTTATTGAAGTATTCTTTTATGAAATTTTATAATACACATATCTTGCATAAAAGATATTACATTATAGTTATAGTTCCTAGCAATGCTTCTTGAAAAAAATATTATGGAAGTATGAACAGATGCCGAATAAGAGAGAAATGATAACTTCTGAATGACTCCCCCTCAGCGCATTCGGTATTGAAGATGTCTTTATAACGTTTACAGAAAGTTAATTACAATCAATGCCGGTTTCTCCTATTGTTCATCATTGCTACTATCAATCGAGTACACGTTGTCTAGCAACAATAATTTGTCCTTAATTTTTACAGACACTTCCTACTGAATCTGTCTATGTCTCAGGAATGGTGAGGAGAAGGATCCACAAATAAACGACAAACTATGGTTTAAAAATCTTATAAAGATGATAAAGATACGGTACAGGAGAAGCTTGCGATAGAATGAAATCGTAGGCACTTCGTTGAGACGATTGAACCAAGTGGACGAGGGAATTGAATTATAATCTAAGTACCACATTTAATTTTTTAAGATTATCCGCCTCTATCAGATTCACTGATTGTCTCACTTTCTGTAGATCTTCTACCTTTACATGCCATCGACCTTAGAAAGTCGACCTTGAGATATTGGGTGGCTGACAAAACGACCACTGTCTAAATATAAAATCTTTAGAAATAATCCTAGAGATGTTTAGCAAACAGGTTGATACACGGTAAGCCGATTGTGCTTATTTTCGGAGGTATGCCCGGAGAAACTAAGGTAGAATACTTTATAGTATATGGCATTATCAAAGCCTCCAATTCTTCACATTTTCTATTCTTCTGTTGATACTGTCAGGCGAATTCTTGTTATTTGGCAATAATATGTGTTATATTTTTTGCAGACACTTCCTAATGAACCTGTCTATAGCCCTGGAATGACCAGGAGAGGTGGATGCAGTAATAAAAGAGAACCTACAGTTTAAAGTCTTTTTTAGATAAGTACAGGAGAAGTCTGCGATAGAATGAAATCCTCGCCCCTTGAAATGGGATCATTTCGTTGAGATAATTGAAAAAAGTCGACGAAAAAAATGAATAACAATGTAAGTACGCACCTAAATTTCACATAATAACATCAACCTCCAATTGTTAAACTGTCAGTCCTTAATCTGTCGACCTGCTTCTGCTTGTTCAGGTCATCGACCTTTGATAGTCGCCCTTCAGTACGGGTTACAGTGCAGAGTAATCTGTTTCTAAATACGAAATCTTCAGAAATAATCCTAAAGGTCACTGGCGGTTTCTCCTATAGTTCAGCGGTGGTGCGGCACACAGCTTGTTTTCTGCACATCGTATAATGTTACTTTCAAACACAATATTATATTCTCTTCTACGTAGATTTTGAACTTGGCGCGTCCACGCGAGAATTCCTTAGCTGGTAGCTTGGGAGTCAAGAGTCGGTATTTTCCGGCCCCGCGAAGAGATTCTGTAAACAGCACCTCTTTTGTAGGGCTTTGACGTCATGCCCAAGCTTGAATGTAGCTTATGCCAGTTTTCATTGCAAAAGGCGCTAAGGGAGGGCCAAGAACACGGAGGCGTCGTGCTTGCGGTTTTGTATGGGAAACAGATAAAGCCAATGACCACGCCCTCTTAGGGTACCAAAAGCGAGTCTTGCTATATACAATAGCACACAAATACTCCGAAGTTTCACTGGTTATAACAACGTAACGGTAGGGAAAATATGTAATATCCCAATTTCATATATTAACCACATACTCTGACATCATAATAATCCCGGTAGTAAGCATTAACCTATCTCAAAATGTAACTTTCAAATGAGCAACTTTACATGTGCGAGTATAAATAATGAGTCAGAAAATAAATAAGTGACCGTGCGATTATGATAATTCAGAACGAGAAAAATATTCTGGACAGTTATATAGCTACACCATGTGGTTATTGACTCTATTAAACGCAATAAATGACAACTTATAAATTACTTAGTATTACTAATAATTCAGATAAATGCACTTTATTTGATTAATTACAAGTAGCCTAAGGCAGTTATAAAGAAAATACATCAATACTTAGCAGCCTAGTGTAAAATACAAGTATTATGCTTAGCAATTATACCCATATTCATTCATCCCAAAAATTGACTATTTTCAGTACCTAAATTTTACAGAATTATTAATTTTTAAGGTAAGTTCATAGAATAGTGCACAACATGCACTCATTTTCACTTCTGAATTGTTCAAAACAAAGAAACAAAGACGAGTAACCACGCTATCCGTGCACGCTATAAACATATAAACACAGTGACACGCCCCCTTAGAGTACCAAACGCTCGGACAGTTGGCTTCACGCTTGCGGTCTCAGAGCATCTCCGTGTTTTCTTTCCTCCGTGGCCAAGAATGAGATTCCGGGGCTTTACTAATTACTTCACGTCTCACCGACGCCCTGTTAGTTATGTGACAAGATCTTCCACTTCCACTAGAGGGCCGTGATGTAGCGTGAGGGACAATCATAGTCAAGTAAGCAATGTTTTTCATTTTTAATGTTAAGTTCAGAAAAACGGTATCCACAACCCCGATCAAGTATTCTAACGCGACTTCCACTACCTCAATCTTTAAAAATATTATTTTCTCGTCTCTTGTTCCATTTCGGAGAACTCTCACGCGATATTCGCTGCCATAATTGTTATTATTTTTTGCTATTTTCTCTCATCGCACAACATTCTGCACCTTAATAATAGGAATTATTTCCTCCCGCCGTATCCTTCTCTGGGAACTCTCACGCGATTTACTTTGCCTTAATTAATTTTTTGGTATTTTCTCTTGTAAACAATCTTTATGAAAAATCACGTGAAATAGTTCATCTACTGTAGTGACAATATACGAGATATTTTTGAGTTCAGAAAAAATGAATTTAATCACATTAAGCGCGGGAAACTTATATTTAAAATTTAATTGGTGCTTGCGTTTAAGAAAATCCATAGGAAGAATAATGATGGACTAGGCAAGGAATTGTGATATAAGGCGCGGGTGTAGAGTACAACAAGGCAATGGTGACTGGTTATAAAGAAAAAGGTCAGAGGAGATGGAAGAACACGTAGAAAGAATGAATTAAGATATATTGGTTTAATATTCAGTAGGTTACAAGAATAATAATGTTATACACTATTTCACGAAAGTTTTGGAGATAATGAGGACGAGAGAAATTAGAAAAATATAATTAGGGCATAGAAAATCGCGTGAGAGTTCCAGAGATGGAATAAGAGATGTGCAGTTTAGATAGGCCTACCAATATATTTTTTTAATATTTTAAGTTTGCTGTATGAAATGGTATTTTCAGAACACTTTCGTTATGAGCCACGAGCCGCTACTGCTAAAGATGACTAGGAAACAGCTTAATATATAGCTAAGCAGGTTGTGTAAGTTTCCCCGGAAATATAAGGTTGTATACGTCAATTGTTTTCACTCCTCCTTCTCTTCTACTTCCATTTCTTTTACGTTTTCTCTTATTTCATTGCTACTATCGATCGAGTACACGTTGTCTAGCAACAATAATTTGTCCTTAATTTTTACAGACACTTCCTACTGAATCTGTCTATGTCTCAGGAATGGTGAGGAGAAGGATCCACAAATAAACGACAAACTATGGTTTAAAAATCTTATAAAGATGATAAAGATACGGTACAGGAGAAGCTTGCGATAGAATGAAATCGTAGGCACTTCGTTGAGACGATTGAACCAAGTGGACGAGGGAATTGAATTATAATCTAAGTACCACATTTAATTTTTTAAGATTATCCGCCTCTATCAGATTCACTGATTGTCTCACTTTCTGTAGATCTTCTACCTTTACATGCCATCGACCTTAGAAAGTCGACCTTGAGATATTGGGTGTCTGACAAAACGACCACTGTCTAAATATAAAATCTTTAGAAATAATCCTAGAGATGTTTAGCAAACAGGTTGATACACGGTAAGCCGATTGTGCTTATTTTCGGAGGTATGCCCGGAGAAACTAAGGTAGAATACTTTATAGTATATGGCATTATCAAAGCCTCCAATTCTTCACATTTTCTATTCTTCTGTTGATACTGTCAGGCGAATTCTTGTTATTTGGCAATAATATGTGTTATATTTTTTGCAGACACTTCCTAATGAACCTGTCTATAGCCCTGGAATGACCAGGAGAGGTGGATGCAGTAATAAAAGAGAACCTACAGTTTAAAGTCTTTTTTAGATAAGTACAGGAGAAGTCTGCGATAGAATGAAATCCTCGCCCCTTTAAATGGGAGCATTTCGTTGAGATAATTGAAAAAAGTCGACGAAAAAAATGAATAACAATGTAAGTACGCACCTAAATTTCACATAATAACATCAACCTCCAATTGTTAAACTGTCAGTCCTTAATCTGTCGACCTGCTTCTGCTTGTTCAGGTCATCGACCTTTGATAGTCGCCCTTCAGTACGGGTTACAGTGCAGAGTAATCTGTTTCTAAATACGAAATCTTCAGAAATAATCCTAAAGGTCACTGGCGGTTTCTCCTATAGTTCAGCGGTGGTGCGGCACACAGCTTGTTTTCTGCACGTCGTATAATGTTACTTTCAAACACATTATTATATTCTCTTCTACGTAGATTTTGAACTTGGCGCGTCCACGCGAGAATTCCTTAGCTGGTAGCTTGGGAGTCAAGAGTCGGTATTTTCCGGCCCCGCGAAGAGATTCTGTAAACAGCACCTCTTTTGTAGGGCTTTGACGTCATGCCCAAGCTTGAATGTAGCTTATGCCAGTTTTCATTGCAAAAGGCGCTAAGGGAGGGCCAAGAACACGGAGGCGTCGTGCTTGCGGTTTTGTATGGGAAACAGATAAAGCCAATGACCACGCCCTCTTAGGGTACCAAAAGCGAGTCTTGCTATATACAATAGCACACAAATACTCCGAAGTTTCACTGGTTATAACAACGTAACGGTAGGGAAAATATGTAATATCCCAATTTCATATATTAACCACATACTCTGACATCATAATAATCCCGGTAGTAAGCATTAACCTATCTCAAAATGTAACTTTCAAATGAGCAACTTTACATGTGCGAGTATAAATAATGAGTCAGAAAATAAATAAGTGACCGTGCGATTATGATAATTCAGAACGAGAAAAATATTCTGGACAGTTATATAGCTACACCATGTGGTTATTGACTCTATTAAACGCAATAAATGACAACTTATAAATTACTTAGTATTACTAATAATTCAGATAAATGCACTTTATTTGATTAATTACAAGTAGCCTAAGGCAGTTATAAAGAAAATACATCAATACTTAGCAGCCTAGTGTAAAATACAAGTATTATGCTTAGCAATTATACCCATATTCATTCATCCCAAAAATTGACTATTTTCAGTTCCTAAATTTTACAGAATTATTAATTTTTAAGGTATGTTCATAGAATAGTGCACAACATGCACTCATTTTCACTTCTGAATTGTTCAAAACAAAGAAACAAAGACGAGTAACCACGCTATCCGTGCACGCTATAAATATATAAACACAGTGACACGCCCCCTTAGAGTACCAAACGCTCGGACAGTTGGCTTCACGCTTGCGGTCTCAGGGCATCTCCGTGTTTTCTTTCCTCCGTGGCCAAGAATGAGATTGCGGGGCTTTACTAATTACTTCACGTCTCACCGACGCCCTGTTAGTTATGTGACAAGATCTTCCACTTCCACTAGAGGGCCGTGATGTAGCGTGAGGGACAATCATAGTCAAGTAAGCAATGTTTTTCATTTTTAATGTTAAGTTCAGAAAAACGGTTTCCACAACCCCGATCAAGTATTCTAACGCGACTTCCACTACCTCAATCATTAAAAATATCATTTTCTCGTCTCTTGTTCCATTTCGGAGAACTCTCACGCGATATTCGCTGCCATAATTGTTATTATTTTTTGCTATTTTCTCTCATCGCACAACATTCTGCACCTTAATAATAGGAATTATTTCCTCCCGCCGTATCCTTCTCTGGGAACTCTCACGCGATTTTCTTTGCCTTAATTAATTTTTTGGTATTTTCTCTTGTAAACAATCTTTATGAAAAATCACGTGAAATAGTTCTACTGTAGTGACAATATACGAGATATTTTTGAGTTCAGAAAAAATGAATTTAATCACATTAAGCGCGGGAAACTTATATTTAAAATTTAATTGGTGCTTGCGTTTAAGAAAATCCATAGGAAGAATAATGATGGACTAGGCAAGGAATTGTGATATAAGGCGCGGGTGTAGAGTACAACAAGGCAATGGTGACTGGTTATAAAGAAAAAGGTCAGAGGAGATGGAAGAACACGTAGAAAGAATGAATTAAGATATATTGGTTTAATATTCAGTAGGTTACAAGAATAATAATGTTATAAACTATTTCACGAAAGTTTTGGAGATAATGAGGACGAGAGAAATTAGAAAAATATAATTAGGGCAGAGAAAATCGCGTGAGAGTTCCAGAGATGGAATAAGAGATGAGCAGTTTAGATAGGCCTACCAATATATTTTTTTAATATTTTAAGTTTGCTGTATGAAATGGTATTTTCAGAACACTTTCGTTATGAGCCACGAGCCGCTACTGCTAAAGATGACTAGGAAACAGCTTAATATATAGCTAAGCAGGTTGTGTAAGTTTCCCCGGAAATATAAGGTTGTATACGTCAATTGTTTTCACTCCTCTTTCTCTTCTACTTCCATTTCTTTTACGTTTTCTCTTATTTCATTGCTACTATCGATCGAGTACACGTTGTCTAGCAACAATAATTTGTCCTTAATTTTTACAGACACTTCCTACTGAATCTGTCTGTCTCAGGAATGGTGAGGAGAAGGATCCACAAATAAACGACAAACTATGGTTTAAAAATCTTATAAAGATGATAAAGATACGGTACAGGAGAAGCTTGCGATAGAATGAAATCGTAGGCACTTCGTTGAGACGATTGAACCAAGTGGACGAGGGAATTGAATTATAATCTAAGTACCACATTTAATTTTTTAATAGTATCCGCCTCTATCAGATTCACTGATTGTCTCACTTTCTGTAGATCTTCTACCTTTACATGCCATCGACCTTAGAAAGTCGACCTTGAGATATTGGGTGGCTGACAAAACGACCACTGTCTAAATATAAAATCTTTAGAAATAATCCTAGAGATGTTTAGCAAACAGGTTGATACACGGTAAGCCGATTGTGCTTATTTTCGGAGGTATGCCCGGAGAAACTAAGGTAGAATACTTTATAGTATATGGCATTATCAAAGCCTCCAATTCTTCACATTTTCTATTCTTCTGTTGATACTGTCAGGCGAATTCTTGTTATTTGGCAATAATATGTGTTATATTTTTTGCAGACACTTCCTAATGAACCTGTCTATAGCCCTGGAATGACCAGGAGAGGTGGATGCAGTAATAAAAGAGAACCTACAGTTTAAAGTCTTTTTTAGATAAGTACAGGAGAAGTCTGCGATAGAATGAAATCCTCGCCCCTTGAAATGGGATCATTTCGTTGAGATAATTGAAAAAAGTCGACGAAAAAAATGAATAACAATGTACGTACGCACCTAAATTTCACATAATAACATCAACCTCCAATTGTTAAACTGTCAGTCCTTAATCTGTCGACCTGCTTCTGCTTGTTCAGGTTATCGACCTTTGATAGTCGCCCTTCAGTACGGGTTACAGTGCAGAGTAATCTGTTTCTAAATACGAAATCTTCAGAAATAATGCTAAAGGTCACTGGCG
This sequence comes from Ectobius pallidus, assembly GCA_964059195.1. Taxonomy (NCBI): domain Eukaryota; kingdom Metazoa; phylum Arthropoda; class Insecta; order Blattodea; family Ectobiidae; genus Ectobius; species Ectobius pallidus. The sequence goes on from CAXKWD010000012.1 coordinate 6,213,605, forward strand.
GTTTCTCCTATAGTTCAGCGGTGGTGCGGCACACAGCTTGTTTTCTGCACGTCGTATAATGTTACTTTCAAACACAATATTATATTCTCTTCTACGTAGATTTTGAACTTGGCGCGTCCACGCGAGAATTCCTTAGCTGGTAGCTTGGGAGTCAAGAGTCGGTATTTTCCGGCCCCGCGAAGAGATTCTGTAAACAGCACCTCTTTTGTAGGGCTTTGACGTCATGCCCAAGCTTGAATGTAGCTTATGCCAGTTTTCATTGCAAAAGGCGCCAAGGAAGGGCCAAGAACACGGAGGCGTCGTGCTTGCGGTTTTGTATGGGAAACAGATGAAGCCAATGACCACGCCCCCTTAGAGTACCAAAGGGGAGGCTTGCTATATACAATAGCACACAAATACTCCGAAGTTTCACTGGTTATAACAACGTAACGGTAGGGAAAATATGTAATATCCCAATTTCATATATTAACCACAAACTCTGACATCATAATAATCCCGACAGTAAGCATTAACCTATCTCAGAAGAGCCAAAAATGTAACTTTCAAATGAGCAACTTTACATGAGCGAGTATAAATAATGAGTCAGAAAATAAATAAGTGACCGTGCGACTATGATAATTCAGAACGAGAAAAATATTCTGGACAGTTATATAGTTACACCATGTGGTTATTGACTCTATTAAATGCAATATATGACAACTAATATAAATATTGGAAATCAAAAGCAATAAATTACTTAGTATTACTGTTGGGGAACGGCATAGAACCGGAACGATAGGAGCAAAATATGTAAGGGATCCTGATAAATAGAATCTCTGGTAGGAGGACCAGCCTGTTGTTAAGATACAGGGACTCTGGGAGAGCAAGAAGGACTTATAACGCAGGTCGTTGAGAACAGAGGTCCACAGACGTAATATTGGAACAAACCTTATACATGTAATTTTAACTATGCACATTTATTCACACGTGAAGGAATAATAGAAATGAATGAAATAAATACATATGAGCTGAAATATGATTGCATCACTTGCAATAAACAATTTACTAAATTAGGCGCGAATTGCGGCCACGAGGATGTAAATGTACTGTATTTACACCAGAGTTGATTCTTATATCAAAACACTCGTAATTCTGTCTAGAATTAGTAGATTAACTGTAGAAGTAATGATATTGATAATAATGTCACTAAATAGCTGATTCAATTTGAACGCTTGTGGTTGCACAATGCTCTCGAACTATTACGAGCTTAATAGACTGATCTAGAAAGCCGTTGCTATAGAAATTGTTGTAATTAATTACACGAACACGACAACACTTGTAACTTGAAGTATTGTGTACTAATTCGCGTTTTAAGAGCAAAAGCCACTGCGGAAAGGCGCGAAACTGGAGTAGCGATCCACACAACTGGCTCATGTGAATGCTGGAATCTGACTAACTTGGAGTGACGCCGCTTCTATTCACGAGGTCACTAAAACTATGCACCCGCCGAATGGCTTGCCGGAGAAAAGGCGCTGAGAATGTATCACTCCGCCACATACTGATGAACCAGGGCGCGAATTGAAATAGCGGAGAGTTTAAACAGAAAGACTAACTAGACATGAATAAAATGCTAGCAAAACAGGTAGCTTGCACGAACAATTACTAATAATTCAGATAAATGCACTTTATTTCATTAATTACAAGTACCCTAAGGCAGTTATAAAGAAAATACATCAATACTTAGCAGCCTAGTGTAAAATACAAGTATTATGCTTAGGAATTATACCCATATTCATTCATCCCAAAAATTGACTATTTCGGAGTATTTGTGTGATATTGTGAATAGCAAGACTAGCTTTTGGTACCCTATGTGCTGTAACACAAAGGTAAATGTAGAACTTGCTCTGGTGGCACACCTGGGCAGCTGTAGTTCCGCTGGCCAAGAACAGAGAGTGCTGTTTCTGGCATTATTTTACAAAATTATTAATCATAATTAGGATAATTAATTGCTTTTAGGATATATTCTGGTATTCATTAATTTATTTAAGCTCTGACATTGTATCTGAGGGTGTGTTTTGCTCTCAAAACATTATGAAGCGGGTTTTACTATTATAGTCAGCTGCTGGTGTTTCTCCTTGTACTCAATAGAGCGCGCCTGATTACTGTTTCTATTCACCGTCTGCTCTGTGTTACCGACATTTGCGAATATCATCTGTTTTTCTGTTTATATCTGCAATGGCGACCAACAAAGAGAGTTGTGCCGTGTCACCGTGTTCCTTTTTGGAACCCGTTTATTTGGTTTTAGAAGCTCTTCTCATATTTGGTTGTTATATTAACTCTTTGGGTTTGTATTTTGAGATTGTAGGTATTGTTGCTTTAAGCTTATTTGGGTAAGTACTGGTATTATCTCTTGTAAACAATCTTTATGAAAAATCACGTGAAATAGTTCATCTACTGTAGTGACAATATACGAGATATTTTTCAGTTCAGAAAAAATGAATTTAATCACATTAAGCGCGGGAAACTTATATTTAGAATTTAATTGGTGCTTGCGTTTAAGAAAACCCATAGGAAGAATAATGATGGACTAGGCAAGGAATTGTGATATAAGGCGCGGGTCTAGAGTACAACAAGGCAATGGTGACTGGTTATAAAGAAAAAGGTCAGAGGAGATGGAAGAACACGTAGAAAGAATGAATTAAGATATATTGGTTTAATATTCAGTAGGTTACAAGAATAAAAATGTTATAAACTATTTCACGAAAGTTTTGGAGATAATGAGGACGAGAGAAATTAGCAAAATATAATTAGGGCAGAGAAAATCGCGTGAGAGTTCCAGAGATGGAATAAGAGATGAGCAGTTTAGATAGGCCTACCAATATATTTTTTTAATATTTTACGTTTGCTGTATGAAATGGTATTTTCAGAACACTTTCGTTATGAGCCACGAGCCGCTACTGCTAAAGATGACTAGGAAACAGCTTAATATATAGCTAAGCAGGTTGTGTAAGTTTCCCCGGAAATATAAGGTTGTATACGTCAATTGTTTTCACTCCTCTTTCTCTTCTACTTCCATTTCTTTTACGTTTTCTCTTATTTCATTGCTACTATCGATCGAGTACACGTTGTCTAGCAACAATAATTTGTCCTTAATTTTTAAAGACACTTCCTACTGAATCTGTCTATGTCTCAGGAATCGTGAGGAGAAGGATCCACAAATAAACGACAAACTATGGTTTAAAAATCTCATAAAGATGATAAAGATACGGTACAGGAGAAGCTTGCGATAGAATGAAATCGTAGGCACTTCGTTGAGACGATTGAACCAAGTGGACGAGGGAATTGAATTATAATCTAAGTACCACATTTAATTTTTTAAGATTATCCGCCTCTATCAGATTCACTGATTGTCTCACTTTCTGTAGATCTTCTACCTTTACATGCCATCGACCTTAGAAAGTCGACCTTGAGATATTGGGTGGCTGACAAAACGACCACTGTCTAAATATAAAATCTTTAGAAATAATCCTAGAGATGTTTAGCAAACAGGTTGATACACGGTAAGCCGATTGTGCTTATTTTCGGAGGTATGCCCGGAGAAACTAAGGTAGAATACTTTATAGTATATGGCATTATCAAAGCCTCCAATTCTTCACATTTTCTATTCTTCTGTTGATACTGTCAGGCGAATTCTTGTTATTTGGCAATAATATGTGTTATATTTTTTGCAGACACTTCCTAATGAACCTGTCTATAGCCCTGGAATGACCAGGAGAGGTGGATGCAGTAATAAAAGAGAACCTACAGTTTAAAGTCTTTTTTTAGATAAGTACAGGAGAAGTCTGCGATAGAATGAAATCCTCACCCCTTGAAATGGGATCATTTCGTTGAGATAATTGAAAAAAGTCGACGAAAAAAATGAATAACAATGTAAGTACGCACCTAAATTTCACATAATAACATTCACCTCCAATTGTTAAACTGTCAGTCCTTAATCTGTCGACCTGCTTCTGCTTGTTCAGGTCATCGACCTTTGATAGTCGCCCTTCAGTACGGGTTACAGTGCAGAGTAATCTGTTTCTAAATACGAAATCTTCAGAAATAATCCTAAAGGTCACTGGCGGTTTCTCCTATAGTTCAGCGGTGGTGCGGCACACAGCTTGTTTTCTGCACGTCGTATAATGTTACTTTCAAACACAATATTATATTCTCTTCTACGTAGATTTTGAACTTGGCGCGTCCACGCGAGAATTCCTTAGCTGGTAGCTTGGGAGTCAAGAGTCGGTATTTTCCGGCCCCGCGAAGAGATTCTGTAAACAGCACCTCTTTTGTAGGGCTTTGACGTCATGCCCAAGCTTGAATGTAGCTTATGCCAGTTTTCATTGCAAAAGGCGCTAATGGCCTATTCAGATAGAAAATTAACCGTAAACGTAAGCACGTAAACGTAAACGCACACGTTAGCATGGCATTGAGCATTCGCAATGAAAACTTAAACGTAGGTAACAACCAATCACAAACGAGAATGTGAACAGCTGATAAAATGGCCGCAGCAGACGAAAATACTTTCATGTTTCTATTAAACATGCACTCATTCATTCATTTTTATTGTCATTAGATCAACATATACAGTTGTAATAGACATTTTCCAAAGAATATATAAAATTAGAGCCTTATATCATTCATGTCAGATATTTCATACTCGTCAATACTGTAAAAACATTTAGTTTTTAACCAATTTTTATAACTATTTTAAAACGATTAAGTGTAGCAGTTCTAGCACTAAGTGGCAGCTTATTAAAAAGCTTAGCACTTCAATAATTAAAACTGTTTTGGGTTTTACTTAACCTAGCAAAATGTATATTTACATGATCCCTATCCCTAGTATCATGGTCACGATGATCATGGAAATCCAGTGTGTAGGCCATTAAAAATTTACATCAAACAACCGTATGCAGACATATAAAAATTATCAGAATATTATATGTGCTGTATTTACTACTGTAGTTAATTTCTTGGGGAACTATTGTTCATATATTTTCCTTCAATGCCGCATATAATGGATGCCATTTATCATAATGACGGGTTTCTCATTTATAGACGCCATGTCTTGGCTACTTCCACTTCCGTCTCCTGTTCTGTTCTCTGATTGGTTGTATCGTTATTTTTCGCATAAACATAACGCAGAAGCTTGGTGTTTGCAAGCTTCTACGTTACGTTTAATTTTACGTTTAAGTTTCACGTTTACGTGATGCATTGTGAATGGTCACATTGAAAAACATGGCCGCAAGCTTCTATGTTTACGTTACGTTTACGGTTAATTTTCTATCTGAATGGGCCATAAGGGAGGGCCAAGAACACGGAGGCGTCGTGCTTGCGGTTTTGTATGGGAAACAGATAAAGCCAATGACCACGCCCTCTTAGGGTACCAAAAGCGAGTCTTGCTATATACAATAGCACACAAATACTCCGAAGTTTCACTGGTTATAACAACGTAACGGTAGGGAAAATATGTAATATCCCAATTTCATATATTAACCACATACTCTGACATCATAATAATCCCGGTAGTAAGCATTAACCTATCTCAAAATGTAACTTTCAAATGAGCAACTTTACATGTGCGAGTATAAATAATGAGTCAGAAAATAAATAAGTGACCGTGCGATTATGATAATTCAGAACGAGAAAAATATTCTGGACAGTTATATAGCTACACCATGTGGTTATTGACTCTATTAAACGCAATAAATGACAACTTATAAATTACTTAGTATTACTAATAATTCAGATAAATGCACTTTATTTGATTAATTACAAGTAGCCTAAGGCAGTTATAAAGAAAATACATCAATACTTAGCAGCCTAGTGTAAAATACAAGTATTATGCTTAGCAATTATACCCATATTCATTCATCCCAAAAATTGACTATTTTCAGTTCCTAAATTTTACAGAATTATTAATTTTTAAGGTATGTTCATAGAATAGTGCACAACATGCACTCATTTTCACTTCTGAATTGTTCAAAACAAAGAAACAAAGACGAGTAACCACGCTATCCGTGCACGCTATAAATATATAAACACAGTGACACGCCCCCTTAGAGTACCAAACGCTCGGACAGTTGGCTTCACGCTTGCGGTCTCAGGGCATCTCCGTGTTTTCTTTCCTCCGTGGCCAAGAATGAGATTGCGGGGCTTTACTAATTACTTCACGTCTCACCGACGCCCTGTTAGTTATGTGACAAGATCTTCCACTTCCACTAGAGGGCCGTGATGTAGCGTGAGGGACAATCATAGTCAAGTAAGCAATGTTTTTCATTTTTAATGTTAAGTTCAGAAAAACGGTTTCCACAACCCCGATCAAGTATTCTAACGCGACTTCCACTACCTCAATCATTAAAAATATTATTTTCTCGTCTCTTGTTCCATTTCGGAGAACTCTCACGCGATATTCGCTGCCATAATTGTTATTATTTTTTGCTATTTTCTCTCATCGCACAACATTCTGCACCTTAATAATAGGAATTATTTCCTCCCGCCGTATCCTTCTCTGGGAACTCTCACGCGATTTTCTTTGCCTTAATTAATTTTTTGGTATTTTCTCTTGTAAACAATCTTTATGAAAAATCACGTGAAATAGTTCATCTACTGTAGTGACAATATACGAGATATTTTTGAGTTCAGAAAAAATGAATTTAATCACATTAAGCGCGGGAAACTTATATTTAAAATTTAATTGGTGCTTGCGTTTAAGAAAATCCATAGGAAGAATAATGATGGACTAGGCAAGGAATTGTGATATAAGGCGCGGGTGTAGAGTACAACAAGGCAATGGTGACTGGTTATAAAGAAAAAGGTCAGAGGAGATGGAAGAACACGTAGAAAGAATGAATTAAGATATATTGGTTTAATATTCAGTAGGTTACAAGAATAATAATGTTATAAACTATTTCACGAAAGTTTTGGAGATAATGAGGACGAGAGAAATTAGAAAAATATAATTAGGGCAGAGAAAATCGCGTGAGAGTTCCAGAGATGGAATAAGAGATGAGCAGTTTACACAGGCCTACCAATATATTTTTTTAATATTTTAAGTTTGCTGTATGAAATGGTATTTTCAGAACACTTTCGTTATGAGCCACGAGCCGCTACTGCTAAAGATGACTAGGAAACAGCTTAATATATAGCTAAGCAGGTTGTGTAAGTTTCCCCGGAAATATAAGGTTGTATACGTCAATTGTTTTCACTCCTCTTTCTCTTCTACTTCCATTTCTTTTACGTTTTCTCTTATTTCATTGCTACTATCGATCGAGTACACGTTGTCTAGCAACAATAATTTGTCCTTAATTTTTACAGACACTTCCTACTGAATCTGTCTGTCTCAGGAATGGTGAGGAGAAGGATCCACAAATAAACGACAAACTATGGTTTAAAAATCTTATAAAGATGATAAAGATACGGTACAGGAGAAGCTTGCGATAGAATGAAATCGTAGGCACTTCGTTGAGACGATTGAACCAAGTGGACGAGGGAATTGAATTATAATCTAAGTACCACATTTAATTTTTTAATATTATCCGCCTCTATCAGATTCACTGATTGTCTCACTTTCTGTAGATCTTCTACCTTTACATGCCATCGACCTTAGAAAGTCGACCTTGAGATATTGGGTGGCTGACAAAACGACCACTGTCTAAATATAAAATCTTTAGAAATAATCCTAGAGATGTTTAGCAAACAGGTTGATACACGGTAAGCCGATTGTGCTTATTTTCGGAGGTATGCCCGGAGAAACTAAGGTAGAATACTTTATAGTATATGGCATTATCAAAGCCTCCAATTCTTCACATTTTCTATTCTTCTGTTGATACTGTCAGGCGAATTCTTGTTATTTGGCAATAATATGTGTTATATTTTTTGCAGACACTTCCTAATGAACCTGTCTATAGCCCTGGAATGACCAGGAGAGGTGGATGCAGTAATAAAAGAGAACCTACAGTTTAAAGTCTTTTTTAGATAAGTACAGGAGAAGTCTGCGATAGAATGAAATCCTCGCCCCTTTAAATGGGAGCATTTCGTTGAGATAATTGAAAAAAGTCGACGAAAAAAATGAATAACAATGTAAGTACGCACCTAAATTTCACATAATAACATCAACCTCCAATTGTTAAACTGTCAGTCCTTAATCTGTCGACCTGCTTCTGCTTGTTCAGGTCATCGACCTTTGATAGTCGCCCTTCAGTACGGGTTACAGTGCAGAGTAATCTGTTTCTAAATACGAAATCTTCAGAAATAATCCTAAAGGTCACTGGCGGTTTCTCCTATAGTTCAGCGGTGGTGCGGCACACAGCTTGTTTTCTGCACGTCGTATAATGTTACTTTCAAACACAATATTATATTCTCTTCTACGTAGATTTTGAACTTGGCGCGTCCACGCGAGAATTCCTTAGCTGGTAGCTTGGGAGTCAAGAGTCAGTATTTTCCGGCCCCGCGAAGAGATTCTGTAAACAGCACCTCTTTTGTAGGGCTTTGACGTCATGCCCAAGCTTGAATGTAGCTTATGCCAGTTTTCATTGCAAAAGGCGCTAATGGCCTATTCAGATAGAAAATTAACCGTAAACGTAAGCACGTAAACGTAAACGCACACGTTAGCATGGCATTGAGCATTCGCAATGAAAACTTAAACGTAGGTAACAACCAATCACAAACGAGAATGTGAACAGCTGATAAAATGGCCGCAGCAGACGAAAATACTTTCATGTTTCTATTAAACATGCACTCATTCATTCATTTTTATTGTCATTAGATCAACATATACAGTTGTAATAGACATTTTCCAAAGAATATATAAAATTAGAGCCTTATATCATTCATGTCAGATATTTCATACTCGTCAATACTGTAAAAACATTTAGTTTTTAACCAATTTTTATAACTATTTTAAAACGATTAAGTGTAGCAGTTCTAGCACTAAGTGGCAGCTTATTAAAAAGCTTAGCACTTCAATAATTAAAACTGTTTTGGGTTTTACTTAACCTAGCAAAATGTATATTTACATGATCCCTATCCCTAGTATCATGGTCACGATGATCATGGAAATCCAGTGTGTAGGCCATTAAAAATTTACATCAAACAACCGTATGCAGACATATAAAAATTATCAGAATATTATATGTGCTGTATTTACTACTGTAGTTAATTTCTTGGGGAACTATTGTTCATATATTTTCCTTCAATGCCGCATATAATGGATGCCATTTATCATAATGACGGGTTTCTCATTTATAGACGCCATGTCTTGGCTACTTCCACTTCCGTCTCCTGTTCTGTTCTCTGATTGGTTGTATCGTTATTTTTCGCATAAACATAACGCAGAAGCTTGGTGTTTGCAAGCTTCTACGTTACGTTTAATTTTACGTTTAAGTTTCACGTTTACGTGATGCATTGTGAATGGTCACATTGAAAAACATGGCCGCAAGCTTCTATGTTTACGTTACGTTTACGGTTAATTTTCTATCTGAATGGGCCATAAGGGAGGGCCAAGAACACGGAGGCGTCGTGCTTGCGGTTTTGTATGGGAAACAGATAAAGCCAATGACCACGCCCTCTTAGGGTACCAAAAGCGAGTCTTGCTATATACAATAGCACACAAATACTCCGAAGTTTCACTGGTTATAACAACGTAACGGTAGGGAAAATATGTAATATCCCAATTTCATATATTAACCACATACTCTGACATCATAATAATCCCGGTAGTAAGCATTAACCTATCTCAAAATGTAACTTTCAAATGAGCAACTTTACATGTGCGAGTATAAATAATGAGTCAGAAAATAAATAAGTGACCGTGCGATTATGATAATTCAGAACGAGAAAAATATTCTGGACAGTTATATAGCTACACCATGTGGTTATTGACTCTATTAAACGCAATAAATGACAACTTATAAATTACTTAGTATTACTAATAATTCAGATAAATGCACTTTATTTGATTAATTACAAGTAGCCTAAGGCAGTTATAAAGAAAATACATCAATACTTAGCAGCCTAGTGTAAAATACAAGTATTATGCTTAGCAATTATACCCATATTCATTCATCCCAAAAATTGACTATTTTCAGTACCTAAATTTTACAGAATTATTAATTTTTAAGGTAAGTTCATAGAATAGTGCACAACATGCACTCATTTTCACTTCTGAATTGTTCAAAACAAAGAAACAAAGACGAGTAACCACGCTATCCGTGCACGCTATAAACATATAAACACAGTGACACGCCCCCTTAGAGTACCAAACGCTCGGACAGTTGGCTTCACGCTTGCGGTCTCAGAGCATCTCCGTGTTTTCTTTCCTCCGTGGCCAAGAATGAGATTCCGGGGCTTTACTAATTACTTCACGTCTCACCGACGCCCTGTTAGTTATGTGACAAGATCTTCCACTTCCACTAGAGGGCCGTGATGTAGCGTGAGGGACAATCATAATCAAGTAAGCAATGTTTTTCATTTTTAATGTTAAGTTCAGAAAAACGGTTTCCACAACCCCGATCAAGTATTCTAACGCGACTTCCACTACCTCAATCATTAAAAATATTATTTTCTCGTCTCTTGTTCCATTTCGGAGAACTCTCACGCGATATTCGCTGCCATAATTGTTATTATTTTTTGCTATTTTCTCTCATCGCACAACATTCTGCACCTTAATAATAGGAATTATTTCCTCCCGCCGTATCCTTCTCTGGGAACTCTCACGCGATTTTCTTTGCCTTAATTAATTTTTTGGTATTTTCTCTTGTAAACAATCTTTATGAAAAATCACGTGAAATAGTTCATCTACTGTAGTGACAATATACGAGATATTTTTGAGTTCAGAAAAAATGAATTTAATCACATTAAGCGCGGGAAACTTATATTTAAAATTTAATTGGTGCTTGCGTTTAAGAAAATCCATAGGAAGAATAATGATGGACTAGGCAAGGAATTGTGATATAAGGCGCGGGTGTAGAGTACAACAAGGCAATGGTGACTGGTTATAAAGAAAAAGGTCAGAGGAGATGGAAGAACACGTAGAAAGAATGAATTAAGATATATTGGTTTAATATTCAGTAGGTTACAAGAATAATAATGTTATAAACTATTTCACGAAAGTTTTGGAGATAATGAGGACGAGAGAAATTAGAAAAATATAATTAGGGCAGAGAAAATCGCGTGAGAGTTCCAGAGATGGAATAAGAGATGAGCAGTTTAGACAGGCCTACCAATATATTTTTTTAATATTTTAAGTTTGCTGTATGAAATGGTATTTTCAGAACACTTTCGTTATGAGCCACGAGCCGCTACTGCTAAAGATGACTAGGAAACAGCTTAATATATAGCTAAGCAGGTTGTGTAAGTTTCCCCGGAAATATAAGGTTGTATACGTCAATTGTTTTCACTCCTCTTTCTCTTCTACTTCCATTTCTTTTACGTTTTCTCTTATTTCATTGCTACTATCGATCGAGTACACGTTGTCTAGCAACAATAATTTGTCCTTAATTTTTACAGACACTTCCTACTGAATCTGTCTGTCTCAGGAATGGTGAGGAGAAGGATCTACAAATAAACGACAAACTATGGTTTAAAAATCTTATAAAGATGATAAAGATACGGTACAGGAGAAGCTTGCGATAGAATGAAATCGTAGGCACTTCGTTGAGACGATTGAACCAAGTGGACGAGGGAATTGAATTATAATATAAGTACCACATTTAATTTTTTAATATTATCCGCCTCTATCAGATTCACTGATTGTCTCACTTTCTGTAGATCTTCTACCTTTACATGCCATCGACCTTAGAAAGTCGACCTTGAGATATTGGGTGGCTGACAAAACGACCACTGTCTAAATATAAAATCTTTAGAAATAATCCTAGAGATGTTTAGCAAACAGGTTGATACACGGTAAGCCGATTGTGCTTATTTTCGGAGGTATGCCCGGAGAAACTAAGGTAGAATACTTTATAGTATATGGCATTATCAAAGCCTCCAATTCTTCACATTTTCTATTCTTCTGTTGATACTGTCAGGCGAATTCTTGTTATTTGGCAATAATATGTGTTATATTTTTTGCAGACACTTCCTAATGAACCTGTCTATAGCCCTGGAATGACCAGGAGAGGTGGATGCAGTAATAAAAGAGAACCTACAGTTTAAAGTCTTTTTTTAGATAAGTACAGGAGAAGTCTGCGATAGAATGAAATCCTCACCCCTTGAAATGGGATCATTTCGTTGAGATAATTGAAAAAAGTCGACGAAAAAAATGAATAACAATGTAAGTACGCACCTAAATTTCACATAATAACATTCACCTCCAATTGTTAAACTGTCAGTCCTTAATCTGTCGACCTGCTTCTGCTTGTTCAGGTCATCGACCTTTGATAGTCGCCCTTCAGTACGGGTTACAGTGCTGAGTAATCTGTTTCTAAATACGAAATCTTCAGAAATAATCCTAAAGGTCACTGGCGGTTTCTCCTATAGTTCAGCGGTGGTGCGGCACACAGCTTGTTTTCTGCACGTCGTATAATGTTACTTTCAAACACAATATTATATTCTCTTCTACGTAGATTTTGAACTTGGCGCGTCCACGCGAGAATTCCTTAGCTGGTAGCTTGGGTGTCAAGAGTCGGTATTTTCCGGCCCCGCGAAGAGATTCTGTAAACAGCACATCTTTTGTAGGGCTTTGACGTCATGCCCAAGCTTGAATGAGGCTTATGCCAGTTTTCATTGCAAAAGGCGCTAAGGGAGGGCCAAGAACACGGAGGCGTCGTGCTTGCGGTTTTGTATGGGAAACAGATAAAGCCAATGACCACGCCCTCTTAGGGTACCAAAAGCGAGTCTTGCTATATACAATAGCACACAAATACTCCGAAGTTTCATTGGTTATAACAACGTAACGGTAGGGAAAATATGTAATATCCCAATTTCATATATTAACCACATACTCTGAAATCATAATAATCCCGGTAGTAAGCATTAACCTATCTCAGAAGAGCCAAAAATGTAACTTTCAAATGAGCAACTTTACATGTGCGAGTATAAATAATGAGTCAGAAAATAAATAAGTGACCGTGCGATTATGATAATTCAGAACGAGAAAAATATTCTGGACAGTTATATAGCTACACCATGTGGTTATTGACTCTATTAAACGCAATAAATGACAACTTATAAATTACTTAGTATTACTAATAATTCAGATAAATGCACTTTATTTGATTAATTACAAGTAGCCTAAGGCAGTTATAAAGAAAATACATCAATACTTAGCAGCCTAGTGTAAAATACAAGTATTATGCTTAGCAATTATACCCATATTCATTCATCCCAAAAATTGACTATTTTCAGTTCCTAAATTTTACAGAATTATTAATTTTTAAGGTATGTTCATAGAATAGTGCACAACATGCACTCATTTTCACTTCTGAATTGTTCAAAACAAAGAAACAAAGACGAGTAACCACGCTATCCGTGCACGCTATAAATATATAAACACAGTGACACGCCCCCTTAGAGTACCAAACGCACGGACAGTTGGCTTCACGCTTGCGGTCTCAGGGCATCTCCGTGTTTTCTTTCCTCCGTGGCCAAGAATGAGATTGCGGGGCTTTACTAATTACTTCACGTCTCACCGACGCCCTGTTAGTTATGTGACAAGATCTTCCACTTCCACTAGAGGGCCGTGATGTAGCGTGAGGGACAATCATAGTCAAGTAAGCAATGTTTTTCATTTTTACTGTTAAATTCAGAAAAACGGTTTCCACAACCCCGATCAAGTATTCTAACGCGACTTCCACTACCTCAATCATTAAAAATATTATTTTCTCGTCTCTTGTTCCATTTCGGAGAACTCTCACGCGATATTCGCTGCCATAATTGTTATTATTTTTTGCTATTTTCTCTCATCGCACAACATTCTGCACCTTAATAATAGGAATTATTTCCTCCCGCCGTACCCTTCTCTGGGAACTCTCACGCGATTTTCTTTGCCTTAATTAATTTTTTGGTATTTTCTCTTGTAAACAATCTTTATGAAAAATCACGTGAAATAGTTCATCTACTGTAGTGACAATATACGAGATATTCTTTAGTTCAGAAAAAATGAATTTAATCACAATAAGCGCGGGAAACTTATATTTAAAATTTAATTGGTGCTTGCGTTTAAGAAAATCCATAGGAAGAATAATGATGGACTAGGCAAGGAATTGTGATATAAGGCGCGGGTGTAGAGTACAACAAGGCAATGGTGACTGGTTATAAAGAAAAAGGTCAGAGGAGATGGAAGAACACGTAGAAAGAATGAATTAAGATATATTGGTTTAATATTCAGTAGGTTACAAGAATAATAATGTTATACACTATTTCACGAAAGTTTTGGAGATAATGAGGACGAGAGAAATTAGAAAAATATAATTAGGGCAGAGAAAATCGCGTGAGAGTTCCAGAGATGGAATAAGAGATGAGCAGTTTAGATAGGCCTACCAATATATTTTTTTAATATTTTAAGTTTGCTGTATGAAATGGTATTTTCAGAACACTTTCGTTATGAGCCACGAGCCGCTACTGCTAAAGATGACTAGGAAACAGCTTAATATATAGCTAAGCAGGTTGTGTAAGTTTCCCCGGAAATATAAGGTTGTATACGTCAATTGTTTTCACTCCTCTTTCTCTTCTACTTCCATTTCTTTTACGTTTTCTCTTATTTCATTGCTACTATCGATCGAGTACACGTTGTCTAGCAACTATAATTTGTCCTTAATTTTTACAGACACTTCCTACTGAATCTGTCTATGTCTCAGGAATGGTGAGGAGAAGGATGCACAAATAAACGACAAACTATGGTTTAAAAATCTTATAAAGATGATAAAGATACGGTACAGGAGAAGCTTGCGATAGAATGAAATCGTAGGCACTTCGTTGAGACGATTGAACCAAGTGGACGAGGGAATTGAATTATAATCTAAGTACCACATTTAATTTTTTAAGATTATCCGCCTCTATCAGATTCACTGATTGTCTCACTTTCTGTAGATCTTCTACCTTTACATGCCATCGACCTTAGAAAGTCGACCTTGAGATATTGGGTGGCTGACAAAACGACCACTGTCTAAATATAAAATCTTTAGAAATAATCCTAGAGATGTTTAGCAAACAGGTTGATACACGGTAAGCCGATTGTGCTTATTTTCGGAGGTATGCCCGGAGAAACTAAGGTAGAATACTTTATAGTATATGGCATTATCAAAGCCTCCAATTCTTCACATTTTCTATTCTTCTGTTGATACTGTCAGGCGAATTCTTGTTATTTGGCAATAATATGTGTTATATTTTTTGCAGACACTTCCTAATGAACCTGTCTATAGCCCTGGAATGACCAGGAGAGGTGGATGCAGTAATAAAAGAGAGCCTAGAGTTTAAAGTTTTTTTTTAGATAAGTACAGGAGAAGTCTGCGATAGAATGAAATCCTCGCCCCTTGAAATGGGATCATTTCGTTGAGATAATTGAAAAAAGTCGACGAAAAAAATGAATAACAATGTAAGTACGCACCTAAATTTCACATAATAACATTCACCTCCAATTGTTAAACTGTCAGTCCTTAATCTGTCGACCTGCTTCTGCTTGTTCAGGTCATCGACCTTTGATAGTCGCCCTTCAGTACGGGTTACAGTGCAGAGTAATCTGTTTCTAAATACGAAATCTTCAGAAATAATCCTAAAGGTCACTGGCGGTTTCTCCTATAGTTCAGCGGTGGTGCGGCACACAGCTTGTTTTCTGCACGTCGTATAATGTTACTTTCAAACACAATATTATATTCTCTTCTACGTAGATTTTGAACTTGGCGCGTCCACGCGAGAATTCCTTAGCTGGTAGCTTGGGAGTCAAGAGTCGGTATTTTCCGGCCCCGCGAAGAGATTCTGTAAACAGCACCTCTTTTGTAGGGCTTTAACGTCATGCCCAAGCTTGAATGTGAAGTGAATTAATAGTATAAGAAATACCTTCTAAAGTTGTATAATTACATTTATTCGTGTTCTTTCGTATTTACAGGCTACCGCGACTATTTTCGCCGTATCTTTATTTTCAACAATCTCAACAGAGAAAAAAAACAAAGAGGGAAACAGAACACTGAGGGCTGAGTTCCATTATACATTATACATTCTGTTTCTGTGAGTACATTACACAATATACTACACACTCTCCCCTAGTGACAGCGATAGTGTCCTAGAAACGTGCAGGGAAGTGGACCTTGCGTCCTGATCTGGTGAAATGTCCAGTCACGTCAGTACGAGTATCTTGTTGAGGGTTAGTAACAGTATGGGGACCTTCTTCCAATAGAAAAGCTGGTTTCAGGCAGTCCACTGAGATTCGCTTTATTAACCCCCCCCCCCGATATTAATGTCGAAGAACTTATCAGTTCGACTCTTTACTGGGCCGTCGTACGCAGGTTGGAGTGAGGATAATGGAGGTCCATGATGTATGAAAACATGAGAGTAGTCGGCGAGATTTTTGGACACAAAAACAGGTCTTTTGCCATGGGTTGATATCTGACTTGGTTTAAGTTCTCTTATTGTCTCCTGTAGATGTCTCACGAAGTCAGACTGTGATACGGCAGGCTGGTCGGTGAACAGTTCTGGAAGACGGAGCGGCGGCCGAGTGACCGTAGTCTTCTTTCACCACAGATCGCATGCCCAATAAGACTAGAGGTAATGAGTCTACGCACGACGAGAATTGTAGTAGATGGCATTTGCTCTGGAAACCTAGATACTTCCTTAGGGATTTGAATAATTGGCTTTCAAACTGTCGACCTTGATCAGTAGTTATTCTAACAGGAATACCAAATCGTGAAAACCAAGTGATTATTAGTGCCTGTGCAACAGAGTCAGCTGTTTGGTTTACTATTGGTACAGCTTCCATCCATCTAGAGTATCTGTCTATAGCAGTGAGGAGATATCTGAATTCTTGGCACACAGGTAGAGGTCCCACAATGTCGACATTTATGTGTTTATGTGTTTGAATATGTTATTAAGAACTTGGGATTGTCCAACTGGAGATCTGGTGTGTCGATGAATTTTTTATCTTTGGCAGTCGATACATGCTCGTGTCCACTGTTGACAGTCTTTCTTCATATTGGGCCAGATAAATCGTTCAGTGATCATTTTGGTTGTTGCTCTGATTCCTGGGTGAGAAAGGCGATGAACAGATGAAAAGGCTTCTTGTCGAAAGTTGCGTGGAATATACGGGCGTATATGCTTTGTCGATATGTCACAGTATAATTGCTTTCTACTATCCGGCAAACTGAGTTTTAGTATTTTCATTCCTGGATTCTGTTGCAGTGATTCGAGGTCTTCATCCGATTGTACATCTGCCAAATGATCATAATTTAGAGGTGAGGGAGATTCTATGGTGGCTAAACGTGACAATGTGTCAGCCTCGATATTGTCTTGGCCAGCAACGTATTTTATTGTCGTCGTGAACTGTGCAATATACTGTAATTGACGAGCCTGTCTGGGTGATGCCTTGTCCAAGTCCTGTTGAAAAGCATACATCAAGGGTTTATGGTCCGTGAAAATTACAAAAGACTGGCCTTCTAAAAGATGCTTGAAATGTTTAATGGCGCTATATATTGCTAATAGTTCGCGATCATAAGCACTGTATCTGGACTGTGCTTTAGTGAGAGTTCGTGAGAAGAAACTGAGAGGTCGGGCTGCACCGTCAGTATCCTGTTGAAGAACTCCTCCTATTGCGACGTCCGACGCATCTGTTACCAAGGAGAGTGGAGCACCGGGAATAGGATGTACCAGGACCGCTGTGTTGCAGAGGGCTTCCTTCATTGCAGCAAAAGAGGTTTGTGCTTCTTCGTTCCAGTCCAGCAGTTTTGTTCTATTCTTCTTGTGTCCGCTAAACAACCTCATCAGGAATCGAATCCCCGACCTCCCGCGTTGTAGCGCAGTGCCTCTACCACTACGTCACGGGATACCCCGAAGCAAACTGTAAATTACATAAATCAGTACTGTAAATATAACCCTAGCATACTGAAGGTTTCAACTACTGGTGGTGCTATTTTAAGAAGACCTCGTCCCAAACCATCGTCTTTCCACAAAAGAATATAACAACATTGTTCAATAATCCGAAAATCTGCACCATCACCGATACCGACAAAGAACAGGTGCTCTTGTAGTCGCGTGGATTTCCCCAGTGTTGCCGCGGTCATTCACCACTTCTCAAGTGAAGTAAACGTGCTATGGTACGGTACTTATTTGGCAACAATGTACTGGACTGCAGACAAGTGTGAATACCCCCTGACTGACACGTCGAAGACGATTAGGGTGGCAGCAGGTAGAGGCAGTTCTTGGAAAAAGAGTCTTTAAGAAGTGGCACACACAATATTATTTATTTGCGTTTTATTAGTGGATAGTTTTGCGCATCCTTATGCATGTTTTACAAATGTTAGTCTGGAACTGAAACACGCGGGTGTGCCAATAGTCATCGTGTTCATTTAATTTGAATGATTATGGTATTCGGTGAGATGAGGCAATTGCCTTTGCGACTGAGGAAGCCATGAAAAAATCGGGTGTGTGGAACGCCACGTGACAAAAGTGAAGTTTGGATTTTTAAATTTTTTATTTTTTAAATTTTGGATTATTGGATTTTTTCAATTTTGGATTGTTGGATTTTTCAATTTTGGGTTTATGGACTTTTTTAATTTTGGATTTTTTATTCTTAGATTTTTTAATTTTGGATTTTCGATTTTTAAATTTTGGATTTTTGATTTTGTAATTTTGGATTTTTAAATTTTTTAAATTTTGAATTTTCGATTTTTTAATTTTTAATTTTTTAAACTTTGAATTTTTGGACTATTTAAATATTGGATTTTTTATTTTTTAAATTTTGAATTTTTGAATTTTTAAATTTTGGCTCCTTGAATTTTTTAATATCGGAATTTTGGATTTTTTTATTTTAAATTTTTGGTCTTTTGGATTTTTAATTTTGGATTTTTAAATTTTGGGTCTTTGAATTATTTTTTTATTTTGAATTTTGAATTTTTAGATTTTTTAAATTTTGGATTTTGGATTTTGGATTTCGGCTTTTAATTTTGGAATTTTGGATTTATTATTTAAATTTTTAAAATTTCCTTGAGTTGATTGTTTTCTGAGCAGTCCGTCACAGCCCCGCTACTTCCGTGACGATTTTCTTCGTAACGCAACTTTGGGTTAGCTCTCGATTTATTCCTGGCGTGCCTAAAGAAGTTTCACTTCAAAAACCGATGTGGAATTGACCGGTCACAGGGCATGAACCCGGAACCTCCCGAATACTAACGCTTAAGCGATCAGGCTCGGTAAATGATATACTATTTTAGAAATAAGAAGGCGTTTGGAATAGTCATAATGGTGCAGGCATTTCTAACTACATTAGCAGTCGGTCAATGCAGCTTTATTCATTTAGATTCGTGAGTAACTCTAGCTATGACGTAAGCAGTCTTCTTTTAGTGTTAAAATTTATTCGCCATGAGTAAAGTGTGTTGAAAAGAAATAATTCTATTAGCGGTCGTTTCTTATGTTCATATAGTAAACAGCCTTGAAACTTGAATGAACAAAAGAACATGTCAGTCATCCAAGCCAAGCACGTGATTTGTTATTCGAAACGCAGTTTCTTCACTAACAGTATAGAACTACGCATCGACTGTCTCAGGCCGTCGATCTCCAACAGAATTACACTTTCATAGGCCTACGTTACCCTCCCATGTTTTCGACAAGACTAGCAGGTGCCCGCGATTATTTACTCAACTGCTAGATGTCATTTATTTAACAGAAAAATACTTAAAACATTATGGGCCGATTGTATAAACAGTTTGATCTTGGATCAGAGACTAAACTGATCTCAGTTCACGCTGAACTCGGAAATTTTTGTTGTATAAACGCAAATCTGAGATCAATTCGCACTGAACTAGGATCAATTTTGACTGGAGAAATTTCTCCGATCAAACTAGCTGATCTCAGTTCAAGGGGCTGTTTTCGTATTTGAGACTAAGATTAGTTCATTATAAACATAATATTAGGCCTACCTGTGTGGTTACGATAAATATAAAGAAAATACACAATAGACAACTTCATATATTTCTAGTTATATGCAGTTGTGCGTACATTTCTTGCTATAAACTAGTTGTGCGTATATAGGTTATATTTTAGGCTCCTTATAATGTAGTGTATCATAACTGCACGTTATTATTATGTTGCACTAATTACTATAATACGAAAATAACCCTTGCACCACAATTGCAACTAATACGAAAGGTAGGGTAAAGGAGAAAAGAGATTGAATAGTAGAAAGGGGAAAAAATAAAAATTTTCAACGCTGCTAAACGAGAGACATAGGAGACTATGGTGGAACTACTGTACTAGGAAATCTCGAGTGGGAGGATCCTGTTTTTGGATTTTCCCCAAATGCTTTCTTCGTTATCTTTCTTTGTGTGATCTATTAACTCTTTCAGAACTGATATTTTACATTGTAATAAGGCAGTCATGAGGTAAAAACTTCAGTGGGCTATTAAGTTTAAAATCGATAGAGAAAAGTTCAGTGGAATAGGCTACCTGGTTTCCATGAATGACAAACATAACAGATGAACAAAAATTCCTTAAGTTTTACATCTCCGCTCTTAGCCTATACAATTTATGAGACGAAGCATTTATATGTCCTTAGCCGTGAAAATGTTAAGCCGATTTATAACGCCAGGAATGAAATTACAAGAACATTTTTCATCGCATTTTCCTCTTGCACGGATATTATCGCATCCGTCATTTTGGATTCTATAATATCTTTATATTTTACCAAGACAATTTCAATTAGGAACGATCCTTTTTCTGCTAAATTTCGATCATATTTCCCCTTCCTTTCGCATAACACAGTCTGAATACGGAGGAAAACAGAATAACAATGCTCTCGCCTCGCGATACTCATCTGTTTTTGCGATGTAGCCAAGTGCTCATGTATGAACTAGGATCAAAATTGAACTTCAATTTGTTGATCTTAGATCAGTGTTATACAATACGACTCGAGCCTGAACTCAGATCATTTTCTGAACTTAGATCATAATTGATCTCCAGTCAGTGATCTTTATACAATCGGCCCTATATTTATTAAGTGCCAGTGTGGTACTTTATGAGATTGTGTGGGGGACGGGAAAATGTCTGTCCGTCTGTCCGTCCTTCCATGTGTCTGTATCAGTGGCGGCTATTCAGGGGAAGTAGGTGAAGTAGAACTTCAGTATTTTTCCTTTACAATACGTATTTTTAAAGTTTATTTTCCATACCACGAATGTTGGTTTTTACTATAAATGTATCTGTATTTTTCAATTTCCCGCCACGCCACCACCTGGTGTCAAAGCTAGGAGACACTGAGATCCTGAGAGCGCAGCGTGCTTCAAGTCGGCCGTGTGAAGGTGAACTGGATACCACTCCCTCGGTTGCATGGGTAGTCTGATCCACTGAAATTGACTAAGGATCCACGGATAGCAAGAAGCAGTTTTCTCGCTTATCCCACGTCCCCAAACCGACGCGAACAGACTACCCACGAAGCCGTCCCTCTTGTTCAGGTATTTTCTTCACCAGCCCCTCACACTGTCAGCTCGGAGAAAGAGGTGGGCACGTTAGATCTTCCACCGTCTGACGCCGCCAAATTCGAATGTGTTAAATTCAGAAAAACCCGGATTCCACAGCCCCGATTAAGTATTCTGTCGCACTGGGAACACTAAGCGACATCCTCTACCTCGATCATTAAAAATACTATTTTCTCGTCTCTTAATTATTATTATTCTTGTTGTTATTATTATTACTATTATTATCATCATTATTATTGTTATTACTATTTCTTTTTGCTATTTTCTCTCGTCACACAACTCACACAACGATCGACGAGACGAGAGAAATTAGCAAAAAACTAATTAGGGCAGAGAAAATCGCGCGAGAGTTCCCAGAGATGGATTAAGAGACGAGCAGTTTAGATAGGCCTACTAATAATTTTTAAAAATATTTAAGTTTGCTGTATGAAATGGTATTTGCAGCACACCCTCGTTTTGAGCCACGAGCCGCTACTGGGTGAATTCCGTTATTAACATAAGCATGTGGCATTTTTTCTCTTCACCTAATTTTCCGGCCACGAGCCGCCACTGATCTGTATGCCCGATAACTCAAACACGCTTTATCGGATTTTAATGAAACTTGGTATACGCGTTTATAATGTCCATGGGAAGAAGCCTATTGATATTGGACCAAATCGGTTGACCGGTACCGGAGTAAAACCCAAATTTAGTGTCTATTTTAAAGGCGCCATAACTCAAATACGCTTTATCGGATTTTCATGAAACTTGGTATACGCATTTATAACGTCCATGGCAAGTAGCCTATTTATTTTGGACCAAATCGGTTGACCGGTACCAGAGTAACAACTAATTAAAGGTCACAATTTTTTAAAAATCATGTCTATACTACAATGCTGCATTTCTAATAATTGAGGACATTGTCTGCAATGCAGTCAGAAGTTTGTTTATTTCGTTGATGTAGTTTAAATTGAGTACTACATGAATACTGTTACATATAGGCTACAGAAGGTATATTGATGTGAAATAATGAGCGGAGTTATTTGCCACTTAATTTTGTGAAATGTTGACATATTTTAAGAATTTCAAGTTGCAATACATGATTTGACAAATAACACTATTCCTTCACATATGCTTATCAAACTAGGCCGTCAAGCTGACTGAGTTGGCCGAATGGTGACATCTTGGACTTACACTGGAGGTTCCTGGATCAAATCCCTGAGCCGGCCGATTTGAGATGCATTTTTTATATATATATTTTTTTTTATGTGAGTGCGCGATTGTCAAGATATCACAAATCTGTAGTTCTGTTGACGCTGGTCGATTTTAATCTGATTAAAAAATAAATAAAATAAAAAAACAAATAAAAAAAACTTATTTTCTGCATATCATAATTGCAATTATTGATTCAACAACAAAAGCATTCTGGCACTTTGTTATATCAGTTTACCTGATGTTATTAACACTGACTTCGTTTTTACATAAATTGCAAGAATTACATAATTTTATTCTTATTGTTTAACGTAAAAATATTAATTAAACGAACAAAACGAATTTTATGCTGCCATATGGGCGCACAAATTCGAAATGAAAGGATTAAAATGAACCATAGATTCATGAACATTACCCAAATCATGCATACACAATTTTATTATAACGATTGATATTTAAAAAAACTAAAAACCCGGCTTCGAGGTGCATTTCACGAATAAAGTGCGCCGCCGGGGGGGAGGAAGATCTCAGATTGGAGTTCCCTAGCCCCCCCCCCCCCCCGGGGAGTGAGTTTCGTCCGAATCATTCAATGTTTTCCCATTTAGGCGTGCATTCATGATCCCCTTCTATGTAAATCAGATCTCTGCGAATCGTAAACAAATGAATCAAGATAGCTACCGAGGAATGCCATCTTGAATTAATTTCAAAATTGATTACTGTTTTCCACAACAATTGAATTGTTCGTGTGTTTCTTATAGAAGGTATTTCGTCTCCTCGAAAACATTTGATTTTTCCCATTAAAAATCAAAATTTTGCAAAATCCTTTCTTAGTGTGCTTGCGAAAAACCCACGTAAAGTTTCTGATTATCATAAAGAAACATGTTGGCTTATATTTGTTGTTTTATGACCAATTATATGCTTAAATCCAAGTTAATGTTGGTGTGACTGGTCAATGCCGTCTGGATTTTGTTTATAGATTGCCATGACGACTTTAAAGTACCGGTACTGGGCCAACAAAACTGCATTTTGAATGCAATTTTATGCAATTTTAGCAGCCTTGTTTGCTAAAATGCAATTTTTCGGCCTGT
The DNA here is from genome assembly GCA_964059195.1 of Ectobius pallidus. Classification (NCBI taxonomy): domain Eukaryota; kingdom Metazoa; phylum Arthropoda; class Insecta; order Blattodea; family Ectobiidae; genus Ectobius; species Ectobius pallidus. The sequence continues at coordinate 6,237,513 of CAXKWD010000012.1, forward strand.
TACCAGTCCGACAAGCCAACTGTTTTAGAGAGCCTGTACGTACTAAAAAAAATATATTTTGCTGGAAGAAGCAGAGCGGTAGTGTAATAAAAAATGACACCATTATGACGAATCACTAGCCAAAGCTGAAGAAGAATTCTTGAATTGACTAGATTTTAATTGTATTATAATTGTGGAGCTTGTTTCCAAAAGGTACCAAATCCATCTGAACAAATTTTACAGGAAATGAAAAAAACGTTATACAGTTGATAAATTATACTGATATCGATAATTCATTCCTTACATATGCAGATAGACCTAAGAATCATATTTACATAAGAAACTAAGATATTCATTCATTATTAAGCTGTTTATCAACAAAACAAACTTGGATTTGGTACTTTTTGGCATGAAAATGCCAATTTTAGAAATAGTTACAACTCATTAAAACAGATTAAACTGATTAGGCCTACCTAATATCCTTAATTGCAGCTAATTATACTACATTATAAGTTAATGTGATACACCTATAAAAAACAAGAGCAAAACAATAAAAAATTACTTGATCTTACTTGATTTTAAAAACAACAATTCACAACTAACGGAATCAAGTTTCTGGAGCTTGTCTTAGCTTCATATAAACAATAAAGTTCCTACTCATCATAAAAAACAGAAACATTTTCACTGCCATTTTCTTCCACACACAAGTTGTTGGCACTGAATGCCACTGAATGCCAGTTCACCCATTTAAAATCAGGACCTAGAACACGAACTGTTCCTACAGTTGCAAAAATTTCATCATATTGCTCAGGTAATAAGATGGTTTTTATTTTCCTTAACTTTTTCTCCACAATGCCAAAGGACCTGTCAGCAGGCATCTGGTAGACACTGGTTCATATTTTGAAAGAAAGCTTTAGCTCTATATTTGTGGACAGGTTTTTCTACAACAAACTACAGGCATGTGACGTCACTTAGCCAATGAGAAGCAAGAACGCTCTATTACGTAATTGTTCGACCATAATATTTCACCAATGGAACGTGAGAAAGGATTTGGTACTTTTTGTCACGAAACTGTGGAGGGATGTGGTACTTTTTGCTACAAAACTCAATCTTCCAAGCCGTCTAGCAATGGAATTTGGTACTTTTTGGCGATTTTAACCACTGATTATGATTGTTAGGCTAGTTAAGAATGTGCTGCCACCTTTAACTCATTTTTCGAATTTTTTGGATTTGGTACCTTTTGGAAACAAGCTCCTCAATTATTTAACTACGTTCTTTTAATTTGAATTGGAAAATGTTCAGGTGGTACGTACATAATCCTGATAAATAATCTTCTAGAAAGAATTATAAAATAATAATAATAATAATAAACAAAACTTAAAATCCTTGACATGAAATGCTTTTTAACAACTACAAAAATTATTATTCCTGAAGGGATTTGGAGTGTTCTGTGAAGAATGTAGCGAACTGGTAATTTGATACAGATTTTGTTACCAATATTATGAAAGTGCCAATATCATTGGCTAGGAATAATACAAAGCTTGTTGAGTAGTTAGTGGCGTCGGAACCGAAGCATTTTATGCAGAAATGCCTTTTGTATCACCCTCGCCTCCCGATGACATCACCCCTTCCCGTCCAAGTTAGGCTTTAGTGCCCAATGACGTCATAGCTATGCACTCCTATAATGAGCAGTGGCATAGGGAAGGGGGGGGGGGGGGTTCACGGGTCCGGAGCTCTCCCGAAATCTAAATCTAAAATTTTATAGAAATAACCATCAAATACAGTCATAGTCTGATTTTGTACTTTTATATGTCATTATATTTTAATATAAAAGACCTTACAGATTCTCACTTCATTCTGTAGTAATAGTTCAAAAAAATGTCACGAGATGGCAGAGGGGGATAGGGGAATAGGGAGTATTTCGACCCTCCCCAAATTTATTTTCCGGTTACGCCACTAGTAATGACTAGGGCAGAGCATTTGATGAGTTTGCATTTGTTTATATGAAGGTTGAAAGATAACTCGAAAATCAATAAGGGCAGATCGTGTTTACATTTTTTTTTACTTTTTATTTTTTGCATTATTTGTCATTTTCAAGGCAGGTCATTTTTTAGGTAATTTTCGGCATTTTATAGTTTTGTTTTAATAGAGTGTTACATTACTTTATATTTTGAATTTTTAATTATTATTTCTCTTTTCAATGCTAGTCTATTATAACTTTATAAGCAAATAACATCCGGAGGAAACAAAGCAGATTTGCAGTATAAGGGTGTACAAGTAGTACTTACTTACTTCGTTAGTAAAAATATTTTTATATATTGTAAATTCCAATGTCACACACTGTGGTCCAATAAACTGCCCTCTAAAATAAACTCTTTTTATTTTAAAAAACCTGATAATAATGGATAATTTATTGGTAATTTCTTTTAAATTGTGTGTTTTTTTTTTTTAATTTTTACTTTTAAGGCATAAATTCGTTGAGTTTTTTCTTAAATCTTCCTGTATTTCTTTAACTTAGTTCGCAGGCTTCCACGGCCAGAGTTATACTTAAAATGATAGTAATTGATATCCGGGTTAGGCCGCGTCGTGTTTATGGTGTCTTCTGACGATATGTTGTCCGAAACGTCAGAAGACAACATAAACATGACGCGGCCTAACCCGGATATCAATTACTATCATTTTATGTATTTCTTTAAGTTGGGGTGGTAACATGTTATAAAATTTAGAGCCAGAAAAGATTATATTCTTCTTTGCAAATTCACCTCTGTAAGAGTTCAAGAAAAGGTCAGTACCTCTTCTCGTAAAATGATTATGAACATCTGCAATCCTAATTAAATTTATATTTTTGTTAGTTTTTACAAATAATGTGATTATATAATGTAGGTAGATTCCATCTAGTGTTAATATTTCTAATTTGCGAAAAGTATACCTGTAAGTTTGATTATGTTGTAATTTCCCAATAATTCGAACAGCTCTTTTTTTGTAGTGAAAACAATTGGTTAAAGCTAAGACTATTTATAACTCCCCATAGAGAGGCATTATATTCAAGGTGTGAATGATATAACGAAAAGTAAACTACTATCAATGTCTCTTGTGTTATAACCTGTGATAGTTGCACCAAAAAGTATAGGCCTATTGTTTTATTTAATTTGCTATAGAGGTTTTCAGTCTGTTTTTCCAATTCAATTTACTATCAATATTAATACCAAGAAAATTTATAAATTCTGATTTGAAAACATGATGATTTATGTAAATAAAGTTAACATCATCATCAGGATTATTTTTAGTTAAAGAAAAATCAATATATTTTGTATTGTTTTGACAACATTTGGAATTAAGTTATGCACATCAAAATAGTTTTGTAAAAATTCACTTAATATCTTGCATTTATGGTTAATTCCTGAAATTGTTTTACTAGACATCAATATAGTGTGCCACTTTGCATATAGCTTATCAGAGTAGAACATAACATGAAGATGAACAATTATCTCATGTTTGTTATTTATGTACCGGCCATATTTTATCACCACATCCTCCCACCACAGAATCTATTGCAATTTCCTGTTAGTCGTGAGAAAAGTTCAAATTCATATTCAGAAAGAACTTAATAAATCAGAACTAGAGTTTAAAACAAACAAGGGTTTTAACATAAGCAATTACGACAATGCTATCCATGTTGTGATACGCACTACTGGTAGCACTGGGAAAGCAGATTGATTCAATGAATCGATTCAAGCACTGTTCATTCATGTAGTATGATGTGATCTTATGGCTGACAGAATATTATCAACAAAGTAAGAAAAAATTATTAATTACAAAATCCATTACATTTTATTCATGGAATAATCTCTCGTGGGATTACCTATGATAAAAACACTATGAACTTCACTACTTCTTTACTTCAATAGCAATATAGTAGCCTACATGTTTCATGGATATTTATCCAACCAACTGCAACTGATACTTTATTATATAAAATTCAAATATTAAAATAAACAAGCACAATCATTTATATTCCTTGACATAAATGTGAAAGAATTTTTCTCTTTGTAATTCATTTCCAACTTCTTTGTAACTTTCTTGAATTTCTGGTTTTATAAATTCAAACATTATTATTTTTAATTGTTGCGGGTGGATGATCTAATACAATATTTCAGCTTGTGATAAAACACCACCTATTAACAAGACCATATTCAACTGTAAAATTAAAGATGACCTTGCTCGGTTGCCATAGTAACCGGGGGTAAAAAAGAACATTTTTTAATCAATTTTTTTTAATGTAAGACATCAATTTGTCGATCACTTTGATTCTGTTTACTCGCTGGACTTGTTGCATTTGTTTGTGGCTTGCAGAAATCTGATTCTTGTTACCAGTGAAGGAAGTGAGAAAAATCCAGAGGCGGTATGCCATCCCAAAATTTTTCCCTGACATACCTCAATTTAAAAAAGCACATTCCCTCCGTTACAAGATAATAATTATGTGATCTGCAGGATATGGGTTATCCACTTGGTGGTGTTTTTAATTAACTTCCTTCATGAGTAACCAACCCTGGTTTATAGATGATTACAAAGTTGGAGCACAACTGAAGACTAGAACATCATGTACTGTCGATTGACAGGCCTTTATTTATTTCACATCACGGAAACTATCAATAACAGCAGTGGTTGTCGGCATGCTGACCAAATGCTCCCATCCTGCCATCAATGGTAGATGAGCAGTGTTCTGGTGATAGGCCAGGGATGTAGAGCCATTGAGTTAGTTTATTTACTTCAATAAAGATATTTTAAAAGTATTTAAGACCTATTTAAACAATATAAAAGTCGCAACATTTTGTTACCGAGAAATATTTTTATAACATAGAATCTAGTGGTGTAGTCATTAAGATGACAACAACGACCATCACAAGTTATAGTGACAATGGCTACCGATGAAAGCGTACAAATTGGTGAATAATCATGAAAAGTAATTATTACATTATGACTCAAAGGAACATTAACAATTTGTATTAAATAGCCATTGATTTTCGGTGACGGTATGCTATTTTACCATTGAAACCAGTGCCGGTATGCGATCGAATTTTTAAAACCAGTGACAGTATTCCATACCGGCACATACCGCCTCACTTCCCTCACTGCTTGTTACATTTGTGGACAGAAGGGGATCATGAATGTATGCCTAAATGGGAAAACTTTGCATGATTTAGACAAAACTCACTATGCTAGGCTAGGGAACTCAAATCTAAGGTCACTTTTACCCAGATGGCGCATTTTAATCATGAAATGAACCTCGAAGTTGGGTTTTTAGCTTTTTAATATCAATCTTTTAAGTGTGTATGCATGATTTGGGTAAGGTTCATGAATCTATGGTGTGTTTTAATAGTTTTATTTTGAATCTGTATGCCCATATGGCAACATCAGATTCACTTTAATAATTTAATTTTTTTTTATTGTATAAAACAATATACAATATAATTAAGGACACAATTATGTCATTCTTGCAATTTATGTAAAAATGATGTTAATGTTGATAAATATAATGGTTTTTTAAATTATTATTATTACTTTAATACCGACAAATGATTTATTTATGAAACATCCAGCAGTTAAGTAAATAATTACTGGCGAAACCATGGGCACCTGCTAGTGACAAAACATAGCTAAAGGCAGCTATTAACTTATGAAGCTTCTGAGCTACCGCACCATTTTAAAATCCTACTGTGAGCTACCAACCAAAAGAACTACCAACTTAAAAAAATCTTACATTTGTTTATTGCCTAAATATGAAATAAATTTTTATTAAACTGTATATGACTGAAGGTATTTATACGTGGGAGAACAGAGCGGTAGTTTAGTTTTTTAATGTACCTGAGGAAGACCCACAGGTGGGGTCGAAACGTTGTATGTCAATTTTTAAAGGATCCATTGTATATGTGCAATTTTTTAAGTGATTCAATTTATCTATAGACAATGGAAAAAGGACCATATGCGAATAACTACAAAGGGAAAGGTACTACCATGCAATGGACAATAAACAAAACAAGCCTATAACAACCTGGAACAGCTCTACTCCATTGGAAGAAGACTTACAGCACGTGGATGAGCAGAACTGCATATTACCAGGCAAATCAGCAAAAAAGAAAAGATTAAAAAATCCAACTAAAAGAATACTGATAAATGCAGACAGAGAGGCACAGAGCAAACATCTCAGCAAGGAAGTCTGAAATCAGCAATCAAGCATAAGCCCTTGTGAAACCTGGAGCACATGTAGCTGAAGTCACAAGAAGAATAACCTCAAGTCTGCAAAATATAAGTGGTATGAACAAATATTACCGGTACCGTACCTAACGTAACCTGTCAAACACTAATGCTATTCCAATAGGTCATCCTCAATTCACGATGCAAATAATAACATTTCCAAAATATGTCAAAAGTCCAAGGATATTGAAAACATGGTCTGCACTGGAATAAGTGTGGGAAAAGAATGCTAGGAGAAACCATATAAAAAGTATGGAAAAATTCAATGTCATAGCCAGGATTTGAACCAAGATCTTAAGGTCTCCATGCCACGGCTCTACCATTGAGCCACCATGGCAACATGCCGGTACAATATTAAACTCTCCAACTGACTCACATATCCCAGTATACCACCAGGTGTTCCAAAATAACTTACTCTCTAACTGACTTAGACACCTACAGACACCAGGACCACACTACTCAAAATGCCCTAATCATCCTCAGAAATAAATAACAGTAATATAAATCAAGCTGAATTATTAACCAAATGTTCAGAACAGGCAAGTTTTTAAACTCATCAAAGAAAATGCGCTGATTTACAGTCAATGTTCATGCGATGTAAATGTAAATAACAACAACTTTCATTGGAGCGTTTTAAACAAGTCATCAGTTCCATCGACACCCGTGACCGATGGATACTATTGAACTACACGGCCTAATGCACTGAACCCTCTTCCCTCCAATGTGCTGACACACGATGTAGTAAAGATCGTTAAGGAGAAAGCACAAGGGGTATCTTGCATGGCACTGACTGCTAAATCAATAGAGGAACTGCAACAAAACTTGGACTCACTCATATTTGGGTCAATAAGAATGAATTTCAAATAACCCAAAAGAAAATAGAACTAGTAATTTTTCGCAAAGGAGGAAGACCACCGAGAGAGAGGACATTTTTTACAAGGGAATGCTATTGAAGGAACAGAATAGATAAAAATACCCAGGCGTAACAATACAGTTGACTGGAAAATTCTTTTCAGTACACAGTCAAGAAAGGATGATAAGAGCAGTTAGGAGCATAAGCAACATAAAGAAATTGCAACTCTTGTCAACGAGGACTGCCATGAGGCTATTTGAAGCTAAAACACTGCCTGCATTAACATGCGGCTAGCAAATTGTCTGGGAACATCTCACAGTCAAACAACTCGAAAGCACAGAAGGGCTCAAGGCCAGATTCTTAAAACGGACCATGGGGCTCTCAAAATACAGTCCCTCCTGTTTGGAATATGTTACAGCAAGGGAAACCTGATTTTGTTAATATACACTCCACCTATGCTCAGTATGTATTAAAATTTTAAGACATCTAACCTATTTTAAAAAACATAATTTATCCCATGACATTTTACCTTGTTTAAAAGTAGTATAAGCTACTGGTCTATAAATAAATAAAATACTTATGTACATATAATACAATAGTCAAAACCTTATTAAAATTCTTAACTCATTTAAAAAATGTTTAAAGTCCTTAAAATTTTTCAAGTCTTATATTAAAATGCAGATGTCTTCTTCTTACACGACGCGTTTCGACATTAATTTCGTGTGTAGCAAAAGAACAGAGCGTATTTACACATATGCCAAATACACCAGAGTGTAATGCACAATCTACGAACATTTATGTATTTATTATTAATGTGCTGGAAAGGAGAACAAGTGGATTGATACCATCAATGTGTTTAAGAATGCTTGCAATGTAATGCACATGAGAATACACTGAGTTTAAAACCATATCCTACCTAAGCAACAAACTAAGCCATATAGAAAATGTTATAAATTAAATAAAACAGCAAGTTGTAGTTCTGCAAGAAAATCAATTAGAAGTGTATAATTGTTATATAGAAATCAACATACTCTTCTTTCTCGGTTGTTAAGGCTGCAAAGCAAGGCACCTGCAATTCATTTTACAACTTATATGTTTTACTGAAAACTGGTACTTCGATATTCTAAAAAATTCTGCCAGTTTTTCACTCAAAACTCATGAACAAAAGCAAAAACTAAAAATCCAGCTTCGAGTGCATTCCATCACCTTTCAGTCCGCCTATGTTAAAAATTTCAGATCTCTGTGTGCAGTAGATTTGGCTAGGCATTAACACTTCCTCTTATACCAATTTAGTAGACTCGCCATATATCTATATTTCTCTACAATTCTAAGTTTCATTACTTCACCAATGTGTTTATAGTGTCAGAACACACAACAATGCTGTGAAAAATATGTCCTATATCAAATCCAATGATAACTCGAAGATCTATTAAATGTTCATGGTCCACATGGTCTATCTCATTTTAAAGTAGTAGACTGTATGAAAAATTTGGCATGCTGTTTCAAATTACACTTATTTTCATTGTTTTCCAAAGTTTGTGCCTCCAATACTGTACGATGAGCACTGCTTTTCTTATGCTCAAATATTTGCTTTCATAAAGATTACTACTGGCTTTCTATTCTGTTTTAGGCAAGATAACACTTTGCGACCCACCCGGCTCCCCTTTCCATCGGCCCGGTCGCCTTCTCCGCCAGGCAGGCTTCCCCTCCGCCTACCGCGCATCGTCCCGCGCGCATCTACCCCGCTATTGCTCTTGCCGGCCGCTACCAAGCGCCGGTAATGCAGCTTCCTGTGTTAAGCCGCAGCTTACTCTAATGATTGCCTTGCACCATGCATAATATTTCACAATTTTTAAAAACGATTATAAAAAACAAAATAAAATATCACAAATTATAGAAAATGTCGAACAATTAAAAAAATTCCCTTGTACCAAACATCTCCCCTAATATTTCATGCCAACAGGATATTTCATAATTATATATATATATATAAAAAATCGAAATTTACATAATATTTCCCAATTTTAAAAAACGCCGTGTTAACTGATGCAGAAAAATTCCCTTGCACCAACACTACTCTTTTCATAACAAACAAACAATCTCAAAATTAGAAAACCCGATTCTTGCGTTAACACTCGCTAGCGCCAACTAAATTAGATAACTAAAATATACCGGAACTTCCTTTAGTGCTCAACGGTCCTTCGTGGCGTAACGGATAAGTCTCTTGGCTACGATGCTAAGGGTCATGCGTTCGATCCCCGTTCGATCCAAAATTTACTGTTAGGAATAGGTCTCGAATAGGTAGGTAGGGTGAGAGGAAGAGAGGAAAGAGACGGGAAAGGAAGAGAAGAAGAGAATAAAGGAGAAATAAATTATTTTTCTCTTTCACCATTTCCTTACTAGATGTCGCCACCGTCGCTACTCTCCTAGTAGTTCTAATGCCGCCGCTAGGTTTAGAGAGTAGTGGTGGGGGGCTCGGTTGGGTCGCAATGTGTTATTTTCCCCTGTTTTATAGCACATGAAATCAACTGTTGTGGATAAATTTTGAAGTATTTTGCTAAACTGCAAGAGTACTAGAAGCAGCTAATGATTTAATACATACATTACTAATATAATCTACATACTAATATAAAGAGGAAGTTTCAAAGTTCTTTAACGCAGGTTATAAATGTTCAATATGTTCTCCCTCTGCTGCACAGCAAACATCTAGGTGGTAGCCAAACTCGTCCCTCACATGAAGCAGCATGTATTGTGTTACTGAGTTCACCGCCGCAGTGACATGGATCCACAGGTCGGCCAGAGTTGTTGGTAGAGGTGGGATGTAAACAGCCTCCTTAACATATCCCACAAGAAAAAGTCACATGGCATGAGATCAGGAGATCTCGGAGGCCAGAAGTGTAGAGCCAGGTCGTGATTTCCCATGCGACCTATGCATTGCTGAGGAAGGGATTGATTTAAAAATCCTGGACTTTTTCCTTTGCAGAGACATCCAGCTTGTTTAAATTGCTTAAACCAATGGCTTATGTTTTTCCTAGTTGGTGGTTCAATGCTGAATTGCCAACGAAACGCCCACTGCACTGTAACTGCCGATTCACTTCTTGCAAACTCAAGAACGCAGAAAACCATATGCTGCATAGTAGCCATCTTACTCACAACTAACAGTGACAAGAAATGCCTGCCTATTGGCGTGAGCATCCATTTACACAACAATCACGCAACAATCACCATCCAAATGGCGGAAAACAAAACTTTGGAACTTCCTCTTTCATTCGGTATGTAGAATGTTAATATCCAATTAGTATTTTGTGAAATACAAATTAATTAAATTGGGTCCATCTTTTTTAATAACCGTGTATAATATCATTGTTATTCTGAACACCATTATCAGGTTTCAGAGAGACACAGAAGTTGAGAGGGAAGGGGTCATCTTGTTACACATGCAATAACCAAGTGTTAACAGAGATGTAAAACAAACAAATGCAAGTTTTACTCAGTAATGACGATTACAGTACTAAGTACATAATATTACAAGTTAAGCACTTCTTAGACCCATCTTTACCACATCATAACAGTTTACAAGAATGAAATCACAAAGCAAGGTGGCCAAGATGGTAACGTCTTAGACTTGCATTCAGGAGGTCCCAGGTTCAAACTCCATGGCTGGCCAATTTGGCATGGGATTTTTCAAGGTTTCCCCAATCGTATAGCCAAATGCCGTGGATATTTACATACCATGAATCATCCTCACCGTTTCACCCTGTATCATACTCTTACTTATTCAATGGCAATAGACAATTCCTCAGCAGCTAAAGGAATATTATCTATTTTATGGAACCCAAAGCTTCATTGCTACGTTTACCTGAGCCTGCCATTCAACCCTACTCTGTGCTAACTCCATCCAATCATCCCTTGCAGATACTACTTTCCTTAAATCTATTCTAATATTGTCCTTCCACCTACGTCTAGGTCTTCCAGGTGGTCTATTCCCTTCGGGTCTCCCAGTTGATACTTTTGAGTTATGTCTTTCCTCCCCCATGCGCATAACATGTCCAGCCCATTTCATCCTCCAGAATTTAATTACCCTTACTGTATCCCGTGAAGAGTATAGGTCATGAAGATGGTCGTTATGTAGTTTTCATCTCTCTTAGGCCCAAATATTTTCCTAAGTACCCTGTTTTCAAACACTCTCATGTTCTTCCCGAAGAGTACGCAGCCATGTCTCACATCCATATAATACAACCGGCAGGATATAGTCATATAAATCTTTTTTTTTTTAGATTTCTGGTCAGAAGACGAGAAGATAAGAGTTTCTGAACTACATAAAAACAAGCATTTCCTGATCTGAGCATCCCGTATCATATCCATTTAAATTGGTATCAGTTGAAATTTCCACCACAAAATGCACTAATAAAAGAAATAAATGACAATCAATAGTTCCATGGCCTACCCTACTGTATAGACACAGATCCCAAACTCCTGATATAGCCTCGTAGCTAAAAGGAGTATGAAGATAGCTAAATTTAAAAATTAAAAAAATGTCCTGAAGAGGGTTAAGTGTTTTGTGTTACAGTATGTTTTTAAAAATAATTTATGAATCCGTTGTACAACATAATAGAAGGTAGACCGTTGAATATGAAAATTCCAATTCAGATGTAACACTAATGCATTCTGTACAAAATTTTTATGGCTTTAGTACTGCTAACTTTTAATCTCCCAACGATATTATTATAAAATTGCCAGTGGAACTCTACTTTAGCACAAATGTGATAATATTGAGAAACTCACCCTCCACACAGCGTGCCCATCGCACTCCAGAGGAACATGCCTCCAGCCATCATCCGGAACAGCTCACTGGCCCCGCACACATCCACCACAACTCCTCCCAGAATGCTGCCGAGACCATATCCTGCAGCCCAGCATCCTGTGATCCTCGCTGTAACGAGCAACGCTGCACTGCTTCCTTGCAGAACTCCCAGAACCAACAAACCCCATGCTGGCTTTATTACTGAGGCAGCCAAAAAATGTACACCAAGCAGAAGCAGCCCAATTCTCCCATTTGCAATTTCAGTATTAGAATGGGAGCAGTCCTATATAAAAAAAAAGTCACAGTAAATACGGTAACTAACCAATTAATTTGGCCTTCTGTAATCTATCTGCTTCAAAATGCAAGAATCCCTAATACTTTTCCCTTAACCCTTAATCATGGACAATTTTACCGTATTAAAGCATAAACCAATGTTTTTGTTTGGATATCATCCTCACGTGGGCATTATTTACACTACCTCCCTTTTTGTTGTTTATCATTTAATCCTCTGAGCAAATACATGCTATGGGATATTGTTAAGCATTAACATACATTAATACAAACATAACATGTTAGGCAATACATACATTAATTCAATGAAAGAAAATGGATTATAAGATACAAAATACTTAAAATTGTTGTATTTACATACATACTTCACTAAATTTAGTGAAGTATGTATGTAAATACAACAATTTTAAGTGTAATTGAATATCACTTCACTGTGTAATTCCCAGAAATAGTTACTTATTATATACAAAATACATTATAAGATACTATATAGTATGCAATTTCACAAATATACCAATTATACAATAATATTGTTTCTATTTGGTTTTACAGATTCTCTCTCTCTCTCTCTTTTATTTTTTATTTTTTATTTACTTATTTATTTTTTTTAATTAGGCCTTCTAGAAAAGTTTTAAGGTAGAATTTACAGAAGGACAAACTTGAATTTACAAAATGACTAGTATTTACAAAAAATGACTAATATTTACAAAAATTTACTAGATTTATCAAGTTGTCCTGAAGTAGCCACATGCATGACTAAAAAATAAAATAAAAAATAAATTAAATTAAAGTAAAATTAAATAAAAATAAAATTTACAATTGTCAAGCTTAGAATAGAACACTTACATAGAAATATGGTTACATAGAATATGGTTACATAACAATAGACTTACAATAGAAATTATATTAAGAGTATAATACAATTTTTTATTTTATTTATTTATTTATTTCTTAAAGGTCCCAAAGAGCGCATATGGCTCGCATAAAGGGACAGTCAAAAGTACATCATAGGCAGACTTTACAAAGTAATAGAATAGAGACTGCACAGATTATAAGAAATATATATATATATATATATATATACATATATATATACAGTACAAACAAAAATATGTCAAAAATACATGGAAAAACAAAGGAGAGTATTAATTTATAGAATAGAACCAGAGTTCAATACTTATTAATAGACTAAAGTTAAAACAAATTAATTTAAGAATACAAGTAATACTCAAACATAAGTATAGAATATAATACAAGGGAGAAGAGCAATTAAGAGAAAGAAATTTAATTAAGTAAAATTAGATTAATTAAACATTAAATATAATCTACTTGCTACCCAGAAGTTTAAGCCATTACACAATTTACTTCATACTAAAAGAGTACAAAGAGTCACAAACAATGTTTCTTCTTAAAACTAAATTTACAATACTACAATTTACTTAATACTAAAAGAGTACAATGAGTCACAAACAATTTTTCTTCACAGAAAGTTATATAAAACACATTTTTTTTTTTTATTTCCTACAATCGCTATTGAAATTATTCTTTTGAGATGTTACAGAAAATAAAGATGAAGTTATCAGAGTTATAGACAGTTATTGAAATATTCACTAAGCAGGTGGGCTTTAACCTGTTTTTTGAAAACCGTGTACATTAATTTACATTTATATTACAGATGAGAGAGAATGGGATGAGATAGTTCAGTAACAAGATATTTCCTTTTCTTTTGAGTTACAGTATTCCTCAATTCCTCAATACTGTAGAAGCATGATTGAATTAGGAATTTTTTTAGGGTGCTTTTGAATTTGATTGGGGATTGTATATTTTTTAAGTGTTGTGGTAGTTTGTTGAACAAATTTACTCCACTGTATTTAGCTCCTTTCTGAAATTGTGCTGTGTTATGAGTAGGAATAGAGAGATTATTTCTGAATCTGGTTTTGTGCTCATGATTTGTTCCATTTGTTTGAAATTCGTTTAGGTGAGCTTTGACATGTATCAGTAACTCATATATGTATAGGGATGGAAGAGGTAGGATTTGCAAGGTCTTAAAGATGGGTCTACATGAGTCATTTTTGTTTGCTCCAGACAGTATTCGAACGATTCTTTTCTGAATTCGGAATATTGCTATGCTTTTAGTGCTGTTTCCCCAGAAGATTATGCCATATCTCATAATGCTTTGGACGTGGGCAAAATAGAGAGATCTAGTCGTGGGTGTATTGGTAAGTTTTTTAATATGGTAAAGCGCATAGGTGAATTTTCCCAGTTTTTTAACAACTTCTCCTATATGTGAGTCCCAAGATAGATGTTCATCTATGGTTATGCCAAGAAATTTGACCACACCTCCATGAATATGTGAGTTGCAGGCTGATCAACCCTGATCAATAACTGTGTACCTGATCTTTCTAAATGATCATAGGCTACTCTTTTTGAAAATAAAATATGTCGAAATGCACCCTCTGAAAGCTGACCTGATGGGTTTTTGTGCTTGTTTTCCCCTTGTTTTGTAGGTTATTGACATCCAGCAGCTATTTTCTAAGAACTTTTGTAAGACAGTTTGGTGTCAGGTTGTGAAATTGATACATCCTAAATTCGTTGAATAGGGCACCATTCATCTTCATAAAAACAACTTGTTTTTGCTTCAAACTCTACACATTTCGACGGAGAATTGGAAGCCATTAACTTAGCCCTAAAACAACTTTTCTACAATTATACTGCCTTCAAGAATGCTGTTATCCTCATTGACTCAAAATCAGCCATACAAGCAATAGCAGCCAACAACCCTACAAGCATACGTGTATCTGAAATTCAAGATTCTATCAAACACCTACAGAACTTGCAGAAGAAAATAGTACTACAATGGATCCCCTCACACTGCGATATACAAGGAAACGAACAAGCAGATTTCCTAGCGAAGAAAGGCACTAAGATCCAACAGTCTAGAAAGCAAACAATGCCATTCCATTCTGCAAAGATACTCATTAATAAATCCATCAAACAGAACATAAAGAAAGAAATATATCAAGAAAGTGAAAATAAAAAATGGAAACCTCTAATCACACAGACAAACCTGGTACCAGACAGCCCCAGAATGAATGCAGTAGCACTCTTCAGACTGTATACAGGTCATGACTGTTTGGCAGCTCACCTACACAAACTCAATATCTACAACTCTCCAAAATGTGTTCTTTGCGAACAACAAGAATCTGTTATGGACAGCAAGCACCTACTACAATGCAGAGCATTACACAGCTCAGACTTATCTACACGCTACTGGGAAGCAAGACAGCTAATGGAAGAGCTCCAACAAGCTGGGCATTAGCAACCAACCAACCAACCATGTTTTTGTTTCTTCTTCAATGGTTTGCTTCATAGAGGCTTCACATATTTATTACATTAAGCAGGCTATTAGTAAGAAGATCTGCAAAATGATCCGCATACAGTATTAAGTACTATAATTTCTAAATTAATAATTTCATTGCACAAGGCAGGTGACAAACACGTCTTTGTCTGAGAATCGCAAAAGGCACATGAAGTAGCATCTATAGAATTCTTGGTATCCCTATGGAAGGGACGGTAAGGGAGAATTAAAACTTGAAGAAAATAACACCACTAATGGCCGGTTTCTATAAACTCGCGAATTACCTATGGGTAAATTATCCAATGGACAAAATTTACACAAAAATAACACCACACAAACACAAATAATTTAAAGATAGCAATCACATACACTTGTGACGAGTTTCTAGATAAATGTCCTCTGGGTAAATATGAAAATGACAGAAAAAATGTTCTTACAAACTCAGGGTAGATCTTTCCAAGGGTAAATCGTCGGGTTAATTTATTCTTTCATGGATGGCTGGATAAAATTTAACCTCTTTGTAGGATCAATAATAATTTAAACAATGAGAATCAAAGCCTTCTGAATTAAATTAATTGTACAACTCCAAGGCCTTGCTCATTATATCATTGTAGGTTAAATGGAACTAATTTGTCCATGGATAATTTACCCATAGGTAATTCACAAGTTTGTAGAAACCAGGCATAAGAAAAGGAAAACATTCCAAAAATAATAAGCTGGCATGTTTAAAGTGTACAAGGAGAAGTTGCAGTGAATGTATTAAGGCAGAATAACTGTATGTCTCATTTAATTAAGGTTAAGTTAAAGTACTGCAATTTTGAGCACAATCACATATTGTGATGAACTGTGATTAATATGTAGTTGGGAGTCATGTATGTGACTATGATAAATAGATATTTGTGTTAATGTTTAGGTGTTCATTTGAAAAATATTAACATATCTTTAAGACAGTGCATTTAATTGCATTTATGAGGCAGTGATTAAACGTGTGTCTTAAAAACCCCTAAGAACAAAGGGAATAAAAATAGAATTTTGTTAAATAAACATAGAATTTAGAATTAAATTTGCTTGAATAATAATTAAAATTCATATTTCGTAAACTTTTTTCAGTGTTAAGAGTCCCTTAACTCTGAGCAGTCACTTTACCTCATGTCCATGATAATGTTACAGAATAATAACGTTCATGGTTGAGGGTTAACATTGACAAGATTATAAGAAGATCCTTCATTTACCATCAGATACTCCTAATGCTATGATATACTCTTCCAGAAAAGTGAAAGCTCTGGGATTATTCAAGTCTGATTGGGAACGTTTGCTACAGCACTTTAATATGTGCAGTGATGGGAAGTAATTGAGTAAAAGTAATCGGATTACAGTAACGATTCCTTTTTTGGTCCCATTTACTTGTAATCGTTACTTTTTTAAAAATGTAATTTTTACTCGTAATTTACTTCTGGAAATAAAATTGTAATCGTTACATTTGAGTAATCGTTACATTTGAGTAATCGTTACATTTGAGTAATCGTTACATTTTAGTAATCGAAAAGTATCGAATTGAGAATTTCGCAATGTTGCTTTCTTCTACTCACTGGCAGTCACTGCATCAGCGGTGAATTTTGCATTCTTTTTAAAGCAAACGTAAAGCGCTTTACAGCTGTTGCAGCATCGCTGATGGTCGCTGCAGCGGTGGTGAAGTGACGTCAGATCTGGCCTTACGGGTTTTGCTGCATGGACTATCAGGCGTTCTTTTTTACACTTTAGTTTGCTGCAGCGAAACTGTAGCGATTTAACAGCAACGCGAGATTCGACATGGCAAGTCAGCATTTCTGCGGAAAAACATGGCAACGCGATATCAGCTAAGATGAGCGGAAGCGGAAGTCGAATGTATTTTGTGTGTGTGTGTTTTTTTTTTTCAATGGCGACCACAGCCAGAGCAATTTACGGGGAGCGATACTACATTTAATTAGATTTCTGTATGGTTTCCATTTATTTCAGACGTCTTCAAGAAATTAAAATTGCTGTTCTCAGCCTACAAAATTTATTTGTATCCCTTTCTTTGAAAAGGTTGTGTTCCACAGAATAAAACTAAGCTCAAACTATCAACTTGAAAGTTAATTACCGAGCATTAGAGGCTCTGCTGAAAATACTGCTTCTGGCATTGAAAATTAATGTAAGTTATGCTGTATGAGGACCAGTGATTTGCAACAATGTGACATTCACATATAAATTTGATAGTAGGATTCTGGATCCCGGTATTCGTCTTTCTCTAATTTTAATCAAATCTAATCTATTGTGATACTCAATATCACCCCGTGTGTTGCGGGGGTTTCACTATTGTAAATGTCACTTTATGGGTTTTGCTACATGAACTGTCATTGCCTTCTTTTTAACCTTTGTTTGCTGCAGTGAAACTGAAGCGATTTACAGATTTGGTTTAAAAAGGAATGCACGGAAAGCATCATGCGCAGACAGAATGGGGTTCGGTATGCAATAACATCAGACTTTTAAAAATGGCAATGGAATAACTATGTATATCTTCATTATTTGATGTTTAAAGACTATGCATAATATTGTAAGCCGTAGGAAAATAAATAAATATCTATTTCTTCCCATTTAAAACTTTTTCAGTTAAATGTTTTCAGTAAGAACATTTCTTAATTAAGTATATTTTGAAACTTGCTGTTCATTCTCAAACAAGTGCAACAAAACAAGTGATGTGTCAGTGTACAAGCCAGGAAGGAAAATACTCTCCTTAGGAGTAGCTCCCCGATGAGCAACTTACAAGCTGCCCTGCCAATGGCAGGAGGCCTTATCCCTCAAGTGATGTTATAGGCTAATCCTAATCCTAACGTCGTCATTACTGTTTTCACAACTAATATCCAGGTTAGAAGTAATATTAACAAAAGTTACTCAATGTGTATGGAAATATTGGTATTGATGTGTTTTTTTTTGTTTGTTTGTTTGTTCATTAATAATTTGAGACTTTGTAACGTCCCAAGCAATTTTATTAGCTGAATGGCCCAATAGTTTCTGCCCTTGTGCTCCCCCCCAAAAAAAGAAAAAAATTAGGTACTGCCATTTTGTAAAGTAATTGTAATTTTACCGATTACTTTTTTGTGCTCCCCAAAAAGAAGGAATTTTTAGGTACTGCCATTTTTTAAAGTAATTGTAATTGTAATTGTAATTTTACTGATTACTTTTTCAAAAAGTAATTTGTAATTGTAATTAAGTAAAATGTTTCTCAAGTAATTGTAATTCAGCCCAATTACTATTTTTTTGTAATTTTCCCATCACTGAATATATGAATACATTACCTTACTTTGCACTCTGTGTGAAGAAGTCATTAGATCTGACTGACACTATTGAAATTCTCCAGAGTAAGAGATCAAGAGTCCAATGATCGCTTGTACGAACTAAAGAATAAGATAAATGGGAGAATTGTAATGTAAAAGTGCATAGCAAAGGTGTCATGTTATGGATAGAAACTCAGCATGGTCAATCTAGCTCTAAAACTGCAAGGAAACTTGGCTCCGGTAAGAGCTCTGCATGGCAGAAATCAAAATGGAACCCTTTGCAGAAATTGCATTTCAAATCAAAATTTTTCAAAATCCTTTCTTACATTACATTATGAAACAAAGGTACTGTCAAAATTCCAAATCTCTCTACCTGTTAAAGTTTAGGCTCTACGTTGATTCTCTGTCAGTTAGTCATTCATTCATTCAGTCGGTCAGGACAAAGCCTCTTATAGATAGATATATATATAGAGAGAGAGAGACAGAGAGAAAGAGAGCGAGATTAACGAAGTAGATGAGAAAAGACCACATATGAACCAATGCAACATTTATAGTTGTCCTTGGAAAATTGAATACATTCAAAAAAGAAAACATGAAAGGAATTATGATAAATATGAAATGATTGCTAAACAAGGGTTTACATAATCGAAAACTTCCACACATTATTGTTTTACAGGCTGTACTTCTAATAAATTCAACAAATCTTGGGTAATAATGCATGTTATTTGTTTTAGAAAAAGCATTATTTACTTTAAAGTATTTTATTTTTTTCATGTGCATATTGAATATCAAATATTTAAACTGAAATATGAAAATGCTTCTTTTTTTTCTTTTTGATGCTATATTTAGAAGCTGATATTGCGTTATATCTATCAATATTATAAACAAATAATACACTACATTGGTGTATTTATAAATGAAAAGTTCATGAATTTACGTATTAAGTATTGTTACTTATACGCATTTTTTTTTATTAATATATATTTTCTGCTTAACCCTCTTAGCGCCAGGATGTTGACCATCTGATTCTCTCAGCCCTGCTATTTAAGGCATTTGCTGCCAGCGCCAGTCAGATTGGAGTTAGTCTTATGAAAGATTAACACATATTTTTTAAGCTGTCTGTACCTTCGAATATAGGGCAACATAAACCGGCTTCTTATGGTTACAGCTAGGTGGTCGCAGCTGACTACCTAGCTGTAACCAGCTCTGAAGATGCCAGACATAGTTCATGGCGAAACATCAGCAATTTCAACAGATAGACCATGCCCATACAACCCGGAAATGGAAATATCACTTATCCCTATTACTCACTCAACTCAATGGCAATAGACAATTCCTCAGCAAGATAAAGGAATATTATCTATTTTATGGAACCCGAAGGTTCATTGCCGCGCTTACCTGAGCCCGTCATTCTGTGCTAACTCCATCCAACCATCCCTCGCAAACCCTACTTCCCTTAAATCTATCCTAATATTGTCCTCCCACCTATGTCTAGGTCTTCCAAGTGGTCTTTTCCATTCGGGTCTCCCAGTCAATACTTTTGAAATATGTCTTTCCTCCCACATGCTCGCAACATGTCCAGCCCATTTCAGGTCATGAAGCTCATCGTTATGCTGTTTTCTCCAGTGCACCAGTGCATGTCCAACAACCCACGGATAAGCATGTAACCTACAGCTAATCTGCCTGCACGAATACTCAAAATATACACCTGAAGATGACGAATTAACATCGAAACACGTCGTGTAAGAAGAAGACATCTGCTTTTTATTATAAGACTTGAAATTTTTAAGGACTTTAAACTTATTTTTAAATGTGTTAAGAATTTTTAATAGCGTTATGACTATTGTATCATATGTAGCCTACATACGTTTTTTTTATATATTTATAGAATAGTAGCTTATGCTGCTTTTAAACGAGGTAAAATGTCAAAGGATAAATTATGTTTTTTAAAATAGGTTAGATGTCAAAAAATTTTCTTACATGCTGGGCACAGGTGGACTTTATATTCACAAAATCAAATTATACAGCTCAGTAGGAAGATGAAAATAATTGAAACATAGATTATATTTACCTTTACTTTCCCTGACCTGGACAACCATGACTTTATGATAGCTTGACATATGGATCCAAGGCCAATGTAGCCACAGTAGAGAATTTGGTAACTGTACGAGAATCCATCTAATGAGTCCATATACCAGAGGATAAATTCACAATTGTTTGCCATAGCAAAGCCAGCAACAAATCTTGACATGTAACACCCAATTCTGTAACATGCAACAAACTACGTAAGTACCCGTACCAACTTTCTGGCTTCAGTCTAGTGAATATGAGCCAGCTGAAGCCAAAGTCTAGAGACAATCCCTGGACAGCAAATGTCACCAACTTTGCTCAAAGTAACAAATTTTCACCAGAAGTTTATAAACAATTTTTTTAAATGAGGAATTTAGGCCGGTATTCACAGTTGGTGCCTTAAGAACGACTTTATAAAGCTGAGCTTATTGGACAAGTCAACTTATATGTTCTTTGTATTCATAGTCTTCTTTAAAGTCGTACTTTGTTAAGTTTGACTTCATAAAGCTCTACTTATTCTACATATTAGAGCTGAACTTGATAATATGAAAAATTGCAAGTTTACTGCTGTAACAATTGAATTAACAAATTCTGTTTAAGATTTTTTCAGAGTTTGTGTAATGCAAAGCAATCTGAATACATATTTCGCTGTCGTGATATACAAATACAGACGGCACTGTGCATTGTAAACAAAGAATTAAATTCATCCAGTCATATTATGCAGCCTGTAATAAGCTGATCAATAGTTTCTTGAGAATATTCTGCGTATATATTAGCTTGGACGTTGTTCAGAATTAATACCGGTGTCGAGTGTTTGGCCCTCCACCGAATGGAAAAAGATTAAATACACTTAAAAAAGAACACAGTTTATTTCCCTTATAACAAAACTTATGCCATATTTGTTCTTGAATTCTCAACAGTAACCAAGGCCTCCTAGATACTGACTACAGTATCTGGAAACAAAAACATCTCACCCAGTATTCCCAACAACTGGTATGA
Organism: Ectobius pallidus; assembly: GCA_964059195.1. Taxonomy (NCBI): domain Eukaryota; kingdom Metazoa; phylum Arthropoda; class Insecta; order Blattodea; family Ectobiidae; genus Ectobius; species Ectobius pallidus. The sequence continues at coordinate 6,259,415 of CAXKWD010000012.1, forward strand.
TTATGCATTTATTTCGATATTAATTATTGTTTTAGAGAGATTCAAAACAGCTTAGGAAGCTTTGGGCCGATATGAAATGTCAGCAGAGAGAAATGCTGACGAAAGATAGGCAATTAATATTTTAAATTGTGTCTTCTTGAAACGAAATCTCTTTTTAAATTCATTGTCACTGTAGAATTTGAGTGGATTCATCATGTTTTGCAAATAATGCTTTGGGGCATAAGTTTCTTCTTACACCTCACCCAGATCCTCAAAATAACTGTCCATGGTTTTGGCTTAAACTGAAATAAGTCAGGGGGATCCTTGACTTGATAAAGTAGGACTTATTTCGACAAATAAGTCGTACTTTAGTGACTATGAATAGCACTTTATAAAGTAATTAAATCATAAGTATTCAGAAATTCAACATAAGACAAGATTAAAGTTCGACTTGGATACAAGTATGACTTATTGCAACTATGAATACTGGCCTTAGATATTTTTAAAGAAGAAAAGTGGTATGAGGCAAGGAATTTCAACATTACAGCATTTGAACTTTCCAACAGTGGACTAGAGTAACAAAATCATTTCAGTGTTCTGCAGCAAGTCAGTTTAATGGTTATTTCATGTACACAATGTAGTGTTGAGTTTATTAAAAGTGTTACGTGGATATTTCTTTAGAAGAAATGAGCAGTGGCTTTAGAAAATAGGGGGACAAAGCAGCACAGAAGAGAAATATCAAGAAGTATGGCGATCCTATGTCAGTATGCCATGCTGAGACAACAGTAAGATTTTATGTTGCAAGAAAATAACATTGAGCGACTTGATGAAAAACAGCAGTAAGTTGTACTCAGCATAGGGAAAACACACCACAATGAAATGCATGTGATCCAGAGAAGCGGCGACTAAGGATTGGAACAAACTAAAAAAAGACTGTTTTTGTTAAATATTATTTACCTACTAGTACACATGGAATGGGTTGTATTTGTAAAGTCTCTTCTGTTTTGGGATGAGTTTATCGAAGGCAAAAGTCTTGCAAAAATAGTAAATAGTGGAAGAAATCCTAAGGAAAAAAGAGGTCGTGACAAAATATCAAATAAATTTGCTATGAAGAAAAAGCCTGTCAGAAATTTCATCTCACGTTTGGTGGCCACAAATCACATTATGGGACAGTCAGAAGTAAACAAATTTATCTTGCGAAACTTTTAAAAATGTTGAATTGTATTATCATTGTTTACTAGTTCAAATTTAATATAATTGTTTTTAGTATTTTTTTACCAAAACTAAATATGTCCAAATCTTTTAAACAAAACTAAACATGTTGAAGCGTTTCTTTGTAATTACTGTAGCACTATTTGGGAATGTATCATAAGTCCGTTACTTACATGTTCAGCAGAACCTTTCTTAACATATCTTGGTTTTGGGAAAATGTGCAGAATTGTACTTTTATTGCAGGCTAAGCAAGAAAAAAGAATGGTTATCAATTTTTCTTAAAGAGACAATGAAGTAGACCTACCAATATTATGTTGTATTATATTTAGAAGGCCATTGGCTACGCTGGTCTAGAGGTAGCAGGATCAAACCCAGCCGCGGTTGATGGATATTTCAGGAAAAATCCAGGAAGGGCTATAAGCAGGGGGGCCCATGTCGTAGATTTACAGCATGTAAAAGAACTCCAAGCCTAAATTAGAGCCTCTGGACAAAATTCCTCTGACACCCATGTCTATTAATGATGGTTTCTGCGACCAGAGCTGCTACATTTCAATCAAGTAGCTCCTCAGTTTGTATCACAAGGCTGAGTGTACCCCGTTCCAGACCTCCCTACCTCATAAAAATCCGAGGAGGTACCGAGGATCGAACCCAGGCCTGCTTGAACCTTAGCCAGCAATGCTAACCATGAGACCTCACAGGCGGTCTTTAATTTAATAGGCTACATACATAATACGTATACCCTTTTCATTTACATAAGTAGGCTTAACAATTATTTTCTTTGTTATAATTGTATGCCTATGAAATGGAATATGCAGTACACCCCCGTTTTAAGTCAAGAGTCACAACTGTTCACACTTTTTAAATCCAAGGAATAAGGTCTAAATTTTCCTCTTTAATATACCGTTCCCTTGAACCTAGGTCCATACTTACAAAGGGCCAATGATGTTTGGATAGAATCAAATATAACTGATAAGAATAACTGATATAACAAAGTGCCAGAATGCTTTTGTTTAATCAGTGATAACTGCAATTACAATATGCAGAAAAATAAGTTGTTTTTGTAATCAAGTTCAGAGTTAAGCTTCAGAGCTTATGGAAGTAGGACTTATGGGAGAACAAAGGTCTAAAGTCTGATAAGCATAAACAATGTGAAAAAACATGTGGGTAGTGTTATTTGTCAAAGCTAACTGTATTGCAACTTTCAAAGCCGTGTATGAACACTGTAAAGCAATATGTTGGCACGAGAACTGATTTGCATTTGATAATTTCTTTCTAATATATTACCATAAAATAGGCACTAAATTGGGCATTACTCCGGTACCCATCAACCCATTTGGTCCAAAATCAATAGGCTTCTTCCTACGGACGTTATAAATGTGTACACCAAGTTTCATGAAAGTCCAATAAAGTGTATTTGAGTTATCACGCATACAGACACACAGACAGACATTTTCCCGTCCACCACACAATCTCATAAAGTACCATTCTATCACTTAATAACCAATAGAATAACCAAGAACTGCTGAAAGAGTAAAAGAATAAGCAATAATCATTCCTACCTACAGCTACCAACTTCTACTATAGTCTTTTTGAACATGTGGACCTCAAACGAACGAACACTCATCCTTTTTTTGGATATCCTCATTGACAGACGACCTGAATTTACCCTATCACTAAAGCGTTTACTGGAAAACAAGGCACAGAGATCACCACCCGGCACAGAAATGAGGGATATTCAAAACCTCGTCTACAGAGCCGGAGTAGTATCTAAGTCTGTTAACTTATGATCAGAAATAAAACACCTGAAAACCACTTTCTGCCAGAATTCATACAGCCGAGGACATCCAAAGGGCCCTCAAACAGACTGCCAGAGCTCAACTGCAAACAACTGAATCCACAACCCAGTGAGCTTACAGTATTATCTTCTATCCCGTTTCCAATAAAATATTGAGGCTTCTAGGAAAGCACAATATCAAACCCATCTCACTACCCGACCAAAAATACAGCAAATGTTATGGCTCAAGAAGGATTAATTGGGCCTACGCATACAGGCATCTACCAAATCCTCTGAGATCACAGACAGGGCTACCAAGGTGTAAAAGGGACACAATCTCAGTAACGAGTTGGAATCACCAACATGAAAATAAATATAGTTACCGTATTTTTTGAACCATAAGACACACTTTTTTACTTGAAAACAGAGCCTTGAAAATTTAGTGCATCTAATGGTCCGAAGCAAACTAAAAAAATTAATAAAATAAAATTACGGTAAATAGGCATATTTCCGGTAATACGATAATCATAAACAAGGTGTTGTAAAATAATAAGTTAGTTGCAAACTGTGGCACAGACTGTACATTGGTGTATCTTACTTGTAACAATCATAAAATGAGAGTAGTCGGAAGCCAGGTAAACAACGCGGAAGGAAAGAAATGTTGGGTTCTTTCATACAAAAGGATGTGTCCAAAGGGTGATCTAAATTAAAGTAATGACCTCTAAACGGCCTTGTCCCGTTACATTTACCATTATGTTGTATTGATTTTGTGAGGGTACAAAAGTATTTTCAGTCTTTTGCGAATTTTGATTTAGAATCACAATACATTTTTTCTCTTAAATTTCCATGTTAAAATCAAGGTGCGTCTTATGGTCTGGAGCATCTTATAGTCCAAAAAATACGGTATACTCAAAATAGTGTTTGATTGATAAACAAGTTATATCAATTCATAACTGCAGCAGAAATACTGTAAACACTCCAGCTCTTGAGCATGCTGCAACACATCACTGTGACTCTTTGTTAACCTGCTTTAAGCCTAAGCTACAGTTGAAAATCTTCTTCCTCCAACAATTCCTCATAAAATACCGGTATAAAACAATCATGAAGAATTATTTTTATCAGAAGGTTTTAAGCCTGTTCAGCATTCATCTTTCGTCCAAACAGAACAATTGCAGACAGAAAACATGAAGAATAAAATTCGAGTGAAGCAAAGTGATGAAAATGTGCAGAACGGAAAAACTACCCATTCCCATGGTTTTGCAGCTACACTGAAACATAGATACATTGGAAGTAAAATATAGTTGCAAAATACAGGACAAATGACATCCCATGAAAGAATGTAAAGGGACACATGACATTTCACTTGAATAAGGGACTGTCGTTTGAAATCCTATACATCTGGCAACCCTGACCACAGATTCATTAGGCTGTATTACCCAGACAAGTCCGTAGTGGCCCAGCACTGTGTTCACACTGGCCCCAACATCCAATTTGACCGGACCAAAATCCCGCAGAGGACTTGGAATTAGACAATTAGGAATTAACTAAATGTCACAAGGTTATAGGCAACATAGTATGTATATGTTCAGGTGGACCAAATAAAAGATCTAAATGTAAATAATATAAAATATAATGCAGGGCATTTATGAATGCCGCTGAGCAAAGAGTGCTGTTATCGATGTTTACGTCCGCATATAGGTCCTTGCAGGAAGTGAGAGGAGGAAAGGAGGATAAGTAACCATCTGTGACAGAATGTACCATGTTTAGAAATACTTTCAGTATTGGTCACCTATTAATGCTCAAGTGGAGCTACTCACCCCATAAGTTACATATACTAACACTTAATGATGGTGTCCGAAACACGACAAAATGACAACACATCAGGTTATAGGTGAGTGAGTGCAGAGTGTACTGCACAGTGCGATGACGTCACTGAGAGGAAGATAGTTCATAAACACAACACCGGCAGAGATTTTTGACCTGAGTTATAAGTGTTACATACAGGGTTAATGAATAACACCGAAATATTTTACCTGTGTATAGAGGAGACATAGACAAGAAACTTTTATTAGGAGATTTTTGCTCTATGAGTTCAATTTTTCCTGTTACGGCATAAAATCTCCCAGGGCATGGCTACCACTGACTTCTAACACTTAAAAAAAATCCTAAACAAAGGAACTCCGTTGTTAACGTTGGAGATATGAATAAAAAACTAATGCAGTGGCGACCAGTCATGTGATTAGTCTGTAAATTCTGCAGAGGACGAAAACACTAAATTATGATATAGCTGTTGATGAATGATTAGGAATCAGGTTTTAATCGATCACTAAGAAGGCATGAAGTCAATTTAATGAAAATTTTAATCCTATTTCGCTTCATTATTGACTTATGAGCACCAAATTGTAATGACTTCAATGCTCTGTAGCATACACATTTTATGTCATGGAACAAAACTCTCATAATAAAAGCTGATTGTCTATGTCCCCTCTATACATAGGTAAAATATTTCAGTGTTAATCATTAACACCCTGTATATTAGATAACACAAAGTGTAATTCCAAAGCAGCAAATTGTTCAAAAAATTACCACTAGGCTAATATTGAGTTTATAAGAACTGGTAGTGAAGAATTTGGAGGTTTTCACGAAATATAAATATAACTTAAGTTATAAAAATAAAATGTGCAATTGCCTCTTACCTCTTCCACAACGAGCTATCAGCCTTGTCAAGTTCTTCACCACAGTCCTTTAACTTCCAGTCCCAAGTTTTGTTTGGCAGATGTAAAGAAAATATAATCATGAAAGCCATCATTAACAGTCCAGATGCGAAGAGGAGGAACACCAGTGGTTGATATACACAATCTGTCATTAAGGCTAAGATTATCAAAGCTGGACATCCAATAAGTCCCCAAGTTAATTGGGACCAGACTTGTTGGGGCTCTTCACTTCTAGTTGCAAGAATCTCATTGCTTACTGCTACAACACATCTTGAAAATACTTCAGCTGTTACACTTATAAGCAAAATGCTGCCAAAACTAAATGATAATATTCTCTGGATTTTCTTGTTCATGGCATACTTCATTATAAAATTGGAAACCTTATCTCTGTTTTCAATGTGTACCATTTTAATTCCAGAATCGGTATCATTATGTTCTGGCAATTCTATCATGTCAACAAACATTAATTTTCTGAAAGTATTGTGACTTGATAACATATGTGGTTCTTGCCACTGGTACATGCTACGTCTTGGTGAAACATTTCTCTTGAAGCTTTCAGTGCCATGCTTTAAGCTTTTGTCAAGGCTTGTTTTGACTCTTTTATGTAGATGACGACTCTTAAATTTATGGTTTTTCATCAATGACCTCTTTTTATGTGTATAAATGTACGGTCTAGAGTACACAGGAACTTGTTGATTCATTTTGTAATGTTTCTTGAAGCTTCTTTTCCGTCTGAGTTGTCTAGTGTTTGAATCTGTAACCTCTATATCAATAATTTTCTTTCTTGCATTCTGTTTCAATTTCTTCTTATTGGTATGCCAGCTGTTTGATACATAAGAATGTCTGTAAGGTAGATTCTCCTGGAATTCATCATTTACAGAATTTTCAAGAACACTAAATGAATCTTGTTTGCTTTTTATCTTAGGCCTACTTGCCTTTTCTGATAAGTATTCTGGTCTGTTAAAATGTTTTGACATTTTGTTGAGATCTTCCCAAGTCTGAGTTGATGCTCCATGCAGTGGTAGGTATTTAAATACGCCAACTTGATTCTTCCTAGGATGAAAGAAAAGTGAGTTCTGTCTGTCTTGGTTATTATGCTCTAAAGTCTTAATACTTTTATCCTTAGCAATATTTGACAAAGTCAGTGTATTGCCAGGTAAAGGGTAATCATTATGCAATTTAGTGATAGTTGAAACATTAATGATTTTTTCTTCTGGTACATGATCTTCTGAAATATCAGTGTTACGAGGTTGTATTGTAGTTCCCCTGAAATGATTCATGCTAGTATTTACATGAAATGTAAAACCATTTTCTTTTTTAGGGATCATAGATGTTTCAATGTTGTCTTCAAATATTAATGGGAATTCATGGTTCGTTTCAGTAGTGCTAGTTGATTTCAGGTCTGAACCGCCTGAATTGTCTTGCAAAGTACCAGAGTCTGCCTCAATATTTTGTTTTTTAGGGATCATAAACGTTTCACTGTTCTCTTCAAACATTAATGGGAATTCATGGTTCATTTCAGTGGTGCTGGTTGATTTCAGGTCTGAAATGCCTGGATTGCCTTTCAAAGTACCAGAGTCTGCCTCAATATTTTCTTTTTTAGGGATCATAAATGTTTCAATGTTCTCTTCAAACATTAACGGGGATTCATGGTTCGTTTCAGTGCTGGCAGTTGATTTCAGGTCTGAACTGCCTTGGAAAGTACCAGAGACTGCCTCAATGGCGTTGAATTTATTCACTGTTTGATGGTTTCGGTCCCAGATATGTCTGCTTGCGTTGCTAGGAAGAATGTACCCTGTATTATTCTCAATGGCACTGATGTTGATATGAGCAGTATCATTTCCTGGAGATCTTGGAAAAGTATTGTTCAATTTGAAAGGAATATCAACCTTATGCACCGTTTTATTTTTCTGAATCACTGGACTTCTATGTTGAGCAAGAATCCTTTTCTCTACATTCATAAATTTTTCAACTTGACGGCAGTGAGTCACATCTTGCAAAACGCTGGAAAATGGCACAAATGATAAGCAAAGATACACCATAACTGTCAGTGTGATAAGGACAGCTACAGTGAACTTCTTCCAACAGTCAGATTTAAGTCTTTTTGGAATAAATAACTGTACGGACAGTAAGAGCACTGACATCCATGTCTGAATTCCTCGAACAAGGCCAACTTCAATGGCAGATAAATTTAGATACTTTAGATATAAAGGAAATAAAGCAAGGACACAAGTTTGTGATACGCCAATTAAAGATAGATATAGAAGTTGTCTGTTGCATGTTCTTTTGTAGTGCTTTGTAGCCATTGTAACACACTATACTCAATGTTAACTTGTTCTCTTTGATTTCCAATAACCATCATTGCATCCTGCAACAAAAAACAAAACATTCTTTCTTTCTTTCTTTATTGCATCTTTCAGTCAAGAGGGTACATTGTATCCTCGGACATCAGAATTGTCAAAGTACAAAAATAGTACAAAGCTTGAAAAGAGTAAAATATATAGACGATCAATTCCTTATATACCGTACCTAAGAACCTAACTTACACAAATAATTTCACATAATTACAAGTACAAAAATGTAGAACAGTACAAAAACTTAAAAGGAATAAATATAAAAATTATAAATATGAAATGAACCTAACTAACCTACAACAAACAATTTCACATATTTACAAAGCACAAAAAGGAAGAGCAAAACAAAACAAACAAACAAAAAAATTACATAGATATGATAATTAACTAACAACCCTTAACAAAAAATTTACATATTTACTAGTACAAAACGAAGAACAAATACAATCATTATCACTTAGTAATATATTATCAATCTGTGTTTGAAAAGAATTCATCAAGCGAGTAAAAGCTATACCCTAACACAAACGTCTTACGGCTCTTGCAATGCTTTCGATAGAGAAAATCCAACATGAAACTGATAACTTCTGCATCAAGAAGGAACATCGCACGTGAGGCAGTAATTATGTACATAGGCCTACCAATCTTTCTTTTAATTTTAAATAAATGCAATGGTACTTGTAGCACACTCTGACGTATTAACACTTGAAGGATAGGACCCATCATTTTGACGAGTATACTGTCTTCAAAGATTTACTGATATTTCTTGTAAATTATCTACCCTGTGGTATCCTAGCTTGTTCTATGATGTTTAAAAAATATTTGTGACTAGCAGATCCCTGTGGCTTCACCCACAATAATCAACTGGAAGAGTAAAAACTAAGAGCAAAATAATTAAACATTTTTATTAACACTTGCATGTGAAACATTCATAGGCCTAAACTAAATGATTCCTACTTTCATAGTATAATAAATTATGGGATCATATTATGGGGAAACAGTAATCAAATTGACCAAATTCTAAAACTTCAAAAGAGAGCTGTAAGAGTTATATCTAATGCCGACATATATACACCATGTAAACCATTATTTAAAGAGTTAAAGATCATGACAGTTGTTAACCTCTACATTTTTGAACTACTTATACATATAGTCACATTCAGTATGGAATAACACTTTGGGGAAATATTACATCTAGGGAAGTATTAAAGGTTTTCAAACTACAAAAAAGAAGTATTAGAATAATTGCACAAATAGACAGGAAAAAATCATGTAAACCCATCTTTAAGAAACTAAAAATACTAACAGTTCCATGTATTTATATATATATGAAAGTATCAAACACATTCTCACAAAAAAAGGTGAACATCTAACGAAAAATTTTAATATACACCAGCACAACCTAAGAAATAAAGAAGACTTCTTCAGAACCTCACTCAGAGGAACATTAAATAACCATTCAGTTGAAAATATTGGCAAAGAACTATACAACAAATTACCGGAGGCCATTAAAAAAAAGAATACTACAACTGAAAAGTTAAAAAGTACAAAATCTTACCTAGCGGAAAACGCTTTTTATAATCTTGCAGAATTCAAAAATAATTCAAAGGTATCTGTTTAATAAAAAATATATCTAGTATTGCATTTACTTGTACAATTCTATGTTTTGTAAATCTCATTTTTGTACTACTGTTAAAAAAATTATTTTAGGTTAAATTTTTTGTTGTATTGAACTGAACTGCCTCCGAGGACAAGCTTTGCTCTTCTGAGTGGCGTTCAAAATCATATTTATATAAGTTACACTTATATTGTAATTTTGTAACAACTGTAAAAATGTTGCAAAATAAACAAACAAACAAATGTAAAAAATAATCACAAGAGGGTAATATCAAGATCGAATGTACATTCTCATAAGACTTGTCACACATCTAATAGATCTTCCTCAACATAGATTAAGTAAGACAGCAGCAAATTTTGAATATGTAGGCATCAAACTGTTCAATGCCTTGCCAGAAAATACCATCAACTTACCTTCTAAATGTTTTAAACATAGACTACAAAATTGGCTTACATTTAATTATTATTTATTTATTTTTATTTATTAAATAACAGTAAAACTCAACAAATATTTTTTAGTCTTAGAGATTTACCAGTAGAAAATAGTACAGAAAGCATTAAGTTTTTAGGTATATATCTAGATATGAAGCTGAACTGGGAACCACATGTCAATTATATTACTACTAAATTGTCTAGGGTTATATATCTTATAAGAAAACTGAAAATGTTTGTGTCAGATAACTGTATAAGATCTGCATACTTTGCGTTCTTCCAAAGTATAATCTCATATGGCATATTACTTTGGGGAAATAGTGTCCATATTCAACGCATTCTGATACTGCAAAAGAAGGTAGTTAGGGTAATAACAAACTCACACAAACTAGAACATTGTAGACCTTTGTTTACTAAATTACGTTGTCTTACCATAGTTAACCTTTATATTTATAATGTACTGCTTTATACAAAAAACAATCTGTCGTGCCATAACTTAAAAAAAGATATACATAATTATAATACCAGACAAAGTAAGAAAATAAATATACCATTTCATAGATTACATAAGTCATCAAATAGTTATGAAATGTTAGGTCAAAGAATGTTTAATACACTACCATCACATCTTGCTGAATTGCCTATAAATCTATTCAAATGCAAGGTGTATACCTACCTGGTTAACAACCCTTTCTACTCTGTGTCTGAATTTTTTGAGTGTAATATAGTTTAATGGTACTATGAATACAGGTTTTAAAATGTACATAGTGGGTTAAGTCTAGATTGTGGTCCTGACTTTATCTAGTAACAAAGGGGTTTAACGACAATAAAATTCTTATTTATTTATTTTTTTAATTTATCTAAATATAAGTTATTCTTAAAAATTCTTGTTGACTGTTAATAAATATTAAATAATAAATATTTCCAATATGACTTTAAGAATTTATAGTTAGTAATAGTTAGTAAATGTACAAGAAACTTAATGTAGTAATTTCACTTATATTGTAAAATTAGTTGTGAATTATGTATATTTCGTGTTGTAATTTATGTATGTAATCTTTGTACTCCTGACTTTGTCTATTACCTAAATGGTTTAATGACAAGAAAATAAAATTAATATTATTATTATTATTATTATTATTATTATTATTATTATTAATCCAATGTATAAAATTGAAGAATTTTTAAATATTAACCTATACTCAATTTAAAAAAAATCTTAAATGTTTGGAGAGGACATAATAAGTTAATTTATTATAATAATGTAAATTACTTGAATGTACACTGAATGTTTTATAATTGATGTGTTATCTACATTGTATCTATTTGATTTATGTGCAACCTATATTGTTAGATCTGTTCCCGTGTACTATTTGTATCCTATATGTATTGTATATACCGTCACATATTTTGTACACACCAAGTCCCATATTTTAATGATCACGTGGACGTAAATAAATAAATAAATCTCTATATATATAAAAGGCTTTGTCCTGACTGACAGGAATCAACGTACAGCCTAAACTATAACAGGTAGAGACTTGGAATTTTGACAGTACCTTCGTTTCATAATGTAGGTGCTCACTAAGAAAGGATTTTGAAAAATTCAGATTTTAAATGCCAAAAATCAAATGTTTTTGAGAATACTTAATCCCTTCTTACACAGAATTATCGAATCCGAATCACATTTGACATTAAAACATATTGTTGCCTGCTGGTTTCAGATGGGTTTGGAATTAAATTAAATGGAAGTTTGACAATTACAGTTGGCTTTGTCTATTTTTGTCATATCTTGGAAATTAAACTTTCGCGATCGCTTGAAGGTTGTAAGCCCTAATATGGTCAAACATTCTTTTATTTGGACGAAACTCACTATACAAGGGTTTTCTGGACCAAGGAACTCAAATCTGAGGTCGCTTTTACCAGGCGATGCTATCTAATCGTGGTATGTAGTCCACGTGATTTAGGTGTTAATAAATATAATGATTTAACTATTATGCTCTTAATTTTTTATTTTTGAAATAATTATCGCGGGCGAAGCTGCGGGCACATGCTAGTAGATTCATATAATTAATGAAACAGCTAAAATTCTGGCTTTGAAGTGAATTCCATAAATAGAAAGCACAGCATAGGAAAAACAACCTCGGATTCCAATTCCCTGGCCTAGAGAACCCCTGCATAGTGAGTTTCGTCCAAATCGAACAATTTTTGCCCATTTAGGTCTATATTCATTATGCCTCTTCCATCTAGGTTGAAATTTCAGATGTCTGTGTGCCTTGACAAATTATAAACAAAAGAATCGACCAGGCTGGGCTCACAAAACTCAAGCAATCACGATGCTTTTATTTCCAAGATATGACAAAAATAGACAAAGCCACCTGCAATTGATTTGGCAATTGAAATGTATTACTGAAAACTGATGCTTCGAAAGCCTAAAAAAAATTCACGTTTTCTTTCAGTTTTTCAATCATAACTCGCAAATAAAAGCAAGCATTAAAAATCTGGCTCTGAGGAGCATTGGCCCATCCTTCAGTCCATCTATGTTTAAAATTTCAGATCTCTGTGTTCAGTAGATTTCGCTGGGCATCATGCATGCATGACAGACAGACAGACAGAAAGACAAATACTTTTAATATTATAGATGTACACTTTTTGAAAGAATTAGATTCTTCCTGCCTCCATGAAAAATGTTACAAGCAATTATTATTAGAATCACCAGCACTACACGACCTTACAAAAAAAAAGGTTCTATCCAGTGGCGATTCATGTATAGCCACTGTGGAACTGCAGCACCCCCTGTTACCTCTTGATATTATCGATACCATTTAATATAATGAGTCCTTTTTTTCTTTAATTCTTTCTTTATATTATTACAATATATAATCCTTAAGCTTAATACCAGTAGCCATCCCCCAGTTTATTAAAAAGAGAAAAGAAAATCTTTGTATGGAACTGTGCACTTCACTGTTCACCGGAGCTTTGTGTAGAACGAAAAGTGTAAGTAATTTTTGACTTACCCTCGTACTAACCATGTAACTTATTACTCCCGCTGTGATTCAAATGATAAATACTTACCAGCCATCTTAATATCAAAATAATGTATGTTGAATATAGAAACGAGAACATCGAAAAATCATATTTATGCCAAAATGTCCCAGAATTTTCATTCTGTGTAGTGTGGAAGCTAATATAGTAAAGAAGAACCCCAAATGTATTTTTACAACTAAAGCACGTTCCCTGATAAAACTCATAATTAGGTTTGGAATGTTTATGTCCTAAAACAGTGGAAAATATGGCTGCAAATATGCCTTTAAAAATGACTAAAGGGAACCAAAAATCCTAAATATGACCTAATAAAATAACGCATTTTCAAAAAATAAACATTCCAATATAAAAATTTAAAGACACTAAATTCTTACATCACATGAATTCATTCAGATAATCATTTTTTAACAGTTTTGATGATTTTTCAGTTTTACTTTTAATTAACTTCTATTTTTAAAGAATTTTCTTCTGTTTGCTCGCTCCATCAGCTCCAAATTCTCATAATGTTCTGCAGATCTTGTATGTCAATTGCATTAATTTTAAAATTTAAGCTATCTATTAATTTGGCATAAGCATTAAATTAATTAAACAAATTTCAAATTTAACTACACCATGTAGTGTGCAAACTGCATAATTAATGTGCTCCTTTAAGTTGTTTATAACTAAAATATGATGTTAAATTACAAATATGGCTAAAATATGACCAAGGCCATAAAAATGACCAAAATGTGACTTCACATGCAAAATAAAAAACGGTCCAATTAGGATAACAAGCGTGTAATTCATGTTTAATTTGTGTTTGCAGAGAGACATGTCATAAACATCCGAACCCTACTCATAATATTTTTACTCATTTGGGTAAGTATTTCATACATTTTTTAAAGAGAAAGTCGCTTCATATATGATTTCTAGGAGATGTGACAGAAAAATAACAACTTAAATTTGCTTAGTTTTGTAAATTCCCCAAAATAAACAGAGACAGCCGATGGGAAACCATCCCATAATAACAGTGTGTGATGTAATGTAGGGTAAGTCGCTAATCCACATGCCAGTTTGTTCACCACCTACAGCAATTTTAGAAAATAGCTCATTTGCGTTGGGATAAGGTTCTCACAGCATGCATCATAACATTCAAAATGTTTATGCTACTTACCAAACTTACTATCATTCAGAAAAATAAGATCACAATGAATCAATGAACTAAACAAATGTAACAGAAATAAATTCATCATGGGACTTCTAAGCTTCAGAAATGAGTTCAACAGAACGAAGTGGGGTGGCTGTCCAACTCAGCAGAAGGTAGTGATACTCGGTAAGTCACTTCACCAGACGACAGAAAGAAAGAACCCTCCTCTGTTATCTATATGCTCATCTCCACAAAGCATCATGTTCAGTCATGTTTCATTCCGTTTATTAATTGAATTAAAAAGTTTGAATGCGTAAGCTTATTATGTTGTCATGAAAGTTTTTAAACCTGTTTCAAATAATATTATTGTTATTTTTAAAATGTACTGTGCCATTTTTTAAAAATCTAATTGAAACATAGTTTTGCCATTTCGTCACCCGCTCAGTGATGATGGCCGGGACAGCCCGCACTCTCTTCCTACACCACTAGTGGCACGGTACAAGAGAGACCTCTGAGATGTAAGTAATCTATATGCTTCTGCCTTTATTTATTGCCATAGTTGAGTCGACATGCTTCATCCCTATCCTGGCAGGTGCAAGTTTATGTTTTTAACAAAACAGAATATGTTAACATAACGTACCGAATTTATTTCTATAAATTGTTGCCCTTTTTTCTACATCTTTCTTTTTAATTTGAATGTCACGTTGGAAATTTCAGCTTTTTTTAAAATCTAGATGTTTCAAAAAATGTCCTACCCTATATTTCCCCATTGTTCACCTATATTGAATATACAAGGTGTGGCAGAGGAAACGGATGTTTTTCAAATAACCATATCTCGAAAGATTTTTAAGTTAAACAAAATTTAATTACACTGAAATGAAGCTTGTATAATGCAGTTTCTGTTGACTATTTCAGAATTATCTCCGAAAAATAAATGCCGTCAAGTGATGCAACAATGGAATTATCTAGCATGCAATGAAGCACATTTCCAGTTACATGGGACTGTGATTAAACAAAACTGCAGGTACTGGGTGTCGGAGAATCCACAAATTTTGCACCAAAGACCTCTCCACAGCACAAAAGTAACAGTGTGGTGTGGTGTTGCTAAATTTGGAATCATCGGTCCTTATTTTTTTGAAGAGGAAAATACCACAGTGACAGTGACTTCAGCACACTACATTGAAATGCTCAACAGGTTCCTGCTTCCTGAACTACGCAGACGAAGAGTAAACATGCAGCAAATTTGGTTCCAACAAGATGGTGCCACAGTGCATATTGTGAGAGCATCAATGCAAGTGGTTCGCGACATGCTTCCTTAATATGTGATCTCCCATTTTGGCAACATTCATTGGCCGCCTCGCTCCCCTGACTTGTCCATATGTGACTATTATTTGTGGGGTTACCTCAAATCAAGGGTTTACTTAAACAAACCCCGTAACATCCAAGAACTAAAAGAATTCATTCGTGTAGAAATCACTAATGTGGAGGAAGGAATGTTGGGAAGAGCAATGCAGAATTTCGAAGTGAGGTTATGAGAGTGTAGGCTACACATAAAGATGGTCGTCACTTGACGGACGTTATTTTTTGGTGGTAATTCTGAAGTAGACAACAGAAACTGCATTATACGAGCTTCATTTCTGTGTAATTAAATTTTGTTTAACTTTAAAATCTTCTGAGTTATGGTTACTTGAAAAACATTTGTTTCCTCTGCCGCACCTTGTATAATAGTTGCATTTAAATATTGTATTTATAAATTATATTTTGAAACATTAAACAAATAAATTTAGAATACAAAATATACTTATTCTCTGTGACCGCATGCCTATATTAGTGCTACAAAAGCCATGCCTGCAGGCTACTTATGGATTAATTATGAAGAGTGCACTTTTCTGAACCTAATCTTTCCATTAGTAATACTGATGTTATCAGATGAAGAAGACAAGTAAAAGAAGACAATGCCACAGTACTTACATTTTGAAACAAGTGGCAAGAATATTTTTACTGCCTGGGAGAACTAAATAACTAAATTTTCTCCAGAATATAAGAGAGAGAGAAGGTTCTATGTTTGGACTGGTATCTCTCCTCTTTCCTAGAAAGGAAGTAGAAAGCATGAAGTACCTCATTAGATAAGCCATCAAATGGAACTTCCTTTGTTATTTCCTCTACGATGAGGAAGTGGACCTTTATCTTTCTTTTCTGTATACCATAATACGTAAGCAACACAGCTTTTGCTGAATACACTGCTGGTATTTCTTGCTTTCTTCTACAGACCAGACAATCAAGACTACCAATTAGTTTCAATTCTTTCATTTTAATATCTACATAAATTTCAAATCCAGATTCAAACCTTGCAATTACGTCACAATTAATAAAAATACACTAATAATTAAAAGTTACGATACTAAATTTATGTCATAATATAATATTCTCTTGCATTTACTCATTTGCAAAATAAAACAGACTTTCTGTTCATTAGCAATTGTTTCAGGTTTTTAAAAAAAAGTTTTTACTTTAAGCTGAGTATGATTTTCGTGTTTTGAGTTTTGGTATCATTTTCTAAATTTATTAGGGATTTATTATTTTCAACTAACAGAATGACATTATACAGTGCCAATTCTGTTAATAAATTGTGAAAGAGTCTTGACATACTGTTCGAAGGGGTGGTATTCTCTAACTTTCTCTTTTAAGCAGTAAAACATGTTTCAACCTCTCAGTTTAGCTGTTGCTTTTGATTTATGAAGATCACAGTGTAGACATGCAATGATGGTTAGTGTAAAATGAAAGGACTTGTACATACAAGTGTTAGATGTTTTGCTATGAGGTGTTCACCACAGGTCAGTCAACTTCCAAAAACACTTTGAGTATGAAATATTGGTTAATGGACTTCAAAAAGAAAATAGAAATAATAAAAACTTTTTATTTATTACAAAAATAGTTGCTTGCAGTCTAATACTGTATTATAAGTGGTTGAACGATTCACAGTTACGTATTATCTTGTATGTATGAATTAATAAATGTCAATACAGTTTTATTTCTCACCAGTAAAGCTGGGAAACACTGTATGCATTGTAAAAAGATCCTCTTTTTCCCTTGAATAACTTATAACAAGTAAATAAATGTTGCTGACAGAATAGAGCAGTTTCTTTCCTATTCCTTTAGACTACCCTAGTAGAAAGTATTGCCATGGCTAGTGATGGGAAAAATCGAATGATTTTAACAATCCAATGATCATTCGAATACAGAACTAAACATTTCGAATGAAATCATTCGAAGTGTTTTATTCCTAGAGGGACATGCAACTACGAGATGTTCGTTTGCTAGCTTCAATATTCTTCGAATGAAATCTTCCGTTCTCACTTCACTTCATTGGCATTCGAAAGCGGGTAGATTTAAATTTAGTGCGCACATTTCCGGCAGAGAACAATGCGGCCATCTTACAACAAACGCGGCCTCCAGAGATGTTTATTATTTCAGTCATGTAGTCCTGAACAAGTGCTGTAGTAAATACAGTAAATTAGGCCTAACATGAAATTTCTTGAAGTCCTACAAATATAAATTGCTTAATCTTATAAATGTATCAAATATAAAAATTTGAATGGCTGTATTTAATATCATAATTCATAATATACGGCAATTAATCAAATAAATAATCCATTTGAAAATGCATATGTTTCATGTAGAAGCTAATGATGGATGTAAAACAGGAACAATCTTTGAAAAATTCAACTTTTTAATATTCGAAAGAACGGCTAATTTATAGTCAAAATATATTTTGTAGCCTGGGGTTGAAACTCATGAAAATAAATCTTCGCTCTAGCTCTGCGTCATGCCATCCCCGCTTGGAATGGGAGAGACAGAAGTTACCGAACGCTTTGCTAACAGGGACGATGGAACACGAAAACAATCGAATGAACGAGAGAACGAGCCGAGATGCCAGATTCCGAGAGGTTGAAGAAGCATTCGAATGAATTCATTCGCTTTCACACTTCAGTTCAGTAAGCGAAGCGCTCTAATGCTAGTCTGGAGTAGAGCAAAATCATTCGAATGATTTTTTAACATCTCGAACATTTCGAATGATTTTAACAATTGAATATTTCGAATGAATTCATTCAAATGGTTCCCATCACTAGCCATGGCTACTAAATTGTGCCCTATTCAATCAATTTGGGTAGAAAATTTCTAACGTCTACACAAAACTCTCTTCCCTTTGTTTGTTGGAAACTCCAAGCAATTAGGAAACAATAAACACAGAAGACAAAGATCTGAAAAGTCTACTTCCAGAGAAATGTACAACAACCTAGATGGGAAGCTTCCAGGTTACTGAAGAATGACACGAAAGTGGAAGAAAAGAAAAACAGCCCTTCAAAACCTCACCAGATTTGGATTACATACATAGGCGTACCGAGGGGGGGGGGGTTTGGGGGTTTGAACCCCCCCATTGATTAAAAAAAGGAAAATTGTATAATTTTTTTAAGTCTGCCCATAAATTACTTAATACAAGTATAAAGCATGGGAAGCTTAAAACTCGTTATTTTGCGTCTTAATTTTTAAAAATTTTCGGGGGAGGATCCCCAGAAGCTTAAAACTCGTTATTTTGCTTCTTAATTTTTAAAATTTTCCGGGGGAGGGCCCCCGGTAGCTTAAAACTCGTTATTTTGCATCTTAATTTTTAAAAATTTTCCGGGGGAGGACCCCCGGACCCCCCTTTTCCAGACCTCGCGGATGTTATAACCCCCCCCCCATATGGTCGGCCTGGTTACGCCTGTGATTACATACAAGGAAAAGAACAGTGGGGATGCTGCTCCAGAAATTTTGTAGCCTTTGTTTTAAAATTGTGTAATAGGAAACATACATATATAAAAAGAAAATTTATTAATAAACTTGATAAAACCCAAAAGAACAAAATCAGAATTTTTACTTAACTTACTTTAATCTAAATTGTTACAGTTCAACTTGATCTATTGGTTTAAAAGAGAAATTCATACTTCTTTTAATTTCCGCAAAAAGATCAATCATTTTCTCCTTGATCTGCCATGGTTCAAGTTTTCTGTTAAAGAAAAGAACCAAAAAAATGAATCAAATAGAATAGCTCGAAACAAGATAATAAACTAACACGGGCTTTAAGTACAACACACGGAGAGAAAAAAAACACTACCTTCCACCGTTGCATCAGCACTGTGGAAACAGCAATGCTCTCTCTCCCTTGCAGCCAAGGCAAGCACCTTCCTATGTGGGCATATGCACAACAGTCAAACACCACACCGCTGGAACTGTGTGATACAAAGATTTTCTTTTCTTTTTTTAATAAACTGGGGGATGGATACTGGCATTAAACTTAAGGATTATATTATAAGGACTCATTATATTAAATGTTATCGATAATATCAAGTGGAAATAGAGGGTGCTGCAATTCCATAGTGCCTAAAAATGAGCCGCCACTGGAAAATAAAAAAGCCTG
The DNA here is from genome assembly GCA_964059195.1 of Ectobius pallidus. Classification (NCBI taxonomy): domain Eukaryota; kingdom Metazoa; phylum Arthropoda; class Insecta; order Blattodea; family Ectobiidae; genus Ectobius; species Ectobius pallidus. The sequence goes on from CAXKWD010000012.1 coordinate 6,279,126, forward strand.
CATGCCGTTCTTGCGCTGTATATTGCATAAAGGAAAATGTTTTGTCCAGTACTATGCAGTAAAGTATTTGTAGCAGAATTGTTGATTGCAGTAATACAATTTTATTCAACAATATATCTTCTTTTAGCTATGTATGGCTTTATACAAAAAGAGTAAAGTGACAGTGTAAAAGCTGTTGGTCGCACTGTGTTAATACACACTATTTTGGTGATTTTCAAAGCTCATGTGTATCAGTTGAATTCCCAAGAATCTACCAGACTGAATGGGCTGCTGTATTTAAAAAAAATATAAAAAATATATTAAAAAAAGTCTTGTGTAGACAGATAAAGTCTAAGTTGATTTTAGATATACATTTCACTACTCTTAACAATATAGGCTAGTATAGCTATGTAACCACATGCTACTTTTGTTGTAAGTCATTTTACTTATTCATTCCTTGAGTTTTTTAATATTGTAAACTGGATAGCTCTAATATAGTCTTTTAATCCAATGGAGACTTTTAATGAGTCTGCATCATGAGCAGGTAGGAAACCCAAACAGCTGGACTCTCGCTGTGTTAGAAGTTATTGTGTCTTTTCTTAGCAGGCAGCTCAATGTGTGTGCAATATTCCTTTCCTTCAAATGGGAATAAACACATTCCTAATGACAAAGGACTACTAAATGAAGTTACTGCAGTGCAGTGCATAAGCTTACTCATCCCCGTTTCTATTATTGTACGGTAAGTTTCTTTGCACCTTTAAGAACTATTATTTGTATTTATGTTTCAATCTACTGATTGACAACACCAGGAAAAGCAGGTTTTCAATCTTGAAAGCAACAAACGGTAACAAGCTGTGCTGCAACAAAGAGGCCACATTCCTCTTCCATTCATAAACTACATGAAAAATATCATAAATAGGTCATAGAATGCTTGGCGAATAATATTCAAGTTAACACATTTGGACGAAACTACCAGCACTGGTGACATTAAATGAGTTTCTTACTAGTTGAATGAATAAATTTATACAGTGCCTTATTTTTATTCGTGGCCGGCCGGTGGGAGGTAGATGCTTGCACACAGTGCTTCTCACCGTTCCTGGCTCCGGCCACGAGTAAAAAATAAGGCACACTGGACTTCTCCCACCAACTCTCTAATGGGACCTGACTGGGAAGGTGGGGAATAGGGTTTCGACACAGAAGAGAATCAATATGAGACATAATAAACATCGCGCTGTTCAGTATATTGCTCGTAAATTAACATAAATGTTCCTAACCTAACAAAACGAAGAAGCTTGGCTGGTGCATGGCATAAATCTATCTTTTACCAACCCTTCTACACATAATGTGTACATATAGTCAACAAAGAATGGAATTGACGAAGATGTCTGCAGAATTTCCCTGTCTCAACAAGCAGTCTTTTATTGGATAAGATGAATATCTCTATTATGTGCAAATCATTTTATTTCAGTGAAATTTTAAATTCCTGTATCACGAAATCTTATTTCCCCCTCTTCCTAAAAGGGGCTAAGATCATCCATATCTATAAAAAAAAAAAGGAAACAAATCTGATTTTAAGAACTACAGGCCTGTCTATATTTTGCCTACTGTTACTAAAGTATTTGAATTAATAAGCTGATCAATGGCCAAGTTGTTAATTCTTTTGAGTTCAATAACATCTTCTCCGATTGTCAATTTGGATTTCGGAAGAAACGCAGCAATGAAAACCTACAATGTGCAAAATTTCAGGGTAGGTTTCGACATGACAACCCATACAGTTCCCTTGTTGGGTTAGGTTGTCCCTTTGGGGAACAGAAATGCAATGTATTCTATGGTTTGGCGATGCGATGAAATAAATAATAAACAAATAAATAAGCACTATTTTGCCATTAGACTAATATGCATATGGAACTATAACATAATACCGTAATACGAGAGTTTACCCAAAAATAATGCCTTTTCAAATAGCCCGCAAATTTTCTACACAGAATTTTATTATGTATAAACATATTAGTACTTACAATATATTGAAGTATTCGCCTCTCCGCCACTGTAACAAGTCTGTATTTTTCCTTGAATGACGTCGAAAAAATCAGAACGCCTCAACATTATCTGCAATGTTTCGATAACAAGTCCATCTCCACACCATGCTGTCTGACGTTCTGTTGACAACTTGACTTGTGTATTCTCATCACCGCCGTCTCGAGAATTACACTGCCTGTCCTATGCTTTATTTTAACATGGAGTTCAGAGTATTGTTAAATTGCCTAATTTATCCAGTGGAGGCGACACAGTTCACACCCAGATTGTAGCAATCACTAATCAAAATAAGCATTAAACAGACACAGATACTTGTGTTATTTGTTTAGAACGTAATATTATTCCAGTATATGACACTTACCTTGAAATGGAATGGCATAAACCAAGTATCGGGTGCTAAATAGGCTCCGCCCATCCCGCATTCCGTTGCCATGGCGACAGCAGCTGTCGGCCGGCCGGCGACCTCTCGCTCGGCTCTCGCCCCGACCGTTCCCGAACGTACTCCCGACCGTCGTACTCCCGACCGTGTCCCCGCCTTCACTCGAGTCGATTCCCACGATGCGAGAGTGCCCCTTGTACCAAATATTCAAAATACGAGATGCCCCTTGTACCAAATATACCCACCTAAGTATTTACGAATTACCCTTGTACCAAATATTCAAAATACGAGATGCCCCTTGTACCAAATATACCCACCTAAGTATTTACAAATTATATTTACGAATTACCAAGGCACCATTAGGATATATGTTCACCAGAGCCTCTTTAGCGTAACAGGACTCACCACGTGAAGGTAGAGGTTGAACATTATCATTCTTATTACTCGTCATGTATTACACGTCTCTGTAGTACAAAGGCTAAAAGTTTTCTCGATTTTTATTGCAACGAGCCCTCGTGGTATAGTGGTCAAGGCGATGGACTAGTACGCTTGCGGTCCCCGGATCGAATCCCCGTAGGTGCGAAAATTAGTAGGATAGGAATAGGTCCCAAATAGGTAGGTAGGGTGAAGGAGAGAAAGGAGGTAATAGGGAGAAGAGGAGGAGAAGAGGAGAAAAGAGATAAAAGGAGAAAATAAAAAAATTAATTTTCTTGTGTTTCTGCTATTTCCGCCAGATGTCTCTGCGCCGCTACTACTAATTCCACCATTACCTACTAGATGTCTCCCACTGTTTCATTTAGTTAGTCCCCGCCCTAAACCCCTCCTTCCCGGGCGGGTCCCGATAGCGAGTATGGGAGGAGATGGGAGGAGCCTATTTAGCACCCGATATTTGGTTTTTCCCAATGGAATTTTGGAGCAATAATTAAAATAAATGTAAATTAATTAGACGCATTGATAGACTATATTATGAGCACCGCCGTCTCGAGGATAATATAGCTGCGGTTTGTCTACGGCGTTCATCGCCAGCGATCACCGCCGGCGGTGATCGCTGCCTGTTGCTCTCCATGTAAATCAATGCACCCGGTTTGTCTACGACGATGAACGCTGGCGATGACCGCCGGGGTCGGCGGTGATCGCCAGCAGTTGCTTCTGAGGCAAATTCAGGGCGATGAACGCCGCAGATTATCATGTATATAGTAGGTCATGAAAAGCAGAAGAGAGCCATTTTGCACAAAGTACTGTCATTAGTTGCAGACGAAATGTTATAGATTTCGTGTCTAAACACATTGCCCTGTATGGCATGAGCTTATAAATGACCATAAATATAGCTACACAAAAGAAAATGTGTTGCAAATGGTAGATAAATTGTCAGAAAACACTATTATCTGTAATTACAATTTATGTAACTTACAGTAAAATTATCAGCTCATTTATTAGTAAAAGTATTTTCGATATATTATTACTGGTTTTATTATTTTGTTATTCATTGAACCATTTAACATTTAATTCATCAAAAGTGACTTTCCTTTGTTCCTGTCAGCGTTTTATCTTGAGTGAGTATAATATTATAGTCTACGTTGGGGTTATGAATGCTAACAAATTTCCAAATTCCATGTCCCCCCACCACATCGAGCTGTTTGACATGGCCAACTACAACTGTGGATAGCAACAGTATCATGGGCGATGAACGCCGGTAGACAAACCACCCCTACGACGATGATCGCTGACCCCGGCGGTCATCGCCGGCGATGAACGCCGTAGACAAACCATAGCTTTACAGTTTAGAAGGCAGTGATTATGAGACGGCGGTGACAGCACTACATAATCAACAATGTCGTAGCAAAAAACAAGAAGCAGTCTGGGTGTGAAAGGTGCTGCCATCTGTAATGTCGCCGAGTACGCAAAATTAGCCGTATAGGACAGGCAGTGTATCACAGATATATAGAGATAGATCGGCAATGGCGTATGCTGTACTATTGGCGGCAGTGAAGCCACGTTGATGCACGGACCGCCATATTACTACACTGTAGCAGGTGATCGAGTACAAGCCACAAGAGCGTTACAGCGATGTGAATTTTAGCATTTTAGCTAATAATGCAATTGGACTGACGAGTATAAATACTTTGTCTAAAATGGTGAATACCTGTGTGGTATTCGGGTGTAATTTTTCATACTACGACAGAAAGAAACAAGGAAAGGAACACGTTAAATATATAAACATTTAAGCTCTGCTGGTGTCTTATTACCAGACTTCGGACTTTTAGGTTGCTAAAAATGCTGTTTTAGGTACCTAAAATAGGCTCTAAAAATTGGAAATAGGTTCTAAAAATCGTAAAATAGTCTCTTATAAATTCGTTAAGTTGCCAATTTTCTGAAATATCTCAATTGCAATGCAGAATATTATATTTATTGAAGTCACCATTAATCAATAATCAAGATAAAACACAGATATAGACCTATGGTTCACAGAATTATATAGACCTGTATTATTACCACAACAGTGAAAATCCCTGCGCCCAGAAGCTACGCAAGCCTTGTATCCCTCAGTGATTCAGAGAACTAAGTTTTTTTGTTGTTTTTTTTTTGTTACTGGATGTGGGAGTCGGGAGAAAATACTACATTTTCTTGGGAACTCCAAGGAATTTTTCTACTGAAGACGAAACATTCCTTATTATTTAACCACGTCACAAATGTGTCATGTACTGCACATTCCGAGCTAAAATTTTAGTACGAACTAAAAATAAATGCTAGAATTTATAACCAAAAAAATAACTTATTTTGAGCTTTAAAGGAAAAACAAGCAAAAAGGCAATATTAGGCTCTAACGTAAAAATAGGCTGTTTTAGGTCCTATAAAAGTATCAGTTTTAGGCATAGTCACTTATGAAACCTGCATATACAAGTTTTCGTCCATATATCACTTAAGGATTAAAATAGGTTTTTACCTAAAATCCGAAGTCTACTTATTACTATCAAGAAACCCCTGAAGTATTTTAGTACTTTTTTTGAGATTTTAAAAACAAACTAAAAAATTTTGATTTCAGACACTCCAAATTCTCCCGTATTTGAAGAATGACCCATATACTGATTCCTTTGATCAATGGAATGGAAGTTATCTAAAATATTGTCTTAATAAAATAATGCCCTTATTTAATTTAATCCTGTCATTTCACTATGCGTGTTGTAATTGAGCAATACTGTAGTTTATTAATAGTATTAATGTTCTTCTCTTGCTGGCTTACTATGCTGACAATTTTTTAATTTTTAATTTTGGAATTTTTTAAATTTTGGATTTTTCTATTTTGGATCTCTGAATTTTTTATTGTTTTGGATATTTTAAATTTTGGATTTCAGGATTTTTTATATTTGGAATTTTTTAAATTTTATATTTTTATTTTTTAAATTTTGGATATTTGGATTTGTTTACTTTGGATTATTTTTTAAAATTTGGATTTTCTAAATTTTGGATCTTTGAATATTTTAATTTTTGTTTTTTTAATTTTCATATTTTAATTTATTTTTATTTTTTAATTTCGGAATTTTAGACAGTTTAAAATTTTGGATTTTGGATTTTTTATTTAATTTTTTTTATATTTTAAATTTTGGATTTTTTAAATTTTGGATAAGCCTAATTATTGAGTTGATTGTTTTCTTTGCAGTCCGTTCCGTCACACCAAACTAATTTCGCGACAATTTTGAGCATAACACTAATTTCGTGACGATTTTGTCCGTAACGCAAGCTCTCGATTTAAACCTACCGCGGCTAAAGAAGTTCCACATCAAAAACCTAATTTTTAGCAAGTAATAGGAACCAATACTTGAGAAAAATAGGAAGAGGACGTGCTTTTTCAATGTGGTTTCAGTGTGTTCACTAGTGGATACAAGATTTCCAATAGAAAATTTTGAAAATAGACTTTAATCTAAGTTCTCGTGATAGTTTCCCATTGAATTACGTGTAGTTCAATGGGTGTCTTCAGGTGAGGCAAGATGGCGGCATAGCGCAAGGCTAGGCTTCACCGCCGTGACCCAGATTGCCGGGCTGTGCAGTGTATACACGATTAATAGAGTTTAGAAGGCAGTGATTCTCATTTTCTCGGTGTGCTTGTCCACCGCAGGGGCGCAGTCTGGTGTCCTGAATCGCCGTCCGCCTTCCCAATCGTACGAAAACACTGAAACCGGCGTAGTTCGCCAGTTGACCACTTCGCGCTGATTTCACGGCAACTTCCATTAAAATACAGAGTGCGGCATTTATAGTTTCTCATTTTCAAAACCGTGTAACACATTTATTTAATAAACAAATAAGCTACATTGAACATTTTTAAATGTCTTACAGTCTTGGATTTGCAATTCTGGTCTTACGTTTTGAATATGAAGTCCTTGAGATGCCCTCCATTAACTTCAACACATTGCTGCAATCTCCTTCGTACACTGGCCATTACGCGGTGTGGTGTCTTGCGTAACATTTGCAATGTTCTGCTGAATTGCATTTTTAAGGCTGTTAATGTCAGAGAGGGCATGAGCGAAAACTTTAGACTTCAGATAGTCCCATAGAAGAAAAAAAAAAATCTGGAGCAGTAAGGTCGGGAGATTTGGATGGCCATTGGATATCACCAAACCTGGCAAGAATTCGATCAGGGAAAGCAGCATGTAGCGTGTCCATTGAAAGACGTGCAGTATGTGCTGTAGCACCATCCGTTTGAAACCACACTCTCTCAATATCCCAATTACGAGATGTCAACTCTGGTAGGAAGAAAGTTTGTAGCATGTGATTGTAACGTTCATAGTTGACAGTCACCGAAGCACTATTATTTCTCTCAAATTCTTGCAAATTTCCACTCGATAATGAAGTATGGAATCATATTCTGGGGTAACTCGACCCATAGGGATAAAATATTTAAGCTACAAAAGCAAGCAATTAGAATAGATTAGATTAGATTAGATTAGATTTATTTGCCACAGACATTGTACAATGTATTAGCAATAACAATAAACACAAATGAGATAAAATAACAATAACAATAAACACAAATGAGATAAAATATACAAGTACACATTTCACCAGATAATGTCATTGAAGTCCTTGACACTGTACAGGGTATTTGACAACAGGTTAGATTTAATTGACCTTTTAAATGGAACATATGATAACTCCTTAATTTTGTTTGGCAATGAATTAAATAGTCTGAGGGCAACATATTCAAAACTTTTCTGGGTGGTGCTGAATTTACATTTATTTATATATAAGTTTTCATTGTTTCTGGTAGAGTAGCTATGGATAGTAGAGCATTTATTATACAAGTGTGCATTCTTTTTTATATAGAGAAGACAGCTCAAAACAAACACTGATGGTAATGTAAGTACATTAAGTTCTGTAAAGAGTGGTTTGCAGGATGTTGTAGGCGATGCTCTAGAGATAATTCTTATTGCTCTTTTTTGCAAGATGAATATTTTGTTGGCATAAGGATGTCCTCCCCACAATAGGACTCCATAACTGAGATGGCTGTGTATATGGGCATGATACACTAGTAGGAGTGACTTAGCATCTATGTTATGAGTTAGTACTCTCAACATAAATATACCTCTACTTATTTTCTTGGCAACATAGTCAATGTGAGAATTCCACTCCAAATTAGTTTGGATATATAATCCTAAAAATCTTACAGGATTCCTTAGTAGGCTATTGGAGCGTTGAAGATTAATTGTCAATTCAACAGTCTTACTAGCATTAAGACTTAGGTTATTAGCATCACACCATTTAGTAATGTCAGAAGAAGCATTGTCAATACAGATAGAGTCATTTCTGTCACATGATACAAGTGCTATATCATCAGCAAAAAGATAGGTAGTGAGACAGTTCTCCCGTACTGTAGAGGGAAGATCGTTAATATATATTATAAAAAGGACAGGACCCATGACAGAGCCTTGAGGTACACCATACTCTACCAGCTTATAATCTGATACATTATCATTAAAGAGAACAGATTGATACCTATTACTCAAATATGAACGCATAAGTTCTAAGCTAGATTCGCTGAAACCATAATAAACAAGTTTATGAATTAATATGTCATGGGAAACTGTATCAAAAGCCTTGGATAGATCAAAAAAATGGCTTACAACATGATCACCCTTCTCGATGCCTTCAAAACATTTTTTAATAAATGCAAGTACAGCTTCAATAGTACTATGTCCCATTCTAAATCCATATTGTGAGGGTGTAAATATAGAGTTGCTTTCAAAATACATGGTTATTTGTTTGTTTAGTAATATTTCAAAGACCTTTGATAGCACTGGTATTATACTTATAGGCCTATAGTTTCCATAATCGGATTTACTCCCTTTCTTATGAACAGGGATAACTTTGACAACTTTAAAAGTATTGGGAAAGTACCCCTTCTCAATGCAGTTGTTAAATATATGGGTAACAGGTTCACAAATATACACAGATGCTAATTTCAAGATTTTAGAGTTTAAGCCATATATATCAAGACATGAACTATTACTTAAATTTAGTATGACAGAGTAAACATCTTCAACACTTACATGTTTAAATAGGAAACTGATCTGAGGCTTGGATAAGTTGTTCATGAGATTCATTGGATCTAAATCACTTGGTATGTTGTTGACAATGTCATGTACTTTGTCAATAAAATAAGAATTAAAATTTTCAATAGGAGAGAATCATGCAAACCGCTCTTTGAAAAATTAAAAGTCCTCACTCTCACAGGGGAGTATATATACTCTGTTATGTGTTATATGGTAGATAATATTGAGAGATTCCAAACTAATAGCAGTGTTCATGAACATATTACTAGAAACAGGAATGATTTACATAGACCGGTTAATGCATTAAAACTTTTTCAGAAAGGCGCTTATTACTCCGCAATACAGATATACAATAAGCTTCCAAACAACATTAAATTATTATGTATTCAAAGAAAAAGCAAATCCTTCAAAGGATCTCTCAAGAAATTTTTAATGACTCACACCTTCTACAATATGGATGAGAATTTCCAGTTTGATTTGATTTGATTTGATTTGATTTTGTTTTTGAACCACATCAAAATGTGGTTATCAACATACATAAATAAGAATAAGAATTTGAATAAGTTTATAGTGTAGTATATTATATATCATTATTTATTACTTGCTTGTATATTGTAATCTGACGTGTTCTATATCCTTGAGTCCCACTCAACACAGGATCTACAGAACGAGATAACTACATCTACATCTACATCAGAAATAAGGGCGCTGCAATGGCACATCACACCACAACCTCAGGACGGTGAAGTGGCCGCTCGTGGATTATGCATGGACTTGCAGGAAACTGAAAATGGTAGGCAATATAGTACATATCTCGTAATTGCCAGTGTACGAGGGAGATTGCAGCAATATGTTGAAGTTAATGGAGGGCATCCCAAGGACATTATATTCAAAAAGTAAGACCAAAATTGCACATCCAAGACTGAAAAACATTTAAAATTGTTCAATGTAGTTTATTTGTTTGTTAAATAAATGTGTTACACGGTTTTGAACATGGGAAATTATAAATGCCGCACCCTGTACATACGGTACATTCCTCCCAAAATTTAAAAGAATATGGCCGTGGGGTCTCAGATTGTTTGCACATTATAACCTTGATATGTGAGTTTTTAAGTTGTGGAAAATGAAATGGTCATGTATGAAGTAATACGATTGGTGGTTTAGCTGCAGTGATGGATGAAATGTTAGCAGTGTTAAGATGGAGATACTAATTAAAGCATTCTGAAAAGCACAAGCTACATGGCAGTAAAATAAAATGTATATCACTCCAGAAAGAGATTTACATACCTTAAAAGTTATTCTTCTAGAATAACTATGAAAATGGCAACGAATTAAATGAATACTTGTATTGGGAAACGGACCTTTCTTTATATACACACTTTGCTTAACACGAGATAAACACTTGCTTAAACTGCCATTTAAATTTCACAATGCAATCTTAAAAAAACATTGACCTACAGTATTTTTCAAATGAGAAGCCATTTCCTTCACCGCCAATCACGTGTACGAACAAAGAACTGCCGCTAGCAGAAAGAGTCTTCCCTCCGTCTCGCCGTCTCTGATTGGACCGCGTATCTAAGCAGGAGAAGTACAAACGGCTTGTCATCTGCAAAACACTGTAGTCAACGATGAGTTTTGCGCTTATCGACTCTAGTAGGCTAATGATACTGCAGAGAAACCTGAATCAACATCATTACTCAATCTCTTTATGTTTTTGAGGAACCAATTTCTGTCCATTTACCCAAAGTTGGATATAGCTCTTCGCATCATGCTTTGCCCTCCAGTCACAAATTGTTCCGGAGAAAGGAGTTCTTGTTTAAAACGTGTTAAGAATTATGAAAGGTCTTCATTGTCTCACGAAAAACTAAACTCTTTGTCTCTTCTTTACATAGAACAGAGATAATGAACATAATCAACTATGACGATATTATAGATGATTTTGCCAATAAAAAATCCCGTAAGAAATTGTAATTCTTATTTTTACTTTTACTTTATGACTAATTAATTCGTTTATTTTACTTCTCAATACCTACGTAACCTATATTTAAATACTTATTTGTTTTATTACTTACTAAAGGCCTACAAATGAGTAACTGTGATAGGTGGGAACTTCTAGGAAGGAGGAAGGGGCGGCGCAAATAAAGTGGCCTATACTTATGAAAAGTATAAATCCGGCACTGGTTATATGTTTCAATATTCCCTTCAACATCTGCCTTGGTGTTCAGTATTGATATTGTTGACCCCAGGTAATTAAATGTTGAGATTTGTTCTATAATTTCTCCATCAATAACTATTTTAACTCTTCTTTGTTCTTTCCCTATCATAGCCATGGATTTAGTTTACCCACCAGAAATTTTCATATTATATTTTTTCCCTATTTCATTTAATTTAGTTACTGATCTTTGCAATTCCACTTCATTTTCTGCTAGTAGGATCTGGTCATCTGTGAAAAGTATTGTGTACATATTCCTGTTGTTTATAGTTCCGGTTCAAATATATCTCTCCATTCTCCTAACACATTCTCTCAATTTTATTAGAACTTTTACGTAGTTTAATTTTGTGCATAAACTGTTTTTTGCTAGAACCCATGGTTTTTTGTGTATTTAGGGAAAACTGAGGGAAATTACATTTAAAAGTGCTCCCCACCCCCCGCTCACCCCCTATCCATGGGGACTTTTACTATGTTGTTTAGGACGCTTACCTCATCTCTTCCAAATTTCAAAACTACATTATTTTTTTGTCCCTATTTTTTTTTTTTTTTTTTTTGCCTGGAATATATTGTATTTTCCATTACATATACTGTGCTTGTCCCGTGATCGGATTTTTAATAAGTTCAACTTTAATGGTTATGTGATATTCTTCGCTTGTTTCATGATGTAAATACAGAGTATACAGCTTATATACAAAGATATAACCCCTAAATATACAGAAAGTGCAATGTACGGTTTTCTTTCAAAATCTCTAAATTTGACCGAAACTTAAAACTGTTAAAACTTTTGAACATTTGAAGGCAAAATAACAAATGGCTACTCATTTTAAAGTGAATTTATTTTCCTATAACTTCTTTCATAAGAACATTGCTGTATCCCTAAGGGCTGAAACGCTATAACGTGTCGAAAAGCGCGAGGCGAAAGAGCTTTTTTCGAAAATTTGTTATTTTTGCTGGCGGATATCTAGAAAACTATTGGGAGTAGAAAGAAATGTTTAGGATCAAACTTGTAGGAAATTTTATCATCTTGTATTATGTATATAGCAACTTTTCTTCTACGATGCACCATTGTTCAGATATAAGCGAAAAACCTAAAAAAAGGGACCTTCTGTGCTTGTACCGTGCCCTGCCCCCCGCTCTCCAACACCCTCGGGGACTTTTAGTATGTTGTTCAGGACACTCCCTCCGACAACTCTGCAAAATTTCAAAACTACAAGACTTTTTTTCTATTTTTCGTTCGTTGGACTATAAGGAATTTCCCTAGTATTGGTCTGTTTCTACATTTGAACCAAGCGCTATTCAAAAGGAAGTCACTGCCGTTATCTGCTGACCAGTAGAAGCCAGAGCTCAAGACAGAGATAGCGATAGGAATCTTATGTAGTTTATACTATATTACCCACTAGATGGGAGAGAGGTATGTTTTCAAGTTCAGTTGGTTTAACCAGTTTTTTGTTCAAGCATGTCATTGCATTATCGATAGGAAAAAAGCTTAACATTTGTAAAATTTCCTGCTATACCACAAAGTCAACAGATGTAGAAAATGATTTGTTAATAAATGATTACGTCGCTTCCATCATCACGTTTGAAAGTTGTTTGTCATATAACATGGACACGTTCAAACTTCAAGCACGGGTATATGAATCATTAACTGATTCTAAGGTTTATATATTACACAATACAAGAATACATGTTTTTTTGGAGTTGATCTACTTGTTGTTAATGTTTGTAGATCGACTCTTTTAGTAACAATGTAGGAGATAGATGATTCCAGAACTGTCTGCGAAAATCATCTTCATAACATATACTATTTTGCATTTTTTCTACCCGATTTATGCTCACAGAAAACAGCCCCATTGAATTATATCATGAATAGGGCAAGGCATATAATGTCCTAAAAATAGTAAAAAAAATGCATTAAAAAACGACCAATAAATTATCCATTATTACCAATCTTTTTTAAAAAGAAATAATGAGTTGATTTTAGAGAGCAATCTATTTGAGGACAGTGTATTATATTACAATTTACAATATAAAACATTCTTACTTTATTACTAGACCTGGGATTTTAAGGCAAATGCCTATTTTGTTCCTTATGAAATAACATGAAAATTTTTAAATGTGTGGATGTTTCATGATATATCACTTACATTTATAGAGTTTTATAGTGTCCTAAAATGCCTATTTTGTTCATTTAAAATAAAATTCAACTTCTGTAATTTTTAAAATCTTATGGTCTCAATGAAAAACAGAACAGCAGAGGTGGGTTTTTCACAGAAACTTGATTATTCCAAACAATTGTCGCTAAAGGAATACTGACTGACAGGGAAGGGGGAGGATTAAGGGGGAAGGACTACTGTGACAAGTCACCAGTGAAAGAACATCTGTTTAAGTGAATATAGTCCATGATGCCTAATTTTGCAGTTAATTCTGTTAAGAATAGGTATACCACGTTTCTTGTAGTAAAAAAAGACCTTGTTACAGTTTAAGTGTACATTGTAATATTTTAAAGTTTATTTTCTATCTATTTACACAGTTTTAAATAATATTTTAAGTGCCTATTTTCTCATTTAAAGGCCTATTTACTTGTTTTAAAAGCCTGTTTTAGGTGCCTAAAACTAATTTTTTACAGCCTAAAATCCCAGGTCTACTTATTACTAACGAGGTAAGTAAATTAATACTATTTGGCAACTTTTGCAAATATATATAGATTCTTCTTCTTCTGCTTTTACGGCCTCATTGGACCACTTCAGTCAATCATTTCTCGGTCTTCCTTTCCGATTTGCCCAGTAGTTTTTCATGCGTTCCGATCTTCTCTGTCGCTCTACATCTGTAAATACCCTCTGGCGTCTGTCTATTTTTGGCTTAAATCTTATTTTAATATTTTTAAGTTTCCTTGAATTTCCTGTTTTGTTTTTCAAGTCATCCAAAGTTATTTCTAATTCTGTCATATCCTCTCTAATTTCTGTAATCCATCCTACTTGTTGCTTCATATTCCAGAGTTTCTCTATAATTTTTCTTGTTAGTCGAGTTTCTGGTGTCCTCATAATGTGACCAAAAAAAGAGATCCTTTTCTTCCGTATAGTATCTGTGATAGGTTCTAGTTCTCTGTACACCATTTCATTTGGTATTATCCGCCACTGTCCATCTTTTTGGTATTTTTTATTTATGCATGCTCTAGCTATTCTTCTCTCTACTTTCAGGTTTTGTCTATTCTATTTTTCTGGGTGATTTTAAAAAGAGTTTCGCTTCCATATGTCACCTCTGGTTGAACCACCGTCTTGTAATGATTTAATTTTGTTTGGATCGATAGACATTTTTTATTGTATGTAGACCATGTTAATTTTTGGGCTTTATCATTTTATTAGTCCTCGCTTGCCATGCAGGTTTCTCGTCCAAGTTATGTGTTATAATTTCTCCTAGGTATTTAAATTGCTCTACTAATTTTATTTTCTTGTTATTTATTGTTATGTGATTGGTTACTAGTGGGTCTGTTACCATTATCTCGGTCTTTCAAATGATATCTGAAGTCCTATTTTTTGTGATATATTTTGTAGGCTTCATGAATGTTATTAGCTAGTAACGCTAAGTCGTCTGCGAATCCCAAGCAATTTAAGTTTATTCCATCCTTTTTGGTTCCAATTCGTATGTTTTTAGGATTTCCTTTGTACCATTCCCTCATCACATACTCTAGAGCGCAGTTGAAAAGTAATGGTGATAGACCATCTCCTTGTCTTAGCCCTGTTTTTATCATAAACGGTTCCGATATTTCTCCTCTAAATTTCACTTTAGATTTGATGTTCGTTAGAGTCAATTGTATCAATTTTATTAATTCGGGATGAAGTCCAAAATTCCTTAGTATCTTCAACATTGAAGACCTGTGAATACAATCGTAGGCTTTTTTGAAGTCTACAAAGGTTATAACTTGTTGTTTTTGTCTTCTTTTGTAGTACTCCATTACTAGTTTTAAGGTGATTATCTGTTCTGGGCAGCTTCTCCAAGGCCTAAATCCACCTTGGTATTCTCCAATTTCCAGTTCAAGTTGATCTTTGCAGCGACCGTACAGAATCCTTGATAAAACTTTATATGTGACATCCAAAAGGGAAATTCCTCTATAGTTGTCTGGATTTGATTTTTCTCCTTTTTTGTGTAATGGATGTATTATAGCTGTAGTCCAATGTTCTGGCAGTTTTTCTGTGTTCCATATTTTCACTATGCATTGATATCTTTACTGGTTCTGCTGCATATTTCCAAAGTTCTGCAAATGTTTGGTCTTCTCCACCTGCTTTATAGTTTTTAAGCTCTTTCAAGGCTTTGTAGACTTCATGGATTGTGGGTGGGTTTATGTTTTCTGCTGGTGTTTTAACATGGGTTTCAGTGTTTATTTCAAGAAGTTCTGAGGGGTCTTCACAGTTTAGTAATTTGTTAAATGTTTCTGCTAAAATTTCTGTATTTTTACTATTACTATGCGCCATCTCATTATTTTTATCTTTTAACATTAAAGTTGGAGGTTCATATCTTTGTAGTTATCTACTTAATATTTTGTAGTAATCTCTTGAGTTTGTTTTCTCACTATTTGTTTCTATCATTAGAAGTATATCCTTTTGATATTGGCGTTTGACACTTCTTATTATTGTTTGGGTTATTTTCCTTTGTTTTGTGAGTTCAGAGTTTGATTCTTCTGTTCTTTGATTCTGATATCTATATATATATATATATATATATATATATATATATTATATATACATTTATTTATTTCTGAACTGACATGCCCATCAAATTACCCCTAGCAAATACCTCATTCATGGGTGTCTGCAGAAATTATTATTATTATTATTATATTTTCATTATTATTAATATATTTTCATTGTTATTATTATTATTATTATTATTATTATTATATTTTCAATATTATTATTACTATTATAGTTTTAATTATTATTACCTATATTTATTATCAGGGCCCAGATTCTAACAACATGTCATCTTTTTATTGATGCTGCATAGACATTGCCAACTTGTGGATAAATCCTAATCATGGCCTCTAGATTATAGAAATGCATTTTTATTAGGTCATTTTTTGTTATTTAATGCAATTTTATATTTTCAGGGCATTTATTTCAATTTTAGGTCATTATTTTGTCATTTTCGTGCCATTTGGTTCATTTAGATGTATTTACATTGAGTGTATTAACTTTTTTTCGTCGCTAGCGGTGGTGTTTGTTTAATGCAAGAAGGAAAAATTCGGCGTTAAAGTGTTGACATGTGTCAGTCGGAAGTGAGAATCAAAGAAACGCCAAAATTTTGTATTATGTTGCTATTGCTATTGTTATTAGATTGACTTGGCATCAGAGTCTGCCATCTGCTTGGATTTGAGAGTGCAAACTACTGTTACCCTCAATAAACAACAATATAATCTAGCAGACCACTAAAGGATATGCCGAATTTTGACTCACCAGTATAAATTTCCGTGAGAAAAGAACATTCACCACATTACAGTTATTTACAGTACAATTATTATGTACAAACTTGTCTATAACTATGTGTGCACAATAATAATTTTTTATAAACAAAATATCAGTTTTTAGGTCATTTTTTATAATTATTAAGTCATTTTATTTAAAATTTAGGGTCATTTTATAGGTCATTTTTCAAACAATTTTAGGTCATCAGAATCCGGGCCCTGTTTATTATCATCTGCAATGTCATCATCATCATTATCCACATCCTCAGTTTACTGTAGCTGGACCTATGGCTATGAATACAAAGACAAAATGTGATGTACTACACTCACATGACTTTTTTTTTTTCGCTTACAATTTTACAGGTACTAAATATTCATACAAAATGCGATACTTCCAGTTCTTTACCTTCATTGCAATCAAATGTTTGGCTGGAAAGAAATTCAAGTTTGGGTGAAGTGATTATTCCTACATAACTTACATCTAAGGTAGTCAGCTGTTACAATTTGTTTTTGGCCAAACATCTCCAAGTATATTAAGTGCAAACTTAAGCCTCACTTCATATTAGTTGCTTATAATAATTTACTTTATAGATATATGTCTAAACAAAATTTCCAGAGGGGACAACAGCACTACCTTGCCACTTCCGGACGGCCATGGATGGACGCACACAAAGTTAATTTTGTAGCATCAAGTCCACTTTCTAAAACATACAAGATGAGCCTTTTCATGAGGAAAGAAAACGAGCATACCATGATAAATGTTCAATGAGAAACGAAGTTCAAATTGTTACTTAGCAATTTTACTCTATTTTAAAAAATAATAAAAGTTAAAATGAAAAATGTATTCAAAGTTTCAAAATAGATGTCCCAACAGAATTTTTTTCCCCTAAAAAAAACCTCCTATACTCAAAATGTGTCTTAATGCAAAAGGCAGAAAGGAAAATAATTTTCCAATGACAGATTGCTTGAAATGTTTGCCGCCTAAGAAAATCTTGAGAAACTCTTGAGAAAGAAGAGTTGTTATTGTCTAGAAGGCTAATAATTCACCATGCTCAATGGCGTACCAACAGCGATGGGGGCTTACCCAGTATTCACTATTTATACCATACACACTTACTTCCTTACTCAATGGCAATAGACAATTCTTCAGCAAGCTAAAGGAATATTATCTATTTTATGGAACCCAAAGGTTCATTGCCACACTTACCTGAGCCCGCCATTCAACCCTATTCTGTGCTAACTCCAACTAATCATCCCTCGTAAATCCTACTTCCCTTAAATCCATCCTAATATTGTCCTCCCACCTACGTCTAGGTCTTCCATATGGTCTTTTCCCTTCGGGTCTCTTAGTCAATACTTTTGAGATATGTCTTTCCTCCCCCATGCGCAAAACATGTTCAGCCCATTTCATCCTCCGTGATTTAATTACCCTTACCTACTATACCTGCTGAAGAGTAAGCTAAAGGAATATTATCTATTTTATGGAACCCGTAGTTTCATTGCTGCGCTTATCTGAGCCCACCATTGAACCCTATTCTGTGCTAACTCCATCCAGCCATCCCTTGCATATCCAACTTCCCTTAAATCTAACCTAATATTGCCCTCTCGCCTGCGTCTAGGACTTCCAAGTGGTCTTTTCCCTTCGGGTCTCCCCGTCAATATTTTTTAGATATGACTTTCCTCCCCTGTGTTTAGCCCATTTCATTCTCCGTGATTTAATTACCCTTGCTATATCCAGTGACGAGTACAGGTTATGAAGCTCGTCATTATGCAGTTTTCTCCAGTCCCCATTTTCATCTCTCTTAGGCCCAAATATTTTCCTAAGCACCAGTTTTAGAATACTCTCAGATTATGTTATTCCTGAAGAGAAAGCGACCTTGTTTAAATACCATTCACACAGTTCACAGAGATATACAATAGTAAGCTGCTTAATTCACTATATTTCTCTGAATCCTGAATAAACTATTAGGAATTACTTGTATTTGTCCTCCTTTTACGATTAACATGTTTTAGTATGTAACTTTACGTTTTTACCATAAGTTTGCTACAGCCTTATGGATGTAGGAAATCCACGTTGGTATGCAATTCCTTCAGCCATGATATCTACAGGAATGTAAATTAAATAGTTGTGATTTCACAATATTATTTTATGAATTCAGGTTTCTATTGTTTCTAAAAAGATAGGTTCACTGTACCATTTATTCTGATACGAAAAACTGTGCTATGACATAAATGTCACTCATAGTAAATATATAGATGAAACAGAATTATACATACAACATGGAGACGTTCCGTGTTTTGACAATTCATTTGATGCAATAGGAATACTAGTGATGGATTACCTTCTCGCTTTGAACACAGATTCCGCTGAAATGTTCAGGCTTTGAAGGGATGTTTTCAGAGCATATAATACATACCCAGTGATGTGAAGTAATTGAGTAAAAGTAATCTGATTACAGTAACAATTCCTTTTTTGGTCCCATTTACTTCTAATCGTTACTTTAAAAAATATAAGTTCTACTTGTAATTTACCGGTACTTCTGGAAATAAAATTGTAATTGTTCGCTTGCTATATCATTATCACTACTGTTTTTGCAAGAGTTAACATTAACAAAAAGTTAATCAATATTTCCGAAAATATTCTCATTGAAGTGTTTTTTGTTTGTTCGTTAATAATTTAGGCTTGTGCCCAAAACAAACCAAAAACAAGGAATTTTTAGGTACTGCCATTTTGTAAAGTAATTGTAAATGTAAATGTAATTGTAATTTTACTGAGTACTTTTTGAAAAAAGTAATTTGTCATTGTAATTAAGTAAAATGTCTCTCAGGTAATTGTAATTCAGGCCAATTACTTTCTTTTTGTACTTTTCCCATCACTGTATGTATCAAGTAGTAGGCTATATCTCCCAATACTAGTGTTGAAGATGTTTGTACTATTAATTGTATTCCTATTTACCCAGGAAATATAACTGAAGATGACATACTCCCTTCATGAAGAAATTAGCAACAGCTGATGAGAGTTAGGACCCCATCACTACTCCGTCTGCTCGTAGAATTAATGTGTTTGCACAGAAGTATAATGTCGGATGGAAAATGCTGCATAAGCAGATCCAAGGAGTCTTCAAGAGGTGAATGAAGATTCAACATTAAAACTGACAAGTAGATCTCCAGAATAAAGCTTAATCTGTTCCAAGGTTTTAATGAACTGCACGGAGTTGGTCACGTGGTGTTTGCAAGTTCACACTAGTGGCTGCAGCATCATAATAAGTACTTTTGCTAGTTGACACGTGGGTGATCCAAAGGTGCTACAAATGGGCAGGGCGGTGCATCCTGTTTATGTATTTTAGGTAGACCATAGAGTCTAGGTGGAACTGCTGTGTGTGGACTTGCTAACTTCTTCTGTTCTTCCGAAAGACTATACTTTTTGATGAGATTTGTGGTGGTCTTGCTGATCTTTGTTGTGGGGTCTGTATGCAGTATCTGCCAAAAGAGTGCAAATTTTCTTGTAATAATCTGCGGTCTCCGGTTCCTTCATGGAAAATTTTGAACTCATAGCTCTTCACTTGGCAATGAAAAAACCGAAAACTTTCATCATATGGTCACATGGACTGGAAAAACTTCAGGAATTTGGAAACTGAGAAGGATGGGACTCTGCCGTTTCTTGACATCTTAATCCAGAAAAAAAACCAATGGTTCGTTGGGGCATGGTGTCTATACGAAGCCTACACACATTGACCGGTATCTGGATGCCCAGTCATCATCATCCATCTCTGAATAAAACAGTACTACTACCCTCTTCAACATTTCAGACAACAATCTAGATAGAGCAGTGGTTCCCAAACTTTTCAGTCCGCGGATCCTTGAAAAAAATTAAAATTTCGCGGACCCCCTCTGGGTTTGGAAGGGAAAAAAAACTAAATAAATACTTTGATTCAAATGTATTAAATTCAATAGACAAAATAACACTATCAATGGTAACAAACAGAGTTTACTCCTTAATGTGAACAGTGACGCTGGTTTAGAAGATATTATGTAATTTGAGAAAATTACGGGATATCCTATTTCTGAATAAAAACACTTTCTTCAACGCACTTTATTTACCTTAGTGTCAACTCACTCTGCTGATGATGCAGGAACACCACCTGCAAAACGGCCGTCCAGAAGTTTACTAAGGTAAATAAAGTGCGTTGAAGAAAGTGTTTTTATTCAACTATTTGTTACACAGCGCTAAAGTCGGACACAAGAATGAATCCTATTTCTTCTTAAACCGCCTGCGGACCCCCTGAAACACCAACGCGGACCCCACTTTGGGAATCACTGAGATAGAGAAATAAAACACCTTCAAATTACATTATCAGGGAATGGATACAAGAAGACTAGCATGCACAAGTAACAGCAGAACTCCAATGACCACAAAAGAAGGACTACAAGACCAAGGCTTACATTCCCTTTCATGGCAGTTTGTCCAACCAAATAGCTCGTACTCTGAGGAAACACAACATCAAATCATCTTTCTTCCCCCAAAAAAAGATCAGGCAATACTTGAGGGGTGTATTAGCAAACTCAGCAATCTCCATTTGCATAAAGATAGAGATGCTAACTTCTAATGAAAGTTTAATGTATTTTCTATTACATATTTAGTGTTTGTGTTGAAAATATGGGCTCCTCCTTTATGTGGGAAGTCAGATATGCAACATATACACTAAATATGCAGCAGGAAATGCATTAAACTTTTATTGGAAGTTAAAATCTCTATCTTTTATCAAAATGGAGATTATATAAAACATATACGAAAAAGTTTACTTACAGTGAATAACCTTCTGCACAAATCTCACAACGTTTCGACCAAAGCCGTCTGGTCTTCCTCAGGTGGAAAGTAAGGACTCAATGAATTTATTACACTCAAAAAATGGAGATTGCCGGGTTTGCTAATAGACCCCTCGACTTAAAACTTGTGAAGGACGACCTACAGTTCTGTGCCAACGTGGGCACCTGTAAATTGGATAAACCGGATGCACAATAGAAGATCAGATTCAGGGAACACGAACGACTCTTCAGACTGTTTCAACCGGAAAAATCAGCCAATGCCAAACACTCCATAAACTCTGGCCATAGAATTCTCAAAGATATAAAGACCCTCCATCACACCAACAGATACTGGGACCGGCTTATAAAGGAAGCCATTGAAATCAAACTACACAGGAACAATTCAAACAGGTCTCCAGCTCAGCAAGACGTGGACATCAGCACTGAAAAACAGATGTCGGGAAGTTGAGAAAGAAAACACAGGCGACAACAGCCACCACGGACCAACAGGATTGACTACCTCCCCACATCTGACGAGACTTCGCATTCCGTTTTTAATATATGTCTAGCCTCTATAAATGTGGACACACTTCCTCCTGAGGAAGACCACAGACTGAGGATGGCTGAAGGCTTGAGCCTAATAATTGACACCGAGAAGCCATCTTAAACATTACTTCATATTAATCAGATTACAAGACATTAAAATTATGTGAAAAACTAAAAAGTGTTTTGTTAAGACACCCTCGTTATGAAGTCATTAATTTCAAACTATAATGCAGTAACTGGGAATGGCGATGAACTTCCTGAAATGTTTAATTTAGGGATGGCTCAGTACCAAATTTTCTCGATACTCGATACAGATGCATGATTTTTTTTTTCTCTCGATACTCGATACTTCGATAGTCAATACCGTTAACATTTCCAGTTTCAATAAAAAGGTAGGTACATTAAAAATTAAAAGTTGAGAAAACTGTGTAATACCAACTAAATTAAGTGTGCATATTTAATGAGACAAAATTTAATATCATCAGTAGCCTATAATTATTTTTAAACTCTACATTAAAACTAAACGTTTGACAGGAAACGAAACAATTAAGAATCTCTTCTGTTAGGATTTTAAAAGTCGATAAGTCTTTATTTATAACTAAACACAAGTCACAGAGTGTTTTTCTCCATTTCAAGGAGAAAGAGATACTGCATTTCCTTAAATTGCAGCATTACCAAAGTATTGTAAAAGTACCGAGCGAGTTTTCTGAAGTATCACTCGATGCCGATACCATGCAAATATCGAGAGTATCGAGGACCCATCCCTAGTTTAATGTCACAAGGATGGCACAATTTAAGTGTGTTCCAGTCACATCAGTGCATGTTGAGAGGTCTTTTTCAGGATACAAATTAATTTGTCTAGAAGTCTGTCCGTTAATATTGGTTATGGTTATGTCAATTAAAATTATGGATGTGCCAATGCAGATAAGTGTAAATGAAATACTTCTGTGAAGAGATAAACTACTTATCATGTTACAACAGTAACTTACTGTGTGTTCAAATCTATGATTTTATATACCGATTATTGATTACTAAATAGTTATATCTAGGGCCCGGATTTGAAGGTTTTAACCTATTTTTCCCCCAGCTTCCTAATTACAACAATTTAATCTATTTTTCCGTTTCATGCCCCTTGCTTCCAAATATATGAATCTTATAGAACCTAAAAAGGGCTAAATCACACTGAAAGGCCTAAAAGAGGCTAAGGAGGGCTTTTGATGAAAAACTAGGGGCTAAAGAGGACTTTTGCAGAAAAACACGATTTTTAAATAGATTTTCCAATTAATGTGTACATAATAAAAGACATAATAAAAATAAATTTATACAAAGCACTGAAATTAACAATGTATATGTTGCTTTGTCGCTTGTCTTTGTAACTCAAAAATGTGCTGCCTCGCAGTCGCAGGAAATGAAACTTGAAATCTGAAACTAATCTACTGTCGTTTCAATTTTCAAATAACAAGTTGCTGACCGACGACAGAAAAGTGTATTAAGGAACAAATTATCCAATCTACTATTTTTGAAGGTCGGAAGTAAAGTTGCATGGTGTATTGACCCTTATTGTGCTTAAAATAGTTTGATAGGCCTGAACAGAAATCTTAAAAAATCCCTTTAGGCTGAGGTAGATTTCAAAGTGCTTTTGGTTTAATTTATTTTCGCTGCACAGCACTCTTCTTCTTTAGAATTGGTATGACAAACCCGCAATAATAACTGCAAAAAAAGAG
Organism: Ectobius pallidus; assembly: GCA_964059195.1. NCBI lineage: Eukaryota > Metazoa > Arthropoda > Insecta > Blattodea > Ectobiidae > Ectobius > Ectobius pallidus. The sequence continues at coordinate 6,302,812 of CAXKWD010000012.1, forward strand.
GAAAGAGCAATTTTTCAAACATTCAAATCTCGCCTTATATGAAAGCTATTGAGAAACTAGTTATTGATTTGTAGAGTACTCATGAAGAGCTTTTTAACGATACCCCACAAGACGTGGTTTCAAAAATTTCGAATTTCCATCCCCCCACCCCCACTCGTACCCCCAAAACCTCCGAATCGTTGGTGTCACTGTGTTTATTCAAAAAAAGTTTCCCTCTATACTTCATAGGGGCCGAGATATAAATTTTTCAAAATTTCAACCCCCTCCCCGACCCCCCCTTGGGCCAATTTTGCTCATTAACGAACTTGTCCGAACTATTGGGTCTAGAAATAACATAATAAAATTTGGTTGAAATATCTTCAAAATTACGGCCAGTAGTGCGTAAAGATATATTTATATATATTTTACACACAAAAAAAAGAAGAAAGAAAGAAAGAAAGAAAAAAAATTGAAAGAATTTTTCGAAAGTCATGACATGGTATAGATTGCAATAGGTAGATTTTTCTTCGAAATCTACCTAAAAATAGGACTTTTCTGGCAGTGGATTGAGGAAGACCTCAATTTCACATCACATGGTCAAGTAATTTTCTTCCAAGCCTGTACAAAACCAGTAAGTAAACATTGTTTATGCTATCTTTCGTTTTATCTAATAGACATCTTCCTTTGGATTTTGAAATCAAAATTTCAAATACTTTTAACTAACATGCATATGCAGTTCAAATGAAATTGACATTTTTCATAAACACAGTATTTTTTAATTATTGCCATCTTCCTAGTGTTCGTTCATTGAATTACAGACTTTTCATTAAAATACTACAAAAAGAAAGAATAATTGTATCATTAAAGAGTATATATTTCAATTGTTTATGCTATTTTTTGAGTACTTATATAAGGAATAACTGTGTCAAAATTATAATACAATTTTTGGTGTTAACATCAGTGTTTTATTAAGACGGCTAAAATAATTTCTTTAAAGCCTAAAAAGGGCTATTCCATGAATAGAATGAAAAAAAAAGCTGAAATACCTTTTATAAAAGCCCAAAAATCCGGGTCCTAGTTATAACCTTGAGCTATTATGCAAATTTGACTTCTTTTGCTCAATATAATTTCAGTACTTTTTTTGTCCTATTTTTCCTTTATTGCCACCTAAACACTATTTTTAATGCTTAACTTCTGAAGCCTACTTATCACTGATACAGTAAAATTAATTAATCCAATTTTGGGGCCTATGTTCAAAGCAGGGCCTGGGGTGCAACACTCCCCCCCAGTACCCCCCACTGACCCTGCTGCAGGGCAATGAATTCCTCTTACTCCTGCAAACAAAAGATTGTCGTAAGTAGATTAAGATTTAAGTGAAATTCATATTCGAAGTATAAGGTTACCTAGGATTATGGATGTTCAAATGTTTGTGATCTTGCTTACAATCTGCCTTTTAACCTTAAGGGGTAATGTTGTAAAAATATTATTTTACAGATTTAAGAGTAACACATTACATAGATTGATCAGATTTTGCGTACGAGGTGCGTCCATGAGGTAAGTTTCCCTGGGGCTGTTTACAGAAACAAAACACAATTTCAAGGAAATATTTATTGCAACAGACACAGCCAGTGTTCAGTTATTTTTCAACATATTCGCCACTGGAATTGAAACATTTGTCTTACCTTGGTACCTGTGATATAGAAGTGTGTTGCCTGAGATTTTAACCACCTTGTGGCAACCACCTTCGCGCCTCTGTCATTCTTTGTCATTTCATGAGGTGTAGGATAAGATGGAAATCACTGGGAACGAGGACAAGGCTTTAGGGTGAATGTTTACACATCTCCCAGCCGAACTTCTGCAGGAGACTTTCTCGGAGGTGTTTAAACATCCACCCAACAGCCCGGGCTTCGCTCCCATTGATTTCAATCTTTTCCTACAGCTAAAGAAATGACAAGGAATGACAGAGGCAGAGATGTTTATCACACAGTGCTTCAAATCCCTGGCGGCAGACTTCTACGACACAGGTGTTCAAAAATTGGCTTCACAGTATGACAAATGTTTCAGTTCCGGTAGCGATAAGTTGAAAAATAGCTGAACACTAGCTGTATGTGTTGGAATATATATGTCCATGAAATTGTGTTATGTTTCTGCGCCTCGTAATTAAAAAATTAAGCAGCAAGCATTTCCATTTAACATGTACTGGTAAGCATTTAAAAGCCAGATGCTTTATTTGAACTTTTTACACTGTAAATGCATCTCAACATTTAACATCTCACAGCTCACTGTAAGTATCTGTACATTTCCTCTGGATATTACATCTCAATATCAGTATAAAGCTAAAATAACTCTAGAAAGAAACACAAAATATCTTTGTTACAAATATCTACACAGAAATGCACAAGTGCATGAGAACTTTATATGCCAAGTAAGACGTAACCTTATGCCATCATCAAGTTGTACTCTTCCATATCACACATGCCATCATCATTAAACAAAAAATAAAGCTATGTTCTATGCCGTCACACACACACACACACACAATGGAATGTCAATCCACTACTCCAGTGCTCAAGTGCCTATAAAACTGCTGAGAAGCCAAGACAACAAGAATCACAATAAAAAATAAAAACATCACTATTCAGAACGGAACTGCAAAGCCCACAGTTTTGCAGCTTCTAGTCCCTTAATATATAACTCTACTTTCTTGCATATACATTTTGTGATCATGACAAAAAATCAATATCGAGATAACACCAGGAAAACATGTTTCACAATGCCTAAAAACTGAAGTGTTTTTGGAACGACGTCTGTGGGTAAACTGTTAATTGTATTTACTTCCTTTTTTGAATTAAGGAATTTTCGGAATTTTATCGAACGCCCAGAATTTGGTTTTTAAAGGCACTTTTCAAAAGAACTTAAAAATGTCGATTGTATCTATGGCTAATTTCTGACTTGGGGTACTTTACTCGTATCCATTTTTTATTTTTCTAGGCTATCTCTATTAGCATATTTATTTTATTTCTCATAAGAATTCTTGCATATAACCACATTATTAACATTAACCAGTGCACGAGTCGGTGTCGATCATTAGACTTCGGACTTTTAGGTCGCTAAAAATGGTGTTTTAGGTACCTAAAATAGGCTCTAAAAATTGGAAAATAGGCTCTAAAAATCGTGAAATAGTCTCTTATAAAATCGTCAAGTTGCTAATTTTCTGAAATATTTCAATTGCAATGCAGAATATTATATTTATTGAAGTCACCATTAATCAATAATCATGATAAAACACTGATATAGGCTGATGATACACAGAATTATATAGACCTATTACTAGGGCCTGTATTTCTACCATAATAGTGAAAACCTAATCCCTGCGCCCAGAAGCTAGCACATTCAACCCCTTGTATCCCTCAGTGATTCAGAGAACTAGGCTATGTTTTTGTTTGTTTGTTTGTTTGTTCCTGGATGTGGGAGTCGGGAGAAAAACACTACATTTTCTTAGGAATCATAAGGAATTATTCTACTGAAGACGAAACAATCTTTACTATTTAATCACGTCATAAATTTGTCATGTACTGCACATTCCGAGCTAAAAATTTAGTACGAACTGAAAATAAATACTAGAATTTATAACAAAAAAATAACTTATTTTGAATTTTAGAGGCAAAACAAGCAAAAAGGTAATATTAGGCTCTAACATAAAAATAGGCTGTTTTAAGTCCTATAAAAGTGTCAGTTTTAGGCATAGTCACTTATGAAACATGCAAATACAAGTTTTCGTCCATATATCACTTAAGGATTAAAATAGGTTTTTACCTAAAATCCGAAGTCTAGTCATCATACATGCTCACTTCACACACTTAAATTATTACCCATAAAAATACCCAATTAAAAAAAAAAGGTAATACATGAAACTAGAACAGTAAAGTTGAGATAAAATTAAAATGAACATCTTTTGTTAAACACATTTCTTTATAAAATTAATAGGTATCAAGATAAAATCGAAAAAAATATGACTTAAGTGCGAGCTGGGCTCCTCAAACTGATACATCAAAGATGTCATAAGCAGTTGTCATTTATTCAGTATGAAAGCTAAACTTCCCAAATAGGGGAATAGCTATGTTCAGTTACGTCCCCGTTACCGTACATTGTCTGTCTTCCTTGAAGCTGTTAGAACCGGGTTGATTTATGAAGGAAAAACTGATTTTCATAACATGGTAAATGAAAGTGCTTTGATTCTAGATGATGATGTTACAGAATGTTGGTCTAACTTCCCATATTCAGAAACTGTTCTCGAGTTTCCAAATGGGTTGTAAGAGAGTTAAATTCTGAGCTTTTGGCGACCGTCTGTGTCATCTTCGGAGAAATGAGATCCAGAGGTACTTTACTCGTATCCATTTTCGATTTTTCTAGAAGTGGATCTCACTTCTCCGAAGATGACGACGCAGACAGTCACCAAAAGCTCAGAATTTAATTCTCTTACAACCCAACTGGAAACCAGAGAACAGTTTCTACATTGTATTCGTCGGGAGAACCTTCAAAGTTTTATTCCCATATTCAGCTCAACCTCAGGGAAAAATACAACACTCTTCCAAAGAAAGTTTTCATTTGCCATGCAGTAGGATCTGTATGTTTTGTAATAAATTTCATGACCCCAAAGGCCTGCAGGTATTTCAGTTGTCTGCTTCTCTGAAGTTGTTTATTCTGTAGATTACACTCTTTGAATATCTACCGGTAATGGGTATATAACAAAGATTAACTTTAGTAGTCAACATGTTGTTTGTTGCTGTTGAGAAGAACATGGAGTCTTCAAAGGAACTAAGATTAGGAAGCAGGACTCAAACTTTTAGTTAATATAGGTGGCCATGACTGTTTGCTACAAGCTTCATTATGTGCATCATTTTATTTTGGGATAATTTTATTGGTTTCCTTCCGAGGATTTGATGGACTGTATAAATTATCTTCCTGTGAGATCTTCAGGGTGTCTTGATAGTGATAGTGACATCTCTTGTGCTGTATTAAGCCTCTGAAATATTGAAATTGGAAATTTGTTTATGTTAGCAACAGTAATTTGTTCACAATTCTACACTATCCTGAAGTTCTATTTATTTTCTAGATGGATATTGATGTTCTTCTTCATCTAGTCTACATATACAGGCCTATATGATCTGTGTTTTGACATGATTTCTGTAAGCGCTCATACTACTTTGTCAATGTTGAACTGACTTGTCTTTGCTATTTTGTTATGGCTTCATATCAGCAACTACATTCAAGTGCATCTAATGTAACTCTATCACAAAACATATTATTGAATGCAAGTCAAAATCAAAGTCAAGCTCAAAATCCTTGTCCATATTGTGGAAAACATTTTATACGAGTGAGTACACATATAACAAAATCTTATCCTGAGAAGCACAGAGAAGGTATAGTAGGGCACCATGTAAAGGAAAATTCATATGATAATCTTCCACCATCTCAAGAAGAATCCTCTGAATCTTTTCAAGTTCAGCAATTACATAGAATTGTTGAACCATTTGAGAATAGATTTTCTGAATTATTGAAGAAGCCGCCCTATCCTCCTGATTTTGATGCCTATATAATTAATTTGTAACAACTTTGCAAGAAGTAGGATATAAACTTCCTGGACCCAAGAATCCGGCTAGAAGATACTTTGAAATGAGACAACGGAAGAAAATATTTGCAACTAACGACCGGAAGTATATGGAGAGTACTAATCCAGAAAGGAGTTCCAAAAGGGACAGACAGAAAAGGCGTGAAAAGTATAACTATGATCTTTTGCAGAACCAGTATTATAACGAACATAAAAAGTGTGTCTGCACTATTTTGAATACTGGGGGTCCTTGTACCATACCTATTGATGTTTTGATAGAATCTATGAACTTAAAATGGGGAAGTGAAAATACAGCAGTTTTGCAAAATTACACATCTTTTACTTGTGATAAAGAGGGTATTGATCAGTCATTTGGTATTTCAATTGACAATATAAGAAAATCATTAAACTCTATGAAATCAGATTCAGCTGCAGGTCCAGATAACGTTTTGGTAAGGACGTTAAAACTTGTGGACTGTTCTACTGTTCTAATACAAATAATGCTGCAGTGGAATGTTGTTCCTGATGTCATGAGGGAAGCAAAGACTGTCCTTATTTATAAGGGGAAAGGGGACAGGAACCTTCCTTCAAACTGGAGGCCTATATCTGTATGTTCTGTAATTAGGCGTCTTATTGAAACACTTCTTTATGATAAACTACGACAGTATATCTCCTTGAATGATAACCAAAGAGGATTTGTGAATCGAGGCACTTATATTAATATTTCTTTGGTGAATGGATATTTACAACAGGCGAAGGTCTTGTCGTAGTAATGTTAGATGTGACACAAGCTTTTGATGCAGTTGGCCATGCTCATTAGGAAACGGTTCTTGATAGTCAACCATTACCAAGCACCTTTGCCAATTAATAAAATCTCTATCAAGCAGAAATAACTCAAAAATTTACTTAATGGGAAATAAGTCTAATTCAATGGAACTACCCTATTTAATCTCTCAATTGATTTCCTTTTTAAAGAGATGACAGAAGAACAGATTACTGATGCTTATGGTTACGAAATAACTCCTGAACTAGAAAAAGTTACGTTATGTGCATTTGCTGATGACCTAGTTCTTATCAGCAACTCCCTAACCTCAGCCCATGACCTTGTCATGATGGTAATATCCTTGCTCCAAAATGTAGGACTACAGATAAATTGTCAGAAATCTGGAGTTATTAATATAAAGAATAGGGCACTGTTGAAAGAAGACTTATATCTGCTTGACGATATGTCTATTGAGGCAATTGGATCGGAGGGCACTATTAAATATTTAGGTGTCACTTTTCAAGAAGTAAAATTTAGTTCAGAAAAAGTTATAATGTCTCTTAGAAATGATCTTGAAAATCTGATCTCCACACCTATGTTACGACCTGATCAAAAACTGAATGTCCATCAGTACATTTGGCCCAAACTAATTTATCCTCTACAGATGGCTCCTTTGCATCAGTTGTCTTCAACTTTTTTGGAAAACATTGACAAGACCATTAGAAGTTCTGTTAAAGAGATGCTCTTTTTGCCTGCAGACATACCAAACAGCCTGATGTACACAAGTAAAAAAAAATATAGAGGGCTCGACTGAATCAGTGCCTCCTGGGAAGCTGTTCTTCAACATTGCAATATTTGCATATCATTAATGAGAGCAGACAGCTCACATGTGAATGCACTCAGAAATTTGGACGATGAATTTAAGACATCGTGTGATATGCTTCGCCTCTCTGTTCCAGCTGAAGTAAACAATATTACAGTTCAAAAATTTCGAGACAGTTTGCGGCAAAAAGAATACTAAAGCTGGACAAAATTATCTGGAAGAGGCAAAGGTGGGAAGTCACTAAAGCTAACACCAGAGTCTTAACCAAAAGAGGTCTGTCAACATCTGAACGGATAATCTGTCTTAAAATGAATTGCAATGTAGAAGCAGTGCGTTCCATTCCCGAGCGGTCCCTTGACGGAGTCCAGTGCAGATACTGCCTGGAGATAGAAACCCTTGCACATGTCTTGGGACAATGTGACCGTGGAATGCTGCTTAGAAATTCTCAGCACCATATTGTGCGTTCCATGCTGGCTGCTGCATTGAGGAAAAAGGGATGAACAGAAAAGAATATTGCAATCAGATTCAATGATTAGATATCCCTGACATCTGATTAAGGATTACATCACTGGGGCTGAAAATGAGATATAATCAGTGATGGGAAGTAATTGAGTAAAAGTAATCGGATTACAGTAACGATTCCTTTCTTGGTCCCATTTACTTGTAATCGTTACTTTTTTTAAAATGTAATTTTTACTGGTAATTTACTTCTGGAAATAAAATTGTAATCGTTACTTTTGAGTAATCGTTACATTTTAGTAATCGAAAAGTATCGAATTGAGAATTTGGCAATGTTGCTTTTTTCTACTCGCTGGCAGTCACTGCAGCAGTGGTGAACTTTGCGTTCTTTTTAAAGCGAACGTAAAGCGCTTTACAGCTGTTGCAGCATTGCTGTATGGTCGCTGCAGCATGTTTACGGGTTTTGCTGCATGGGCTATCAGCCGTTCTTTTTTACAATTTAGTTTGCTGCGGCAAAACTGACGCGACATTCGACATGGCAAGTCAGCATTTCTGCGGAAAAACGTGGCAACGCGACATCAGCTGAGATGAGCGGAAGTCGAAAGTATTTTGTGTGTTTTTTTTTCTCTTTTTTTTTTAATGGCGACCACAGTCAGAGCAATTTACGGGTAGCGATACTACATTTAATTAGATTTCTGTATGGTTTCCATTTATTTCAAGACTTGTTCAAGAAATTAAAATTGCTGTTCTCAGCCTATAAAATTTATTTATATCCCTTTCTTTGAAAAGAAGGTTATATGTGTTCCACAGTATAAAACTAAGCTCAAACTAACCTCAACTTCAAAGTTAATTACCGAGCATTAGAGACTCTGTTGAAAATACTGCTTCTGGCATTGAACATTCGGGAAATTCATTTATGCTGTATGAGGACCAGTGATTTACAACAAGGTGACATTCACATATAATTCTGATAGTAGGATTTTGGATCCCGGTATTTGTCTTTTTCTAATTTGATCAAATCTAATCTATTGTGATACTGCAATATTACGCCGCGTGTTGGGGGGTTTCACAATTGTAAATGTCACTTTATGGGTTTTGCTACATGAACTCTACCGCCTTCTTTTTAACTCCAGTGAAGCTGAAGCGATTTACAGATTCGGTTTAAAAAAAGAACAAAAAATGCACCCTATATTTGTTTTTTCTCAAAACTTTTCAGTTAAAATGTTTTCAGTAAGAACATTTCTTATTTAAGTATATTTTGAAATTTTCTTCTCATTCTCAATTGCTATAGGCTAACGTCGTCACAACTAATATCCAGGTTAGAGGTAATATTAATTAAGTGGAAGGAAAGGAAATAGACATTAAATCCATGTCTGGGATATTAATACAAGTAAGAATCAGCTTGAAAAATTTTATGTCATAACCGGGATTTGAACACGGATCTTCAGCTTAACGCGCTGATGCTCTACCATTGAGCTACCATGACAACATGCCAGTCTGACATCAAATTCCTCAACTGATTCAGAAGACAAGGCAAACCACGGGAGGTTTCTCTCCGTCGAGAACACACATCCAAATGGCGTCCTACCCTTGTAGGTACTTTGAAGCCTAGTTATTATTTATATACTATTAATTAAGTGGAAGGAAAGGAAATAGACATTAAATCCATGTCTGGGATATTAATACAAGTAAGAATCAGCTTGAAAAATTTTATGTCATAACCGGGATTTGAACACGGATCTTCAGCTTAACGCGCTGATGCTCTACCATTGAGCTACCATGACAACATGCCAGTCTGACATCAAATTCCTCAACTGATTCAGAAGACAAGGCAAACCACGGGAGGTTTCTCTCCGTCGAGAACACACATCCAAATGGCGTCCTACCCTTGTAGGTAGGGAATCAATCAAATATAACTAAAAATGCTGTAAATGTGATAAAATAGTAAGAAATGGAGTACTTTGTGATTGCTGTGGTATGTGGTATCACTTTAGATGTGGGAATGTAGAAGAAGCAACAGAAATAGATGTAGACCTGCAACTTCTGTAATGAAAATGGTGGTTAGAGTGAAGCTGCATTTATAGAAAGAAATTAAGAAAATAAAAGTTTAAGAGAAATTATTGTAAATTAGGCGGTGATTTTGTTAGCTCATGAATATTGTGCTAGCTCCTACATATTTAACAAGTTTTAACATTTAAAAGTTCAATCTAGTGCTGTTTTCAGTTAATTATAAACTAAAACTAAAACTCTGTGGTGCTACATCCCTAAAGGGACAAGACCTACCACCCGACCGCTGTGTCATCTAGAGTACGATTACTTCCACAAAATCTCTGGATTTTTACATACATACCTCAGGAGTGAGTGTCACACTTCCTAGAGTTCCTGCCTAGGGGAGGTAGCTGCACCCTGATTGGTCCAGCTCTTCTATCCCGCTCAACATGTTGTCTGTCTCTGTCTCTGTCTCGCTGCGGCATTATCCTTCCACTCAACTATCATAGTATTTTCTACGACTGGCAACATGCTGCAAGTGTGATCTTCACTCTGTGCTCAACAGTAGCTCACTGATCTATGCGCATTCAAGTCTGCGCAAGCTGTAACGAGAAGCTCGCTGGCTGGGTTAAGTCTTCAAGGCCAGAGACTTGGTGGAAGTAATCGTACTTTACCTTAGCCAGGTGGCAGGATTGGGGGGCATGTGGTCAGCATGCAGAACCACCAGCCATTAAAGGGGATTTGCATGACTGGAGCTGCTACTTCTCTATCAAACAGCTCCTCAATTTTAATCACGAGGCTGAATGCACCCCATTTCAGACCTCCCTACCTCAGAAAAATCCGAGGAGTTACTGGGGATCAAACCCAGGCCGAAAGATCTGTAGTCAGTGATGCTAATCATTAGATCACGCCGGCGGTCAATTATAAACTAAAGAGCATAAGTAAGTAATCATAACCATTTTTTATTCAGATCAGGAGAACTTTAGTCACGGGCAAAAGAAACAAAAACTGGAATCTGAATCTCACCAAGTTCATTCTCTGCTCTGCAGGACCTAGGAGATATGGACACTGATGTGAGTACCAGTAGTTCACAGCCAATTTCGGTAAATAAAGACATACCTCCCCCTATATTTATTAATAATATAGTCAATATGAATGCTCTTGTAGCTGCCATCAATAAGCTGATCCAGGGAATTACAAACATGTCACTATCAACAACGACCAAGTCAAATTTATTTTTGAAACAGTGGAGAGTTACAGACTACCTGTCAAATAAAACTCTGTGGCGCTACATCCCTGGAGGGACTTGGCCTACCACCCGACCGCTGCGTCATCTCCCATAGGCAGATGGCAGGATTGAGGGGCATGTGGTCAGCATGCCGACAACCACGGCCGTTAATGGTGGTTTTCATGACCGGAACCGCTACTTCTCTATCAAGTAGCTCCTCAATTTTGAATCACGAGGCTGAGTGCACCCCTACCAGACCTCCCGACCTCAGAAAAATCCAAGGAGGTACCGGGAATCGAACCCGGGCCGACGGATCTGTAGTCAGCGACGCTAGCCACAAGACCACGCCGGAAGACTGTCAAATATAAGGGCTAGTGTTTTATGTCGGTTCACAATTTCTGTGTTGAGGATTCGTTTCCCAAAATTTCTCAGTCAGCTCTCTATACCATCGTCAGTGACTCCAGTACCGCAAACTCTGTACAAGATGGGTTCCCAAGATGCTGTCCAACCATCACAAAACACAGGGAATGGGCAATGCCATAATGTTTCTCCACTGCTACCATGATGGAGATATTTTTAACATCATCAGACGAGCTACAGACCAGCATAGAGAATTGGCTGAAAGCACAGGCAGCTGCCTTCTAGGATGAGGATATTGGAAAGTTGGTACTATGCTACGACAAATCTCTCAATCGAAGTGGCGACTATGTAGAGAAGTAGCTGGATGGTTTATCTAAATGTTTCAAATGAAACAGTTTTGATTTTGACTGTGGTTTTCATTTCACAACCGATCAGACCTTGACAAAAATAGCCCTCATATCTGCAACAAAATAATGCTCAATTTCATATATATGAAATGAAAACAGAAAAACAAGGTGTCAGACAAGGGTGCACTTTATCACCTACACTTTTTAGTATTTGTTTTTAAGTTGAATGAAATTTGTGAGCAATACAATATGAAAATCTCTATGACAAAAACAAAAGTAATGGCGTTCATAGGAAAAGAGCCGGTTAGAACAAAAATAGTTATTAATAACTGTGGTACAGAACAGGTGAGCCATTTTAATTATTTGGGAAGTGATATTGGATTTGATAAGGAATATGATGTAGACAATAAAATATGTAAATTCCAAAGAGTGTGTGGAACAATTAATCGAACTTTTAGAAATAAAGTATGTAAAGAAACAAAGTTAAAATTTTACAAAGTTATGGCTGTACCTGTGCTATCATATGGAAGTGAAACATGGACTCTAACTAAAAAACAGCAAAGTAGAATACAGGCTTCAGAAATGAAATTTCTATGGAGTATAAAGTGATGTACAAGAAGAGATCACATCACAAATGAAAATATAAGAGAAGAGCTAGGCATCTTTAGTATGAATGAAAGATTGAAAGGTTTTAAACAACAGTGGAAAGAACACGTTGAAAGAATGCCAGACTCAAGACTCACAAAACAAATCATGAAATATAAACCGAAAGGAGAAAGATCTGTGGGCAGACCCAAGAAACGATGGCTGGAGGATTTTGAAGGCGGAACAGGCAATTGACTGCCTATGCCATGAAGTGAAGAAGAAGAAGAAAAAGAAGAAAACAGAAAAATATTTTCATGTAGTAATAAGAGGACTACATCAATCACGTGATACTAAATTAATGATGGAGGAAATTACAGAAATGCGATACCAACCAACACAAATGACTCCTGTCTTAAAAACACCATTGCCCCTATTCTTCTTGGATTTAAAACCAAGTACCAATAATAATAGCAATATCTATCCTATGAACTGGCTTTATGGTACAGTAATCAAGGCAGAACCTCCTACACCAAAATGGAACATTACTCAACGTTTGAGAGTCAAGATTATGGTCACAGTAAAATGTGATGGTAAGCATGCAACCAGTAAACATGCTCCCCGAATCTGTGTCAGCACAAAGCCGATTATAATAGAGGCTCATCACAGCCTGTAATGAGAAACAAATCACCCACCTGATGGAGGCTCTACTGTAACTTCCCGATCATCGCAACACCCCACACATCTACTGCCCCACTCCAAACAAACCATGCACCAACTGCTACATTCTCCCATTATAACAGCGAGCTAGACCTAATGATAATATAAATTCAGCATTTAATTATGATAATCTAATAATCAAAATAGTCAATAAAATAGATTCCCTACTGTCCCTCCAACATCTGCTCATTAATACACTGCTTCAAGTTCTTACAATGTTAATTGACAAAAAATCTACTCTTATACAATTCAACGGCCCTAAATAGCGTGCTTGCTCGCTCGCTTCGTGAGACATCGAGTATATTTGGCGATGTTCGTCTCTCGCAGTGTAAACTTTCATGACGACTACAAAATTAGGAAAACTGTTTCTTTATTATATAAGGCCTAAGTGAAATGAACACAATGAACAAATATTCTAATTTTATTTTTACTTACAATTTTCATAGCTCTGAACCACAAACATTTTTAATAATCTACCAGTGGAATTTTCTTAAAAATCCTAGAGTCAATGAATAATGGCGGGCGAAGCCGGGGGCAACAGCTGTAAAATATTGATGAAATATCTCTGATAATAATAATCCAAACAAACCATTCCTTCCCTTGAAACATTATATAATTTCTGAAAATTACACTGAATTGATAAAATAAAATTCACATCATATTCATGTCAATAAACAGTTGAGAAACAATACGTATTATGTGTTCACAGGTTCTTTGGAACTGCATAATCGATTCTGATATAGTTTTCCAGGGGGCGCTTTGAAGCCGGAATTTTAGCTGTTTCATTAATTATTAATGGCTTAGTTTATGAATGATTCGCGTGTAAGTGTTAATAAATATAATGCGTTAATAATTATTATACTCTTAATTTTTAAAAGAATTATCGTGGGCGAAGCCACGGGTACCTCCTAGTGACTTTACACTTTACAGAGAAACCAGTAAAAATTTGCACATGGAACACAAGAGATGTTAACAATAAGTACTTTGAGTTACAGCTATATCTGAACACACACAGAAGCTAAACTAGCTCCAAATATTTAATTCTTCATACCTGGATATCACATTTATAGACTGCGTCATCCTATGGTACACGGGAAGGAGATCACTTAGATATGATTTACCTCAGTTACTAAAAATGAATTTCAGACATCACAAATTCAGACGCATTTATATAACAAACGTTAAAATGAGATTTTTTTACTCTACTCCAAATAACCGCCTAACAATGACTGATTTCTAAGATGTTACTCACTTGATGGGAGCACATTTCTTATTAGGAGGCAATTTCAAAAGCAAACTTCTCGAAATGGGGCTAAAATCTTGCAATCCAAGAGGACGCTGTGCTGTGGGAATCCTTAACAGAATATTTCAAATGTAATAAGCGTTTCCCAGCACAATAATTTTAATTTTATAAATAATCTAGAAGGTATCTGAACTAGGGAATATTACGATGAATGCATTTCGAGTCTGTTTATTATGCAAATTGAAACAAAATAGGAAATCTTTGTAAAGTCTAATCTATTGGAATTTTGAATTATTTTATTGTATTTGAGCTATTATGAATGTTATAATCACATTCAGTTTAACGTAATGATAGTTCGGATGGAAGAGAGATAATTATTCTCGTTTGGATTTAATTTAATAATTATTATTTCTTGTATGATAATATATTAGAAAGTTTTAATAGGAATAATTGATTTTGGAATTAAGGAAATAGCTCTGTTACGTCATCACAAGAATGGTATGTTGACATACATAATAATTTCACGTCACAAAGCAAAAAACAATTGCTGGCTTTGGAACAATTGGTCTGAGTTGGGGCTTGTTATTCTGATGCGTTGCAAGATGGAGGTCATTTAGTTTCTGTACAAAGAGCATCTTGTCACGTGATCGCAGTGGGTGGGAGGTCCGCTGGATTTTTATGCATACGAATGCAAGTAAAACTTGAAATCTGCGAGTATAAACTTTATACTCTCTTTTATACATATCCCCCATTATCCAGACACAGGCCATATTCAAGATTTATTGGACTTCTTTATATCAAAGAATGTCACAATTTATTGCTCTGTACCATCAGTAGTTCAGGAGTAATTCTTACCCTCTCATTAAATTGCAGCCAACATGAACGCCCTACTTTAATCGAGCATCCATTCAATTGGGCATACTATACGAGAGGCATTCCATATTGATTTACACTTTATTTTTTTCCGCCAGTGAGCTCATCATTACAGTTGAAAGTATGTAGTACATTGGTCTGCCCGCAGGTGGCAGGACAGAAGTGGGATCCCTGTAAACTACAGCACATTTCACCAACTGCTGTCATTATGTGAGGGGACAACATGGAAGGTGATCAGCAAGGACAGTGCTGGACTAGGGTGTAAACACTACGGATATTCACAGGCGATCGGTGACAGTGTATGGAGAGTGTGCACCGTCACGAAAAACCGTTTACAACTGGGTGGACAGCTGGCCAATCCTTTTGACGATGACGCCAATTTTCTTACAGGCGCCAATTTTCTTACAGAGTTCATGTCGGGTAAGCTGTATTTTCTTACATGTGTAAGACACTACTAAATCATTACATGATATAAACTAGTCCATGGCGCTACCTCCTTGGAGGAACTAGGCCTACCTCTGACCGCTGCATCATCTACCAAAGGCAGATGGCAGAATCGGGGGTATGTGGTCAGCATGATGACACCCACGGCTGTTACTGATGGTTTTCATGAGTGGAGCTGCTACATCTTAATCAAGTAGCTTCTTAAGTTTGTATCACGAGGCTGGGTGCACTAGTTCCAGATCTACCTACCTCAGAAAAACCCAAGTAGGTACCGAGGATCAAACCTGGGCATGCGGCTCCGTGGCCAGTGACACTAACCACGAGACCATGCAGGTGGTCTTGTTATACTGTCGCCTACCTTTTAAACTGAAATAATTTTTCTGTTACACTTCAACTGAAGTACCTGTTGATAAGGTGGTGTTTTGTTACAGAGCTGCACGAGGACAACGCCTCCACCCCTGATGAATCCCGTGCTATCGGCGTGCAGGAGGAGGAACAATTCATACTATTAGAAGAAATACCAGCCAGGATTAAGGTTGCAAATAGTAAAATTGGGCAAGTAAGTGAAGAAATCATACATGAATAATGTATTATATATAGGGACAGGATTCCTAGGTTTTTACGTATTTCTTGCCTTCCAAAACAAAAAGCGCTCATACACTTTTTCGAATCATGTCCATAGGATTCACCCACATTAATTCTGTGGCACCTAAAATACCTAAATGAGGTATAAAAACATAAATATACCTAAACGAGATATAAAACCTAAAATATCTAAATTAGGCTACTTTTTTGTTTGTCAGTTGAGAAATCAATATTTTGCAGAGAGACAATAATTTTTGTCGGGTTGAAATTAATACCACCAGCGTTTCGTTCAACCCATTGTCGTCTAGGATGGACATTATCAAGAGAGGAAGTGTAAGAGTACCGGCGTATTCCTTTTAAAATATTCGTACGAATAACCATTATTGCCATGTATGAACAAGGATATAGATTTCTGTGTTTTAAAGCGCTTGTTTGCCTTTAGTACTTCCCTGTTATTCATACTGAGTGGTCAGGCTCTGAGTTTTAAGAAGACATGTTAATTATGCCGAAACAAATGAAATCAAGTTTATTACGGCAGTGGATTTGCAACGACCTGAATTTCACTACAGATGGCAAAGTAATATTTTGCCAGAAACACGCAAGTATTATTCACCTTTCTAGAAAAGGGGGAAGTTTTCGTTCCTAGTTGATCTGTTGTGCGGTTAGCATGCGTAACAATTGAAGAAAGGAAAATAATCAGTTTCACATTATCCACATCCAACCATAAAGTCTTTTACTCACTAAATTAGAAGCATCGAATTAGAATCCTGAGAAGGGTAGTGTCTAGATACAGTATTAACTACTTTAATCTCTTGCGCTTAACTTCTCTACTGATGTGTGGTTTATTTTTAATACACAAGTGAAATGCAAGCAGAAGTCTCATTTGCGGCAGCACAAAGAAACCACATATCACATTGCCAATATTGGTAGACGTTGTTCAGTTGTTATTGGAAACGAATCCGATAATTTCAATACCCGTTTGTGTGAGGCGCTTGTTTCAGCCAACGTACCATTTCATGTTCTGAAATGTGATACATTTAAATCCTTTCTAGAAGTTATCAGCGGCAAGAAGGTTCCTGACGAATCGACTCTATGAAAGAATTACCTGGACTGAATATCTTCTTCTTCTTCTCCTGGCATACAGCACTTATAGTTTTGCTAAAGCCTCCTTTAAAACAATAGCCCATTCTCCTCTATCTACTGCTCTCCTTCTCCATCTCTTTATTCCCGCTTTCCTTAAATCTCCCTCAATGCAGTCTATCCATCTCAATCTGGGGCGCCCTCGATCCCTCCTTCCTTCAATTCTACCAGTGAAAATCTTCTTCACCATTCTTTCATCCTCCATTCTAACTAGGTGACCTGCCCATTCGAGTCTTCTAATTTTGATCAAAGTTACTATATTGGGTTTCTTGTATAACTGTTCCAGTTCTAAGTTGCTACGGATTCTCCAATCATTTTGTTCTTTTACAGGGCCATAAATCTTTCTCAGGATTTTCCTTTCCCATCTTCTCAGCAATTGTTGTTGGAGTTCTGTCATGGTCCATGCCTCACAGCCGTACATCACTAAGGGTTTAATTATCGTGTTATATATTAATAATTTAATTTGTTTAGAGATATATCTTTTCTTTAATACCTTATCCAGAGCATAGTAACATCTATTCCCTGCTGCGATCCTGGCTTTTATATCTTTACCACAGTCAATGTCCCAAGTAATCACTGAGCCCAAATATTTAACCTCATCCTTTTCTTTAAAATGCTCTGAGTTTATGAGGACTGTTGTGTTTTCATCTGTTCTTACTTTGTGTTTGGAGGTATTCATCAATACTGTTTTATCTTTATTAATTTCTAATCCTATTTCTTTTGTTGTATCATTTATTTGTGCATATACTTCATTTAATGCTGTTACTGATCTTGTTATTATGGCTACGTCATCTGCGTATGCCATATACTGTCTGGTTCTATTTATTATGCTTCCTCCAGGGTTTATTACAATGTTACGTATTATTTTTTCTAGAGCTAAATTAAATAACAATGTTGAGAGTGCATCTCCCTGCTTAAGGCCATTTTCTGTCACAAAGTCGTCTGACAGCTTCCCACCAATTCGAATCTGATTTACTGTCTTCTTTAGGGTGGCTTTGGTTAAATCTATTAACTTTTGAGGTATTCCAAGTTCTTTCATAATTAGGTACAACTGTTGTCTATCTATACTGTCATAGGCTTGTTTAAAGTCTATGAACAACTGGTATGTGTCGATATTGTATTCATAGGTTTTCTCAATTATTTGTCTTAATTGGAATATTTGATCTGTGGTAGAACGACCTTTCCTAAATCCACTTTGATAGTCCCCCAATATTTCTTCTGTGTACTGTTCCAAGTATTTCGCTAGAATACTTGTAAAAATTTTATAGATCACATTTAATAAAGAAATCCCTCTGTAGCTCCCACATTGTAACTTGTCTCCTTTTTGTTTATACACTGGGCAAATAATAGCTCTCTCCCAATCCTTCGGCAATTCCTCTTTCTCCCAAATCATTAGAATTAATTTATATATTTTATCCCAGAGCTTCCTTCCTCCACTCTTCACAAGTTCTGCTGTGATCATATCCGATCCTGGGGCTCTGTTCTTCTTCAATCTTTTAATTATCTCATATACCATACTTCTTGATGGTTTATCAACATATTTATCCGGACCATAAAATACTAAATTATCTTCCTCTTCTGGGAGTTGATGTGGTTTATTTAAAACTTCTTTAAAATACTCCACCCATCTGTCCATCACCTTTCCTTCTCCTCCTATTAGATTTCCTTCTTTATCTTTTACCATTGTAGTTCTTGATTGGTATCCTTCTTTAAGCCGTCTTACTTCCTGGTAAAATTTTCTACTTTCACTCCTCATTTTAAAAATTTGCATTTCCTGTATTTTTCCTTCCTCGAAGTCTTTCTTTTTCTTCCTTAAGATTTTGTTTGTCATTCTACGAGCTTTTCGATATGCCTCCATCGTTATTCTTGTATTTCTGCTTAACATATTCATTCTTGCATTATTGCGCTCAATTATTGCTAGTTCGCAATCTCGATCAAACCACTCCTTCTTAATGGTTTTATTCTTATAACCAATCACCCCCTTTGCAGCTGTTTGAATTTTATTCCTAATTTCTTGCCATTCTTCTTCTATCGATTCCAGATTATCAAATCTTTCTTCTATCAAATTCACTATCTCTTCTCGATAGCGGAGGGATACCCCTGGATCATTAAGTTTGGATACATCGTATCTCGGTATTCCTTGTCCCAAGTTTGTCCTTAATGTCGAGATTCTAGGTCTAAATTTTATGCGTACCATGAAATGGTCGCTATCGCAGTCTGCGCCTCTACAACTCTTAACATCTATTATATCCTTCACATGCCTGGAGTCTATCAACACGTGATCTATCTGGTTCTTAGTTTTCTTATCTGGGGATTGCCATGTTTCCTTATGAATATTCTTATGTGGAAATAAGGTGCTACTAACTGCAAAGTCATTTGTAATTGCAAAATCACTCAATCTATTTCCATTTCCATTTTCCTCTTCGTGCAGACTATGTTCCCCTATGTTTGGTTTCATTGATTCATCTTTTCCCAATTTAGCATTAAAATCTCCAATAATAATTTTCCT
Organism: Ectobius pallidus; assembly: GCA_964059195.1. Taxonomy (NCBI): domain Eukaryota; kingdom Metazoa; phylum Arthropoda; class Insecta; order Blattodea; family Ectobiidae; genus Ectobius; species Ectobius pallidus. Next base: position 6,322,467 of record CAXKWD010000012.1, read on the forward strand.
TTCATATTTCTTTGATCTCTGTATGATTCTTGATAATTGCTCATAAAATTCATCTTTAATGTCGTCATCTTTCTCCTCTGTTGGGGCATGTATACATACCATGTATGTATTACAGAATTTCCCTTTTATTCTTATCCCGCAAATCCTTTCATTAATTGGGTCGAAACCTAAGAGAGATGATTTAAGACTCTTATGTACAAGGAACCCTGTTCCAAATTCATTCCTTCGATTACTCCCACTATAACATAGAGTATAATCTCCTAGATCTCTTATTCCACTGTCTTTCCATCTAATTTCTTGTATAGCGGCAATTTTAATTTTATATTTATTTAATTCTGTCATTAATTGTTTCATAGCTCCAGGTTTATATAGACTGCATACATTCCAAGTTGCAAAATTAGTAATCATGTCCTTTTTCTTTTGCCAAGGTCGTCTTAGAGTTTCCATCCGGCTATTGTCTGTAGGTTTCTGAATCAATAGAATTTCAGAGATGGGGGTGATTAGCCCACAGTCCCCTAGATTTGATTTCGGGGTTTTCTTCCCCTAGATCAGTTGCTTTCTCTACAGCTACAGAGCCTGATCTGCCCCTCCCTAACAAGAGGTGTCTCTTCTGCTGCCTCCGCCATTGGGACTCTCACTCCTCATCTGCCTTCAGCACCATTGGACCTCCTCTTCTGAGTTGCTTCTTCGTCTGGGTCCTCTCCTATGGCCTGTCCAGCAAGGGTGGCCCTACCAGTAGCTACGCTACCGCCGGCATAGCCCATAGGATCAACGGACCACACAAGCTCTCCCACCAACGACAAGGTCTTGCAACTCCCAGGGAGAGCCTGGACTGAATATATCAAAAGAAAATTAAAGAAAATTGAAGAAATTAGAGGATCTAGCTGAAAGCTACATTTGGTTGTCAGTGGATGAGACTGATAGTTGCAGCTGTTTCATCACCAATGTTGTTGTGGGAAAGTTGGACCCTGCTGGGCCATCTCATTTTATGCAAATGTTTGGATAAAACCAATCACAGTACTATAGCTTGCATAGTTAAGGACGCGTTACGTGTATTGTGGCCTGGAGAGGACCGAGATGACAAGTCCTTACTTTTATTGACAGACAGTGCTGCATGCTTAAGGCGGGGGAGGTATTGGCAGCGTTGTATCCCAAGATGATTCATGTCATGTGTCTGGCACATGGACTTCACCGCGTGGCGGAGGAGATTAGAGACTCTTCCCAGAAGTCAATACCCTTATTTCCTCTGTGAAAAAGATTTTCTTAAAAGTGCCACGACAGATTCAAATGTTTAAGGAAATGTTGCCAGGAGTGCCGCTTCCACCAGAGCCAGTGCTGACACGATGGGGTACCTGGTTGTGTGCTGCTCTGTATTATGCACAGCACTTCAGTGACATTAAAGAACTTGTGGAAACTTTTGACGCGAATGAGGCCGTCTCAATTGCAAAGGCAAAATCGGAACTATGCAATGATAAGATCAACGGTGCCCTAGCCTTCCTTCAGGCACATATCTCTGACCTTCCAGAAGCAATTAGACGCTTGGAATCTTCAACCCTACCTCTGAAAGATGTAATAAGAAATAGTGGCAAAGAAGGATATATCGAGTGGAATTTTGGAGGATTTTAACGGTTACCATGATAGAATTAAATTCACCTTAGAGAAATCTGTAAACAATTCAATGAATTATTTGAACCTAAAGATTACAGTGCAACATCCTAAAATCAGATTAGGTGTTTACAGGAAGGAAAATAAAGGTGATTGGTACATACACAAAAGGTCGGCTCATCACCATATTATCAAAGACAATGTATGGAGAAATTTCACGCAAAGGGCAATCAAGTTATGTAATAATACAGATGACCTTGAGATTGAGAAAGAAGAAATATTCAGAATAGCGAGAAACAATGGTTTCGATGGGAAGATTGAAAACATCTGGCGAAAGGCGGAAAAACGCATATATGATATGGAAGAGAGAAAAATGAATAACAACGCTAAATATGTGGGAGTACCATACTACCCGCGCGTAAGTGAACAGTTCGGGAAAATTTTCCATAAATATGGTGTCACCCCTGCATACAAAACATACAAAACATACAAAACAAACAAAACAATAGGAGGGATATTTTCTCAGTACAAACGGTTGGGGAAGAGTTATGATGTAATGGATATGGCTGGTGTGTATTCTGTGTCTTGTGGTGAATGTAACATAGTCTATATCGGGGAAACAGGAAGAGACTTTAGAACTAGAATTAGAGAACATGAAAGGGACATTAAGAATGGAAAATTTACGACAGGTTTGAGCCAACATATTGTTCAAGATAAACATCGAATTGGTGAGGTTAATGTTGTGAAAGTTGTGTTTGACAGGGTTACAAAGCATGATTGAAGCATGGAATATTATTGAAAACCAACAGGTCTCAATGAACAGGTACCGTATGAAGGGGATATAAGTGAAGATTGGATGGAAATAATTAAGAGACTGAGGAGTGATAAATCGACCATTATGTAGGAGGGTGAAAGGACTGTTGAATTTGGAGTCCAAAATGAATGGGTCGACAAGTATGTTTGATGTACGACGTTTATGATCGATAGTTACCAACCAACAGGGGGTGTGGAAGATTCCTCATCTTGTGAGCAGTGTGATTCAGGAAGCACCTGAGGAAGGGTGGAGGGACGACTCGAAATGCTGTGCAGCATTCTTTTAACTATTCACTGTGAGTAAATTAATCTATTGTATTTTAACCAGTATAATAAATACACTACTCAAAAAACAAGTACCAGGACCCATAGGTGAAGTCATCACATTGAAGCTAAAGAAAGTACTCGAAAGGAATCCAGGGTTTGAAAAGATGAAAAACGTGTGCTCCATTCTTCTCGGGGAGCAATATTCCAGTGTCCAATTCACTTGGGAACCTAACGCAATTGCTTCGATGAAATTCGCACCTATGACGTCATGTGAGGTTGAAAGGACATTTTCTGCCTTCAAATGTATTCTAAGAGACAACAAGAAGAACTTCACAGTCGAGAATCTTGAAAGGTATTTAGTGATATACTGTAACCAGGAAATGTGAGGGAATCTTATTTTCACTGCTTCTTTTGATTGTTTATGCTTTCTTTCTTCAATTTATAATATTGTCTTAAAGCAAGTTTACACAAATTTAAGTCAATTTTGTTAAGTTAAACTTTACAAGTATTGTGTATTGAATCCTATGTAGCGCATTCAAATAAACCAATTATTCCACCCGAAAATATTTGGACAAAAAACCTAAAAAAAATACTATTTCACCTAATGGAAAACCTAAAACAGTGTTTTTAAAAACCTAAAAATCCGGTCCCTAATTATGTAAGTTAAATTTGTCAACAAGCAGTAGGCTCACAGTCCTTTATTGCTTCAATGTTTCAGATCCCTTCTTCTGAATCCATGCCTGCAGATCTGTCCACTGCAGTTGCTTCAACATCTTATGAGATCCCAAAATCAAGGGCGTCTAAAAGGAAGAAGAAGGACAGTGTGCTGCACATGAAAAGAATATTTTATGTACAGCGTATAGAATGTTTAGAAGCTGAATTAAAATGGAAGCATTAAAACTAGAGAAAGAACTCAAAGAATTGGAAATTGTAGAGAAAAGGCGGAAATTAGGCCTGGACGATAAGTAAATTTAACAGTGGCGGCATTGTTGTACAATACCATATTAAATTTTTGTTTAAATGTGACCGATAAGAGATAAATACTTTTTTAAATCTTAAAACGCCTTCATTATAGTTATACATATTTATGCCAAATCAAGGGGATAAGTTCATTGGTATTACCTCATTTTGAAGGCGAAATATTTTGTAATTTCTATTGTTGCAAAAACTAATTTTTTTTCATAAATGTCTTCACATGGTTATTTTTAAAAATCTTATCTAAATACATGATTAATAACTGCTGTTCTGGTAGCAGTGTTCTCTCTTCCATTAATCTCGTTTGCAGCAGGTACTGGAATTTCTTCATAGGCTCTTCTTTCAGCAAACACAGTCTCATCTCTTTCAGGCATCACATCTGCTGTATTTAGAGCAATATTGTGCAAGACAAATGCTGCAACTATGATTACCGGGACATGGTATAACTTGACTCTTAACCCCATGCTGAGACAAGCCCAAACGTTCTTTCGATTGCTGATCTAGTTGTTTTATGGGCTCGATTATAAGCTCGCTCTGCGGCTGTTTCGACATGAAGTACCAGAGTCAGCAGGTAACGACAACACTGATAACCATTGTCTCTGAGGAGTACACCTTTTGGAATGTCGCCTGTTTCGAATTGAGCATGCACTCGTGAATTTATAAATATGTTGCTATCATGAGCAGATCCTGGTTATCTTGCTACTGTTCGCCAACAGAGAGTAAGTCCGTGGAAGGAATGTGTGGATCCGTACCCATGCGAGGACAGAAGACGTGTGCGAAAGAGAAAATATGCTACAGAATGATCATTCAAAAAACATGCGTCCCGCTGAGTGCTTAACTTTCATTGTGACAGAAGACGTTGGCCAGAAGTGTTTGAATGGGCTGTAAACTGAAACCGGTGAGCTCAGCTGTCCCGTGTGCCATAAACCAATTAGGTATTAGGGACCCCTGTAAAAACAGGAATTTCCCCCCTGCGCCTCATTCCCCGGAGGCTATCTTTGCTGTGGGTGATAGTACGATATTTAGGCACCTGAGCCTAGCATCACAAATAACTTGAACATTTAAGGAAAATCATCCGTGACGAATCCTACAAACTTCAGCATCATTTCCTCCAGGAGATGTTATAGGTATATGAGTACAATCTACAGCGCCTAGAACACCAGGGAAGTTCTGCACATCAAAAAATCACGCATAGTTTTCCTCACTTCAGTTTGTTCAGAAGGCATTTTGATAAACTGGTCTTTCAGTGCAGCAATAAGGTAAGACACATGATGAATACCTCTGCAGAGTGTCGCTGTGTCTGCATGCAACAAATCACAAACGACCATCTGAAAAGAACCCAGGGCAAAGAATCTCAAAGTTAGTAAAAGCATATGCACTGGAGATAAAGGTTTGTTTCTCCTGGTAGGCTTAAGTAAAACATCACGCAACCTTAGTTCCGTGTATGTGTGGAAAAGTATACATAGGACAAATGGGACGCTCTCTGGATGCCAGAAGAAAAGAACATATCAGACACCAGAAACAAAACAACACCAACTACTCCACCATAGCATCTCATTTGGATAAAACAGGCCACAAAATACTTTTCGGTGATATAACTCTACTAAAACATGAAAACAGAAGATTCCCTAGACTTGTTACAGAAGCCATAGAAATTATTAAACATCCCCATAACATAAACAGGGAAGATGGATACAAAATCAGTGACATCTAGCAGGAAACACTGACGTCATGACAACTGCGACTGTTTAAGGTAGGGGGCCCAAATATCGCCCATTTAAGGAAATTTTTACAAAAATGTACTTGATGCTCATTGCACTATCCTCAAATTAGCACCAATTTTCTATTATTCATTCAGCTACCACATCGCACTGCAATCGCCGAATTATTGAGGGGTTTAATCATTGAAAAAAGTAGAAAGGGAAAATGTGCACTTTTTAAAAATTGAAAAAGTTGTTCCAAATATCGCCATCTCATCATATGATGCTCCTAGTCAAAAAAGATCCAAGAAATTTCCAAAAAAAATATTTTTATTTTATTTTTTCTTGCCATAAATTATTACAAATACGAGGAGTGAGAGAAACATTGTAAAATAAACAAGGTTTTACATTTGTAAAACTAAAAATTTGTTCCACATCGAAAGAAAAAAATGAAACATCAATAGTAAAACTCAGAGTAAGATTTTTATGGTTTTAAATTACTTTAATCTAGAATGATTACGAGTAAGTAACTTTGTTTAGTGATAAACCTGGTTTTTACATGTTAAAATGCAATCAGAGAAGACCAGTTTAGCTGCAAAAAACGCACACATAACATTTTTTCATTACTTTATTCTTTCTGGGATCACAAGCTTCGTGTGACCACTTGAAACACTTGGCACATTTTATCCACTGCACTCCATGTTTATCATTAGAATAGAATCTATTACTGATTGAACATTTAGCATTGTCGCTATCAGAACAGCTACTGTCGTTATCATCGGTTGAGACATAAGTTGGCTCTTCCTCTTCTACTTCAGATTCTGAACTTTCTGAAGAAAGATCTCGTCGTCTCTTCTTTGAGTTCTTCTTCGTTTCTTTATTTTTTTATATTTCCTTAGATTTTGTGGGCCTTTGTTTGCTTGGTGTTTCAAGACTAAAGACAGTTACTTTCTTTTTGTTTAATGACTCCACAAGAGCATCTTTGAAGGGAGATCCTCTAACCAGTGCGGCCGATCCACACCTTCCGCTTGATCGTTTAGGGAGAAGTTTTGGTACTGGCATGATGTCTTTTGGTGATAATACTGGAGTAGGCAAAGCTACTGAGCTTGTCGATGTCGATGGTTGCTGATCTATTATTGGAGAAGGTTGACTTTTCGATGATGATGGTTGCTGACAACACATTGAGGATGATGATGGTTGCTGGCTCGTCGACAAGGAAGGTTGTTGAGGCAATACTTCCATTTCTTCTGATATCGAAAGTTGTTGGTGTTGCAAAAAGTCAGCATCAGTAAATACATGAGGGTTGTAGGGCAAAATGCCTGTTACTTTGAAACCTTGTACTGCCACGTTCATGTTGGCTGACCTTACGTAAGCTTTGCCAATAAGTTGGCCCACTTGATAAACTGTGACAGCACGAAAGGGATGTGCAAGCAACCAGATTTCAATTTCCTGAGCGTAATACGTCTTGAAGGGTTTCATAAACGTTTTATCCAGGGGCTGCATGCGGTCTCAAGAGTGTGGTGGCAAACAAACGAGAGACACTCCATTTTCACGTGCCAGATCGATAACATCTAAGTTTCTTGTGTGTGTTGTGTGCCCGTCCAATATCAAAACAACGGGATCATCTTTACTTGCCCTAACGGACTTAATGAAATGAGCCATCCATTGAGTAAAGAGATCAGTCTGTATCCAGCCCGAGATGTGGCAACCTGCTATGCTTCCCGGTGGAGCTCCATCTAAGAGCTCTTGCTTCATTCTCTTCCGTGGGAAAACAAGCATTGGAGGCAAAAAATACCCGAAGCGGACATACATGTTACCACGGTCACAAGCCGCCCTCTCTCGGCTGATGAAAGCTTGTGTATCTCTTTCTTACCTTTCAGGGCTACAACTTTAAGACTTTTATGTTGGAACGTTGTAACACCTGTCTCGTAAACATTAAACACTCTAGCCGCTGAAAATTGTACTTTTTCCAGCTCTGGTTTCAGTACGTTGAAGAACTTGTCTACATTGTCTTTTGGAAAACCTTGAATTCTTGCCAGAGACAAAGGCTGTGGTTTTCTTAGGCTCAAAGCAGGGTGTCTCTTAAAAAAGAGACGCAACCATTTTCTGCCAGCACTCTTTTTATCTTGTGAAAATGGATTGGCAATATTGCTTCTGATTGCCAGCTGGAAAGCCATTCGTTTCAGATCCCTTGCAGTGAGGCCGTAATATGAACACTCCATATTCATACAATACTCCACTAACTTGTCCTCCAACTCGACGGGCAAAATTAGCTTGCGTCCTAAGGTTACGCCCAGGAGTTTTTTAATGTCTTCCAAAGGTTTTTTTACATAATCTTTTAATGTCGACCGAGGTACACCATATGTTTTGGATGCCTTCAAAAGGCCCATCTCTTTGTTTTTTACAGCTATCACTGCTTTTTTCATCTTTACTTTGTCCCATTGTTTACGCGTTGACATCTGTAAAATAAAAAAACTATTTCAAAACAATGTTCCAAATATCGCATAGTAGGCGATAAAAGGAGCACTTTAGTGGGCGATATTAGGAACCTCCTAACCTTACAATAAGGTGGACGCTACAGACAGAACCGACTAGACAAACTCGAAAACTTTGGTATCAAAAGAATGCTTATTTCTTACATTACCAACCACATTATAACTATCGTGATCCATCACGAGACTTATATATTATCTTAGCAAGAGTATGAGTAGTCTGATAACTCACCAGGCCGAAATATCTTGAAAAATTCACAAAAATAACCGAAGCAACCTCATGAAACGTGCACAGTCAACTGCCGTGGTGAAGAGGTACACAGTGCGTAAACTGGCCCCGTGGCAGCAGCACTATCCGGAGCTAGGGTACAGTAGGCGATATTTGGGCCCCCTACCTTATTCTTCATAGACACTTTTTTTTAATGTGGATCTTTCTCTGAAGAAGGACATGATAGGATGTCCGAAACGTTAGATGCTAAAAACACGACACGGCCCAACCCAGATAGCCAGTACAATCAGTTTATGTTTGGCACTGGCTGTGGAAGCCTAGGAACTAACCTTAGTTCTAACTGTTCCACGGTATCTTTTCCCAAGTGGTACCTCAATTTAAACTTCTCTCTCATTGGATTTCCTCTTTCAAAGAACACATGGGGAGCCCGATGAAATTCATCACTTTCATCATCAGATGATTTATCAGAGTAATCAGACATCCGTAAAATAGGAAAGTGATGACATAATATCGTAAGCAATTTATGCCTATAGAGGTTAGTTGTACAGTTATGTTACATTCCATTATATTAACGTAGCCTATATATGCACAACTATAGCCAGGAATGTACGAGAGTGTTTTTGTGTACTTTCTCACCATTTATCGTAAAAGCTCAGGTATTTTTATGTTCTCAATCACACTTAATTTATGTTCAAATGAGAAAACAACTCCTTGAACTGACAAGGAACCCTTCACTACCCTCATATCGAAACATGCCTCAATATTTTTACTGGGTCATCTAGATGCTGTAAGAAGTCCACGCTCCAAAAATTAGCTGCTGGTGTCAACTGCAAGTACCCTAAAATGCTCTGCAAATATCTTGGAACATATAGGGAAAATAACATGGTAATCTAGAGATGGGACTGGACATCCCTGACTGGCGGGAGTATTACGTCATACATTCATTTTGAGAATATAAACATTGCACTGGTATCATTCCGCCCTTATCTGTATTTGATTCGTCAACTCCTTCCCGCGGACAACGAAAGATTTCTAGTAGGCCGTGTTACCTTCCATAATAATTAATATCCACGAGGGCTACTTTCATCTGTCATATGCGTTAAAAACAAAGACATGTTTATTTGCTTATTTCATTGTTCAAGATGTAATTGAGTGCTAAATGAATAATGGTATGTACAGAATATATACAGAATATTACTGTGAAATAATTAGGCTTACGTACATTAAGCGGAGTTCTCCGGCAGTGGCGTAATTCTCAAAACAGAAACATATCGGAACAAGCCTTCGAACTTTCACGTGCTTTCACCTAATTATTCACAACAAACTTGCAAACTGAAGGATTATATTACGAATGCCATGTTTCGTAATATACTGAAACATTTGTAATAAGTTAATATTGTTATCTTAATAATTTTCGTCCCATATTATGAGTTTTTAATTATATAAAAATCGAATGTAGTACCGCACTGTATTGTCTTGAAGCGTGATGTGTGCTGCGGTTCAATTCACATGCATTTGTTTACATGGGCTTGGATTCGCAAATGAAAGGATCAAGCTTTTAACCTACCTTCTGTTGTCTGTCTAGTTGCAATCAAATATACAACTCAGCGATCGAATTCTGTCTACAGACAAATGTGAAAACATGTTAAGAAGAATGTGATAATTACGCGATTATTTATTTATGGTGCAGAATGAACTGTATCAACACCAGTCACTTCTGTTTTGTTTTCGACCGTCAATTGTCTCCGCGCATCCGGAACTTGGAACTGCAGATAAGGGTTGTCCAACTTCTCCCACTGCACTGCTTCAACCCGACATTTTCCAGGTTCGATTTAGGGTACTTGCAGTTGAAACCAGCAGCTAATTTTTGGAGCGTGGACTTCTTACAGCATCTAGATGACCCACGAAAAATATTGAGGCATGTTTCGATATGAGGGTAGTGAAGGGTTCCTTGTGAGACAAGTTTGATCAAAGAAATTTCTCCAGTCAAAATTGATCTTAGTTCAGTGCGAATTAATCTCAGATTAGCGTTTATATAACAGAAATTTCCGAGTTCAGAATGAACTGAGAGCAGTTTAGTCTCTGATCCGAGATCAAACTGTTTATACAATCAGCTGTAAGATATTTTAATAGCGATCACAAGGGAAACTAAATAGGTGATTGGAATTACCCCATATTGTGATGTAACAATGATCATTGATTTAAAAATAAAAGGGTTAGTTTAAAATAATGAAGTCAATTGAAGAGCAAACATAAAAAGAATGCTAAAGAGAAGTAGGCAGTTAAATGTTTTCTCATATCTATGTTAAATGAAAAATATTACAATTACAAACACAAAGAGATCAGTATCACCCCATTACACAGTAACTCACTAAAGCCACCAAGAAATAAAGCTGTCAGAAATTCAAACAAGAACAGTGATGAGTAAGCAGTACCTCACGTCACACAAACTTTCTCACATCTTAATTTGGGTGACCACAAGATTTGATTTGAACCCAGGACCTCTTCCCTATTAACCTATACCACCTCGCTGTAATTGGTTTTGGTGTGTTCATTATGACTGCGTTAAACTGACTGCATTTCACAACAATAAGTACATTATAGTTTTCTTGTTACTATAGGCAACCAAATATCATTCATATTTTAATTAACATGTACGCATGTGTTTTGAAATATGCATGTAAGCCATATTTATTTCGTTTTTATCTTGAAACCTATTAATTGTATATAGAAAATGTGTTTAACAAAAAATGTTCATTTTAATTTTCTCTACAACTTTACTGTGGTAGGTTTTCAGGTATTGCCTACTGTAATGGAGATAATCTACAAAAATTGAAAATGGATACAAGCACCCCCTAAGTCATTTTTGCAGAAAAACGAATGTAGCCATTTTATTAGCCATAGATAAGAGTTTCCAATTTTAAATTTTTATTAAAATCATTAGAGCCAATTTTTCAAAATTCATAAATTAAAAACTGTCACGAATTGTCTCCTTAAAATTTCAGTTATAAAAACCAAATTCTAGGTAAGTTAAAGTAAATACAATGAACAATGAACCGTTAACCTGCTGTGCTTGTCCACAGACAGATGGACATCATTCAAAAAACACTTTTTTTCGGTTTCTAGGCATGTTTTCCCAATGTTATCTCAATTTCTTTTTTTGTCAGGATCACAATATTTTCTCTATACTATGGATATGCGAGAAAGTAAAAAGTTATCAGATGTTCTGGAATGCTTAAATGTATTCAAAAACCTAATAATAAATCTTCAAATAAAATAGGTATACCTAAAGTGCAACTGCCTCTATTACAGTATTAAAGTCATTTACCAATATAATATACTATAGTTATAAAATTTTATATATTGTATAAACTTTCATTATTAATTAAAAATTATGTTTCCTATATCACATTATACAACAAGATACAACAAATGCTTCTCTTGCTATTGTGGTCACAGCAATTACTAGAGCAGTGACTCAGAGGATAAATCTGAATGGGAAATCTGACGAGTTATCTATCATTAGGTACAATTCTTTGCATGAGTGCATGTTAGCATTCGTGAAGGTTCGGAACATCTTACTTCAAGGTTGGTATACTGCAGAGGTTGCCTCATCGTGCTGCGATGCAATCCGTATCCTACACTGGGCGCAACATTTAAATAATACATGAGAACTCCGTATACAACCTGTATTACTGCTAGAATAAAAGCCAATTACTTCAATGAAAACTTGCAGTTAATCTGATGGATTTCCCTAAATGTAATTCCATACAGCAATCTTTTTTAATTGATGGGACTTAAATGCATGATAACTACCCCATATTCACTTTCAAAATCTTTAAATACAATAACTCTCGAGTATATAAGGTACAAAAAGTAAACAGATCTATCATAGGCCCTATGACATACTGAAATTTCATTTTGCACACAATATAAAAACTGACATGATTTATTAATAAAACAGTAAAAATTGTACCACACAGTTATTTAGCAATTAGTTTCTCTGGATTAAAAGAAAGCTATTATTGAGGATTTGAAACTTTTCACACGTAACTTAAAGCTCCAAGGCTCGCTATAGCATATTTCATTAATGATGATATCCTTTCTCCCCTATCATTAATATTCACAGGCTCTCGCATATAGAACTCTTCCTGTCTACTTGAACAAAATGTAACGCAGATTATTCATCTCTAAATGCAGGAAATTTCAAAATAAACTGAAGTGTGAACAGAGTAATCAGAATATATGCCTGGTATTCTTTATAATGCAATAAAACACAATTCAACAGCAGCTTATTCGACGTTAGTATGCTAGTTACTTCTTCAGTTACATATCTGATTAAAGTGTAAGGTATATAGGCCTACGTATAGATTGGACATTAGAAATGCTATCAAAATGGACAAGATAATAAAAGTACAAAATACCCGGAGTTTTGAAATAAATATTTACTTCCATGATGAACCTATCGCAATTGATACTTGAGAGCACATAGAAATGTCCTCAAAGGGTGTCTGTGTTATAAAACAGAACTAGCGTACATGGAAAGAGAAATACAGTATTATTATTGCTGCCTGTAACTTTGTGTTTTGAATGCGACACTGTACGAGTTACTAGACCATGGGTGCACATCGTGTCACTGTACGGTAGGGGAATTTCTCCCACTACAGCCGCCCTTGACGTCAGCATACAGCAGTTTCGACGTGACACTGAACATGAAGAACAGGTTTCTTACGTCACAGCAAGGGATGGGGACTAAAACGTTTCCCCTCAGTTGCTCACCTATGTACAGTCGGTCAAATAAAAAACGTCGGGACTCGTATGCTGTTAAAATTAAAGTTTTGACGCATTAGTTCACAAGTTTCCTATAAAAAACACAAAATACAGATCATTTTCGGAACATACGAGGCCATGCTGCAGGAGGGAAAATATGAACAAGGAGGGAAAAAATGAACAACGCGGAAAGCGCAACACACGATATTCAACTTAATGCATTGTCATAATTCATTTTGCTTTGTGTCATCGCCACATTCAAATGCTAACGTGAGAGAAAGTGTAGTTAGGGCTGTAATTGACCTGCATTTTTCGGTCTCTGAAGCAGCGAGAAGGTTCCATATTTATGAAAGAGCAGCTCAGAGGTGGGAACTTTACTATAATGCGACCGGAAGTTTTCATAGCAAACGTTGATCTGGCCGGACACGTATTTCGATGCTAAGATTGGTTGCAGAAGTTGATCGTAAGTTATTGATTTTGCACTAGAAGTACCGGTATTATAAAATGAAATCTTAAAAAAATGCTCCTTGAATAAACATATTCCTCGCGAATCTATTAATTATAATATTATAGAAATTTGCAACCAAGAATATGGCGGATTTGAGGCATATAGCCACAGCCTTCTATACATGTTTGTTTTGGAACAAAACTGACTAAATAATCAAGAAAATACATGGATAGACAAGAGGCGTGTGTGAACCTAACCTTAAGTCTTCCTGTACCTGCGCATATGCTCGTTCATGATACTTAATCAAATACCGCCCGACGTTTTTTATTTGACCGACTGTACTAGACCTTGCACAGTTTGTAAAGAGTCTGCTTAGATCCCGTTAGGTTTTGTTCTTATATTATTCAGTAGTTGTAAATAGATCAGAAGGAATCTCTTCCCTAAGCGGAAATATTATATTTCATACATTCATATATTTTATAGTATTTCTTATCTCCATAGCCATTCAATTTTAAATTGTACAATAAAATATTCATTGATTTCTGAGCCTCCCTCTAAAACTGACTCTACTAATTCCTTTCTTTTATTTCTAATCTCAGGCTTCTGGGAGAAATAACATCTTCCATGTGCCATAGTTTTAAATGTAACGTTGGCACAGCTTAAAAAAATCCATTAAAATCAAATAAATATGAAAAATACAATTTTCTAATCTGTGAAAAAAGTTTAAATTTTACCTGTAGCTTTTAACTTTCTTCTTGGTTTTAATAGAAGTTTCAACTTCGCATATAAAACTGTCCTCTGTAAAGTGGACAGGATACTGAAAATCCTTTGACAAGCAACAATCCACTGCTTTCATATCTTCTCATCCTTTGGTATAGAGAGGTATGAATAATTAATTATCTGCGCCTTTCTTCAGCCACCGCATATCTTAATTCAGGCACTTTTACCCTTGTAATGCACTACACAAATCAAAATGCAAACAATCATTAGATCACAAAATACAACGAATACCTAGTATATGTGAATACATAATTAAAGAGGCTATTCTTATGGATGAATACGGTTTACGTTACTCACTTTCCCTTCACCCCACTACCTTCGCACCATCGAACCCCCAGATGAGACAACCTCCTTAGTTAAAGAGTCTTGACCTTACCTACCATAAAAATTTCCTTAAACTTTAGGCCTTGTTTGATTAAATTAATCGGGAAAACATTGTGAAGTATATATGATATTTTCCCGGGCTACTAACCACGTGGTGAATTGGATTAATTCCGACGTTTCGAAGCCAAACTGAGGCTTCATCGTCATTCTCCTTGACAATGAAGCCTCAGTTTGGCTTCGAAACGTCAGAATTAATCCAATTCACCACCTGGTTAGTAGCCCGGGAAAATATATATTACCAGCACCAGGAAAAATTCAAAGCACATTGTGAAGTGTATATTATATATAATCAATAAGAATATTCGTCTTCACACACATTTTTTGTAAATAAAAACTTACCATGAGAGCCTTCTCACCATCATCAGCTGTTCTCAACTCCTCTTGGTAAGTTTTTACGTACAAAAAATGAGGGGGAAGACGAATATTCTTTTTGGCCTTGTATTTAACACCTCAGTCTATCACTTAAGGAATAACACCTTAAAACATGTTTCAGTTGATATTAGCTAAAGATGGAATAGCTCCTTAAGTGAAGGACATTGTATTAAATGCAAAATTTATTTCTTGACTTCGATGTGTCATTCCCAATATTAGTTATATACAGTGCACACCGCTTATTGTGATCACTTCGGGATGCAGCTAATCTGATAATATCAACTGATTGATAACAGTAGCCGAAGGAATTAAACGTACGTTACTTATTCATAAATAAGATAATACACTACAAAACAGAATTAAAAATGTTTATTCATAAAATAATATGTAACTGAACCATTGAACCACTCATAGGCAAACATAGTAATAGACTGCAGGCAACTATTTTTCAACCAGTAACAAAGTCTTTAATTGTTTTTACTTTCCTTTAGGAGTCCATTAACCAATACTCCATACTCATTATGAGTGTTTTTGGAAGTCTATACTGATCTGTGGTGAACGCCGCATAGCAAAACATCTAACGTCTGTCTTTCAAGTATTTCCCTTTTACACTAGCCATCACTGCATGTCAACACTGTTATCTTCATAAATCAAAAGCTACAGCTTAAATGTGGGGTGAAACATGTTTTATTGCTTAAAAAAGAAAGTTAGGTAATGCCACCCCCTCAAACTGGTCATCCTGTGAGCTGGGAACAGAATGGCTACCTCCAGTACAACACAATACAGTAGTTTAGAAACGAAACCCTTAAAAACAAAGTTTTGAATGATGTATAGTACTTGGAAATAAAGCCGGAAAAAGGAAAATGTGATAACATAAACCGAATCTTTGATCATAATAAACAGCATTTTTTCAACGTATGAGTATTAACCCTTTCACTGCTATCGACGGAGCTGTTCCGGCGTGGAGAATGGCACTTACGTGTGCTATCGACGGAGCTGTTCCTCCCGCAAAGTTGGTGCTATGAACGAGATGATTCCACAAGGAATGGAATTTTTTAACACGGTTTTAACGAAAGGATAGTGTCCTGCCATCTTATTGGGATTAGATAGAACTTAATTTCATTGCTTTCCCTGCTCTGTGGTGCTTTCACGAGCAAGGAAAAGCATTTCTTACGTGATGACGAAATTCTGGCGTATTTTAAAACTGCCTTCTTATTTTTTGGATTTAGCGCAGAGTGACAGTGAAAATATCTCAGCAAGGAGGGTATGTCAGCTTGCCAATATCTCAGCAATGAAAGGGTTAATCCATACGGGACTTCATAAAACTGATAACATTACCCGACCGATAACATCATCCGGGATTACATTAAGCGGCGTTCACTGTATTAGCTATCATCAACTTGGCCTAATAAGAAAAGCTGTGTAACACATTCATTCAGATTGTCATGAAAACCAAGGGATAACTCCTTTCAACAAATGAGTTGTTTATTTCCTAAATGGCATAATTGGAAACAGTCAATATGGAGTCTTCTATTCAGTGACAACATGGTGCACGTCTGCTAACTACTCATGCATAGTGGGATTGAAGATTAGAGTGACAGCCTAATTCCAGTCACCAACATAAATTCAAACTTCTCAGCTCATATTCATCTGCTTCAGAGTTAACACAAGAGTCAGTAGATGAGAAATGAAGTGATCACATGTAAGGGATGAAGTTCCTTTTCCTCTACTCTAACGTTATCCTCTGGAATTTTTTAAAATTGTAACGGCTGAGAAGCTCAGAAATCCATCCATAGTAAGTAAATTTTCAGTTTTTTTATTGTAACTTCATTTTGCACACTTTTTCGAGTAAGTTAAACACAATCCAATTTTGCAGTGTAGTTCATCTTTTAATGTAAAAGCAACTAAACTAGTTCCAACGAAAGAATAAAGTAGATGTAAACAAAACCACGTGACATGATGGGTTCTGATTGGCAGTTGGACGCACAACCCCATCAGGCTCTTGCTTGTCGTCTTCTTCCGAGTATTAATGTAGTTTCTTCAAAACATAAAAAGTAAGTAATGTATTTGATGTATGACTAAATTAAGCACATTTCTCAAGTTTGTAGCAACACTTTCTATGTGATTTAAGCAATATACCATTATTATTACTTGATATTATCGGTTGAATCTAATGTGACGCACATGCCTGAACACAACAAAGGTATGAAAAAATAACAGTCATTTGTCATGTTTTCCTCGAAGACAGTTAACGTTTAATTCATACGGTGAAAACAAGCTTACCATAGCTATTATAAATAATAAAAGACAGCAATACAGTTCAACGGCTGAAGCTAATCAGGCCTCACCACCTCGTGTTGTTAAGCACAAGTGGGGAAAGCCGTTAAATAGAGGTGAAAAAATTGTTCAGATTAATGTAAGTAGATTTTCATTCTGACATTAAAATATTACAATGCATTAGCATTTTAAATGTAGGCATATGTAATATTTGTGAAATCCAGCTTTGTTTCTGTAGATGCTAGCTTACTTTGATCAATATTAACGAGTTCCTCTTGCATTGAAATTGCGTTGTCTGCAATGTGTCAACAAACACATGGTCATGAAGTAATAGGCCTATATATCAGTGTGTTTGTTTACATCTACTTTATTCTTTAGTTAGAACTAGTTTAGAATAGCTTGGTGACCAGGTTAGCACTGTGTGAGGTAACCATCATTTACAATAGTTAAAAGAGTATCTGACTGATAACTGCAGTTTTCCCAAGCAGAGTATCCAACAGAAGTACAGTAACATCACAGTATACATATTAATACAGTAACAGTAACCACTGTGGGAAGTATGCAAGTATTTATTAGAACAATGCAATAATAACAAAGGAAGAAATCCTGAATTGCAATTCTTCACTTTTGCAAAAGATCCAGTAAGGTAAGAACAAAAATACGATATATTTATTGTAGGCCTGCTGGCTTACTCTTGACAAGTGTTCTGGTGCGGTTACGTTTCAACTTACTTTAATGTAATATTTTTATCTTTCATTCCTTTGCAATGAATTCTGATGGGGGGGGGGGGAAGGTCATTCATTAATAGTTGGCAAGAAGGCCTACTAACAAAGACTTGAAATGTTCGAGTGTAAATTGTTGGCCCCGATAGTGTTTTATTGCAAATGCTCCAAAACGGAATCCACCATACGAATACAACTAGTTTGACTAAAAAGCCCAGACTGAAAGCTATGTTCTGTTCTCAGTAGGTTAGGAAGGTAACCTTTGAATAAAGGGCCTCAGTTAGTATTCCTACAGACTTCTTGCCAGGGACGGTTCTATAGATTTTTAAATAGGCTTGCAAGCATTGAGTTAAGACGACATTTTTTGTTGAGTGATTCACGTTGAAAATGACATCCTGCAGTAATTGAGGGTAGGTAGACCTACAACTGAAGTCGTATGTTGCCACATACGTTAGAGAAACAAAATACACCAACAATGAAGTGCAGGATTGAACAGCGTGACAGACCTATATTCAAAGACTACCCTTTGATATAATTTATAATTTAAATGTTGATTTTAAAGGAAAAAGTATTAGGCCTACATACTATTCTTAACAGAAGCCTATTAGGATAGGTATGCAAAATTTCGTCTGAACTTTATATATTTTTGTGTGTAAAGAAATAATGATAGAACCTATATTTTTGTTTGAATTGTGAATTGTTTCCTATTTAATATTGTATTGCAAAATTGAAGCGTTTACTTTTATAAGGGTTCATGATTGTGTAGAAAACAAGACATACAGCCACAGAAAAACGTGTCAGAGATAGACATAGTGCTATATCTTGGAATTTATTGCTACTTATGTGGCTTTCCCTGGACCTTGGACCCTTCTAAAATGCATTGGTCTGGGTACATAGATCATCTTCAAACTTTTATAAAGAATAAGCCTGGGATTTGCAGTCACAGGTGAAGATTCCACCTGTCCTTAACTAAAATATAATACCTGTTCATTATTTCCTAAATTTAAAATTCAGTTTTGCAATAAAGAAGAATATTGTGCATTTTTCCTCTCTTTCCTCCTCTGATGGGTTCATGTAATTTCGATATGATGAGATTCACCACATGGAGCGCTAGTGTTTCCTTACTGTATTAATACTTATACTGTGGTAACATCAATATGCAATGCACACAATATACATAAGAAGAGCTTCATGATGATAGCATAGCACACAGCTTGGCGATCATGGCACTATTCTAGTTCGATGACTCATCGCAGCAGCATGCACTAATGTTACTACTGGCTACAAAATAGCATGAAAACTCCATCATATAACATAATACTATCTTTTCTTTTAAGAAATACAGCACTTGGAAATGTAATGGTGTGAAGATGTATTATACAATTCCTACTTTCTGTTCTCTTAGTTGCACAGATAGAATATAATATATTTGTGTACGATTATATCATATATACAATACCTTTCTTATAACGTGAAAGAGTTTATCTATGTGTAAAATTCTTGTTGTATGTTTTAATATTAAACTCTGCTCCTTTACAGACATAACAGAAGATACTTCTCTTAATATGGCAGGCTTCCACCCAGCAAAGTCATGTGACCACATACCATCACGTATGGGCGCTGCTAGAGCTCATCATGAATACAGCTAGCTAATATAGAGAGCTTAGTAAGTGGCCAGGACACCGTTGGGAGTGGGTACGACTACAGCCGTGTGAGTAGGATGAGGCTGTATGGGGGGAGGCGGGGCAGGATGATGCTGGAGGTGATGCGTGGTAGGAACGACAACTCCGTGTGCTCCCACTGCTGCTGCTGCCACTGCAGGATTCTGATGATGTCCTTGCGTAGGCTGAGGAGGAGCAGCACCAGTACCGCCCCCTTCTGCAACGTGTTTCCGCAGGTGACGCAGCATGTTCCCTTTCTCGACAAAGGTCTTTCCACAATCTGGACAAGCATGAGGACGATCGCCCGAATGCGATCGCCTATGCGAAACCAGGTGTCCTTTACACATGAAGTCTTTTGGACACAAGTCACAGCGAAACGGCCTTTCAGCTGCTGCTCCTTTGTTATGAGAACGCTGATGAAAAAGCAGATTTCCTTTCAAAGGAAATGCTTTTCCGCATTCAGAGCAACTGAAGGGGCGTTCTCCTGTATGACATCGCATGTGGTTAATGAGATGCTCCTTGCGGGTGAACGGTTTGGAGCACACGTTGCAGCAGTGTGGGGTTTCTCCGGTGTGCTGACGCAGATGATTGCTCAAATGCTCCTTCCGGGTAAAGGTTTTGTTGCAGAACTCACAACGATGGGGTGATTCACCCGTGTGAATGCGCACGTGGTTGGTCAGATGCTCTTTGCGAGTGAAGGACTTTGAACAGAAATGGCACCTATGGGGAGATTCGCCTGTATGCTGCCGCACATGATTGGTAAGGTGCTCCTTTCGTGTAAACGACTTGGTGCAGTACTGGCATTTGTGGGGTGACTCCCCTGTATGTTGGCGTACATGATTTACAAGATGGTCTTTTCGAGTGAACGCCTTAGGGCAATACTGACACCGGAAAGGAGTCTCACCGGTATGTTGGCGAACATGATTGATGAGATGCTCTTTGCGCGTGAACGACTTGGAGCAGAAGCCACAACGATGAGGTGACTCCCCAGTGTGTTGGCGCACGTGGTTCAGGAGGTGTTCTTTGCGAGTAAATGTCTTGGAACAGAAATCACAGCGATGAGGAGTTTCTCCTGTGTGCCACATTATGTGGTTCGTAAAATGTTCCTTGCGAGTAAAACTCTTTCCACATATCTCACAGCGAAAGGGGGTGTCGTTTGTGTGCGACCGCATGTGATTTGCAAGATGCTCTTTTCTTGTGTATTTCTTTCCACATACCTAAAAATAAATTACAAACAAATGTAGTTTACAATCCAGTATTACATATGTGCTAGCAAATTCAGTGAACATGGAACCAATACATCAAATTAAGGCGGAATACAATACTTATTGAGATAAGTTAAAAATACTAGACATTGGTAAGTGTGCTTAGTTGAAGTTAAGGTGCTAAATTCGGTCAACATTGTTTTGAAGCTTTGAGCCACTTTGGTTTTTTAAAGAACAGTTAGAATATATTTCATATCATAAGGAAGAGTCCTCATAAAACATAATGCAAAATTTAGTTCACAATACAAACAAAATACTTATTAACTTATTAAAAATAATCCTTACACTACAGTAGAACTTCGTTTTCTATGGTCCCTTCAATTTTATTTATGAACCTTTGTTAAAATTCTCGGCAAAAGGGATCTCCGGTTAAGATGCTTCTTTGTCGGAAACATGTCCAGGAAGAAGAGCAGGTAAGCTTTGTGAGGTATATAGCGAGAATATTTCGAGGGATGCATTACCAAGTCAATGCAGTTTTACTTGAAACTTTCTCCTCTTAGCCTAAGGCCAGACGGGCGTGTTTTGATGTTGCGGTTCTGCATGGAAATACAGCGTCGGCAAGTCTGCAGCACTCATGGCCACACGACCTATCTTTTAACGTTGAGAATGTAGTGTAAACAAACATGGTCTGTTTATTCCTGTCATTGTTTTAGCGGCTGTGTGGGTCAAGTTACGGAAGACTCATCATTTTTGTTAATGCAGTAGTTGCATGTTGGCCTACTCTCCCGTGGTCCTTTGAAATATACAGCAAAACGAGACGAAAAATAAGTTAAACTAATATTTGCATTAATAAGAGGACTGACTTTTAACAGAAATTTTATACCGAAAATTAGATTTCTTCAAAGTAAATAATGGAAAGGAATTATAAAAGTGCCTAAATACAAAGTTATATGGATCCTTTAAAAGTAAGCAGGTTTTAATGAGGTTTAATAATTTAATAAAATATTGGTCTTGTAAACAAAAATTAAGATGTCAAAGTTTCATAGTTATCCATTAAGTGGTTTCCATAGAAAAGGTATATAAGTGTGGCGATTAAATTTAAAATAAAGAAAATTTTTAAAAAAATACTAATGACTCAAAAATGTATTTTTAAGTGGTATATTATTACTAGGGCAAGGCATTTAATTACCATAAAATAGTGAAAAAATGCAAAATAAAAAATGCATTTATGACCTAAAATTACTGAAAAATGACATACAACTTTAAACAATGACCGATAGATTTTCCATTATTACTTATATTTAGTTTTTTTTAAAGTAATGAATTGCTAAAACCAATTTAACGGATGACAGTGTTATAGCCTATATGAATTTACAATATAAAACAAACTTACTAAAAATAAAGTAAATGTATACGACACCCTTAGCGAAAAAAAAAAAATCCTTTCTGAACTGGCGTGTCCATCTAATTGCCCCTACAAAATATGTGCAATTTAAAAAGAAAGAAAAAATAATTCTTTATTGCTACAAGACAAACTGATATGGTGTTTACACTAAACTTGAATTAAAATGAACTATGTATATTTGGCGGATATTCTCGAATAAAAACTATTGTCTGTTGCCTGAAACGATTTGTAGGCCTATATGGAAAAGCTCCTCTTTACCTCCACTGAAATAAGACCTAAAATGGCGAAAAAGACCTAAAAATGCCGAAAAGACCTTAAATTCAGAAAAAGACGTGAAAATGCCCCCAAAAAAAGACCTAAAAATTGCCAAAAAATTACCTATCTCTTGAAAATGACGAAAAGTGCAAAATAAAGCAAAAAAATGCAAAAACTAGTTGCCCTTATTTAATAAATTGTTTAATGATACACATTTATATATTAGAGCTATCTTTTAATTTTCATATAAAAATGATGCAAAATCATCAATTGCCTTGCCCTATTATTACCATAGCATACAAATGAGAGTAAAAATTTTCATTACTGTGGCTGCAACTTTAGGAGTATGAACTATTTTCTAAAACCCTACGTCTCTCCTTAAAATTGGTAGAATAAATTATGAACAATTTTCCAAAAATTGTACTTAAAACAATATTAGTTTCGTTTTCATTATCCATCTCTTCCCAGTTTTCTGCAGTTATTGATATCCCGGTTTTTTAAATCATGAACCCGGATATCGTAAAAACAAGGGTTTTTCTGTACTTCCAGTATAATTAATTCACTATCTAAATGTTCCATTGTTATTGAAATTGATATTCGAAATGATGGCGAGAACAGAACTGCAACAGCTGCTTGAAAGGATGCACGTGTGGCCACTCAAGTCAGAGTGAAAACCAACAAAGAAATGGACCCCAGCCCATTCTCTAAGCGGGCAACTTTGAAGACGCAGCAAAATGACTAATTTTCTGCGATGAATCACTCCCATGTGGCCCGTCTCACATCTCTCAATGTAATCTATATATCCAATAAAAAGAAGTGTTTAAAAATATATTTCAAGTCAGTGGATAAAAGTTAAAATCACTACACAACGTTTCAACTCTCCCCTGGAGTCTTCCTCAGGTGACTTGAAGATTGAGTTTCGTTCATGGTAACCATCAATAAAAACACTGTTTCTCAAATGTCTTTCTTTCCAGTTCATTGGAATGTCAAACATTTCTTCCTCTATGCATTCTGCTGGTGGCTGGGGAATTCCCAGCCACCAGCAGAATGCATAGAGGAAGAAATGTTTGACATTCCAAAGAACTGGAAAGAAAGACATTTGAGAAACAGTGTTTTTATTGATGGTTACCATGACGAAACTCAATCTTCAAGTCACCTGAGGAAGACTCCAGGGGAGAGTTGAAACGTTGTGTAGTGATTTTAACTTTTATCCACTGACTTGAAATATATTTTTAAACACTTCTTTTTATTGGATTTGTATCAGTGGAAATTTGGGACCGAAATGGATGTTTAATCTATATATTTTGCTTGTTTTCCTGCAGAGCCGCAGCGCGGAAACAATCCCGTGTGGCCTTAGGCTTAGGCACAGGGACAAAAGAAGGCACATCCTTTGTATTCCAATACGATACAAAAATAAATAGAATAAATAGAATAGAAATAAATGCCCAAAAACAATATTTTTCTTTTCACTGTCACCAACAGCAAAGCAGATACTCTGGATTAGGGTTGAGCATCGATGGCCGATGTTTTCATGTTGATGAATGATAATTAATCATTGTATGGAAGTTTACACAGTGAAGCTATATTATAATTTAATAATATTGAGTTGGGTTTAGCACTCAGCAAATCAGAGTATGATCTGGAGTATAAAACCATCGTATCCACAGCCGAAAACAATGGTTTCAATAAAGAATTGGTGGACAAGAAAATAAAAAATTGCCAAAAGAAAAAGCTGACTACAGATATAACCACCCTAGAACCAATAGAAATAAATCAGAAATACAGAAAGATAACTTTTCACCCTTCTGCAGACAGGAAATTCAAAAAAGTGTTCAGCAAATATGGTATAACCACAGCCCCAGTAAATAGATTTTCTTTAAAAAAACTTACTAAATTCCACCAATTTAGAGCATAGCCATCAGAATCAAAAATCAGGAATATATAAAATTAATTGTACAAACTGTGAGAAAGTATATGTGGGTAAGACTAAGAGAAAGTTGGAGATTAGGGCAAAGGAACACATGAGACATTTAAAATACGCAAATACGGATAAATCTGCAGTAGCGGCCCATTTTTGGAATGAGGGGCATGACATCGATCGGGATCCAAAACTGATAAAATGTGTCGAAGGTCACAAGGAACTCTCAGTGTGGGAAAGGATATTCATCCACAAACATAAAGGATACCTTATGAACTTCGACATCCCTTCAGACGAAGATCTCATCGCCAAATGCCACACACTTCCACCAGAGCGCAGCAAAAACGGCCAGCCGGCAGTTGGTGTTAACCTGATGATTATGAATGACGAGGGTCTTCGAAACTAGTACAGGTATTATAAAATAAGTGAAGCATAGTGCTAAACCCAACTCAATATTATTAAATTGATGAATGATGTTTTCTATATCGATGGAAAACAACCTATGTTTTTGCTACATCGATGTTTCTCCCCGACATCGATGTTTATATAATTAAAAAAATGAATAGGTCTGCCTTGGTTCTTAGATATAATTTTATTTACAGGAGCCTAACTTCCCAAAACATCAATTTTTTACATCAATAGTTTTCATGGAAATATTTAAGTTTATATATGAATTTTGCCTAATTTTCTGAAGCCATGACCTTTTTTTAATGTACATCGATGTTTTTTTGTCTAAATACAGCAATGTTTTCAGATTGATATTATCATCACATCAATGGTTTAACTATCGATGCTCATCCCTACTCTGGATGCAGGTAACCTAAGCTAAGATAATGTTATGCAGTGTTATGGCAGAGGGAAGAAAAAAGGCATTTTCAGTTGGTGAGAAAATGAGCATCCTTAGTATGAACAAAATAAATCAATTTGGCGAATTTTTTAGGACATCATCCTCAACTTTACAAGATAATAATGTAATATATACCTTGCATGATGCCTGTCTTAACAGTATGTAGTACAGTATATAGGAAGTTCACACACACTATACTTTATTGCCTTCGTAATCCCTCAGTGCGAAATAGCTTATGTACAGTGGTATTCATCAGAGGTGGCAGTCAGATGCGCGTGAGAGAGGTGACGCATGTAGGAGGAATCATGGGGAGGGGTAAGAATGTTGAACTGCTCTTGCGGGAGAGGAGAAACGATTGTAACAAGGTCTCTTGTTTCTTCACTGCATTATACGATCTTACCGCTCTGAAAGCAACGACACAACTAACCCATACACCCCTCCATGCAGTACGAATGTTTGTTGGACTCGTCTGCATCTACTGAGCATCCATGCTTGGACTGCCACGTCTGATGAATACCACTGTACATATTTAGTTGCTGCAAAGATACGCCATTCCTCTATAAAACACTTTCCCACTTAAGACATTTATTTTATTGGCTCCCTTAAACAACATCTTATCAAAGTTCTGATACAGTCAAAGCAGAAATAACCAATCATAGATCTGCTCCGTACGTGAACAAACAACAAATCTATTATATAAGTGCGATGTCTGGGCCCCGAGGTATTTTGACTGGCTCTAAAGGACAACCAATCAGCAGCTGAGCCACCACAAACATTAGTATTTGTAACTAAGGTAAACAAGGAAAGCTCTCACATGTATCAGTTTCAAGAAATAGTAGATGAAATTACTTATTAAAGAGCATGCTTCATTTTCAGAAGTTCTATCCAGTTGGTACTTCACATTCTAATGATAAGCACACACACAGACTGGGATTAGGAAGCACACAATGTTTTGGTCTTAGTTCTTCAAATTTTAATAGCCATTTATGTATCAAGTACGCAAAATAAGGCTTTAGCGGATGAATCTAGTATTGCAGCTGAGGCTGAAATACTGGATGAGTCCCCTAAGTTAAAGAATGAACAGTTCCACCTTATACCCACGTTAATATAAAATATTTAGGAACAACCTAAGAAATCTAGGCCTACGAATTAATAAGAATATAAGCTATGAAGATTAATTAAGTCTATTATTAGGCCATATGAGCATACATCTATGATTGCTGACAGAGTGTAAAATCAACCAAATTCACTTAAAAGCCTGTACACTGACCTGCAGATATATTTAAAATATAACTTGTTATTAGATGTAGGCCTACATATAAAACTGATTAAAACTTAAAAGTTAATGCACAGAAGTGTGAATGATAAAATAACTTATATACATATATACAAAATTAGTGGTATAAAACCACAGTGAAAAAATGTGATGAGCCACGAGTCCCTAACAGATTGGATTCACTTCCCAGCCTGATGCACAGATTGGTGTGTCTAGTTTTCCTTGACATTCAAACAGCATTTGATAATATAGGGCACAATCACTTGCAAAAATCCCTTCTATCTCATGGCATTCCATCCAAGCTTCACAACTTAATAATGAATCTACAGACCAGTAATGTAACTCATACAACAACTCACGAAGGAAAATCAAGTCTCATTTCATTTAACAGGGATCACCATTATCTCCACTGCTGTTTGATTTAGCCATTGAAGAACTTTCAGAAACCCTGTATCTGACCCTTGGTATCAGAACTAGCAAATTGACAGTTCTTTGCTTTGCAGATGATAATATTATTATCGAAGAATAAGAATGTTGCTATAGAATTTACAAACCCAGCATTGCAAAGAATTCAGAAATAGGATTACTGAAAAATCAACATGCATAAATATTGTGAGTGGAGCTATAGCAGCTGAAAATGTACCATCCAGTCTCTTAATAAAGGGGAAGAAATCTGCAACCTAGAGACAACATGTAGGAATGTCCAAACATTCAACCCATGGTACTGTCATTAAAAAGCTGAATCACAAACTAGAGAACTTAGTATCATCACCACTACTGCAATGTGATCAGAAAATCCTATTTTCTAGTATTGTAACACTTTAACACTAAATATGAGGTATTTATTAATTTTATAAATATGATATGTATAAGCATTATACCTTGTCTCTACGCAGCTTGCAATGGTATAGCACAGTTATTCATTGCATACCCAGGTGGCTTCTTTTGTTAGAAGGAGTAATTCGCCGCGAGCTCAACCCATGCTTTCATTGTCACCTCAGCCAATCAAAAACTAAGAATGTTTTGTGACAGATGAAACATCCATATCGGTCCCAAATTTCCACTGATACAAATCCAATAAAAAGAAGTGTTTAAAAAATATATTACAAGTCAGTGGATAAAAGTTAAAATCACCACACAACGTTTCAACTCTCCCCTGGAGTCTTCCTCAGGTGACTTCTTACACAGTACTGATCATGAAGATTGAGTTTCGTCATGGTAACCATCAATAAAAACACTGTTTCTCAAATGTCTTTCTTTCCAGTTCTTTGGAATGTCAAACATTCCTTCCTCTATGCATTCTGCTGGTGGCTGGGGAATTTTTAACACTGGAACTTCCCTTTTCAGTCTCCTCATTACATCCACCCATTCGTCCCCTATATCACCATCATACCATGACGAAACTCAATCTTCATGATCAGTACTGTGTAAGAAGTCACCTGAGGAAGACTCCAGGGGAGAGTTGAAACGTTGTGTGGTGATTTTAACTTTTATCCACTGACTTGTAATATATTTTTTAAACACTTCTTTTTATTGGTTTTGTGACAGCTCCGTGTGGAGTAAAAAGGGGTTGACAAGACTTAGTTACAGTAAACAATAACACGTGTGAATTGATTAAAGCAAAGGAAGTACTGAGGTCCATGATAACAATGAGAGAATATTGCAACGTTGCTTTTGTTTTGGAAAGTGGAAATCAAGACCGATTTGGTCAAATCGATTAACATAAAGAAACACCAATTTAATGGTTCATTCCTTTGAAGCTGCCTGGGTATGCAATGAAAAACTCTACTATAACAACTAATGATGGTTTCACGGGCTATAAGCCGAGTAAAAGGATATATTGTATCCAAGCTTTCGGTCGCTGACATCTCTGCGGCCTTCCTCAGGGAAATGAGTGTAGAAAAGTGGGTGGAGAGAGCTTATATATGTTTGGAGTGAAAAAAGAAATTCTGTGATTGGAGGAATAGGGTTGGCATGTATCGGCCAATTGGCCAATTGGCCGATACATGCCAACCCTATTCCTCCAATCACAGAATTTCTTTTTTCACTCCAAACATATATAAGCTCTCTCCACCCACTTTTCTACACTCATTTCCCTGAGGAAGGCCGCAGAGATGTCAGCGACCGAAAGCTTGGATACAATATATCCTTTTACTCGGCTTATAGCCCGTGAAACCATCATTAGTAATCAACGCCGAGAAAGCCTCAAGTCTACTATAACAAGTTTTAAATTTAATGAATATCATAAAACGAACATCACTTGTTTACGCATTATCTATGATGCTTCAATTGGAATCTATGTATTTTCAAGCTTGAATTTATTCATATACCAATAATATTGGAGATTCGAGATAATCAATAGGTGGCATTGTTGGAAGAGGGGAAGTGGCTGCGGTAGATCGACCGGCAATGTTGTGTGCATTTTTACCATTAAAGCCTAAAAATACTTGTATGTGATTTTATGCTGCAGGTATTAAAACAAATTAAAACGAAGTGACTGCCAGCCGATGATGGGAGAAACACTCCCGAAACTAGTCCAGTTTTTTAAAAATTGACGTAAGTGGAGTTAGAAGTGTTTTCATTTTTCGACTTTAGACTTTTCTCAAAATACGGTATCACAATGAGGTTAATTTCTAGTATTAAAATGCAGGTGCAGCTTATATTGAGGTAAACACTTACCTGACATGCATGCGGTGTCTCGCCTGTGTGCCACATAACGTGATTCATAAAATGCTCTTTTCTTGTGAAAGATTTCTTACAGATGTCACAGCGATGAGGAGTTTCACCCGTGTGTTTGCGTACATGATTCACCATATGCTCTTTACGAGTGAAAGTTTTAGCACAGTACTGACAACGGTAAGGAGTCTCGCCTGTGTGGCATCGTGTATGGTTGTCTAGGTGTTCTTTCCTGGCAAACGACTTTCCACATACTGTGCATCCATAAGGTTTGTCTGTGGCATGTCGTTTCATGTGTCGTTCTAAGCTTGCAGCATTTGCAAACACATGGAAACAAACTGCACAGGTGTACATGCTTCCACCGAGATGACACTTGCCATGGCGACTTAGCTCCGCCGCACACGTGAAAGCCTTCCCACACACCTGAAAACAAGTAAGATCTTACCTTATGTCTGCACAATACATATGTCTAAACTGTTTACTATTTTTCTCCTTTAATGAAGCTATTCATCTGTTTGAAGGTTCTAGAAGTGATGAAAAAGATTTAAATTTTTGAATATAGTCCTTTTGTTTAAATATTAAACATTTTATTGAATAATTTACTTCTAGTGTAAAAAATCAAAATTTAAGCTAAACTGCGATAAAATTGATTGCTCATAAGATCTAGGATGAAGTTCTAAGATGAATTCCTGTGAAAAAATACTTTGAAAAATAGCTGAACACTTGCTATATATGTTGCAATAAATATTTCCATTATATTTTTGATTAAATTAATCGGGAAACATTGTGAAGTGTCAACATTAACTAATAAACTTTAAAACATTAAACTTCACACATTACTGTTAGTAAATCAGGATGTACATTTCGATGGCAAGGGTATCGAAACGTACGTCCTGATTTAGTGAGTATTTACTTACAGTAATGTGTGAAGTTGAATATTTTAAAGTTTATTAAGTTAATAATTTCTAAGAATATTTTGTTTTGTTTGTATAAACGGGGATAAGAATCCCGAAACATGTCCTGCTCATAAACAGCGACGTAAGTGAAGCATTAAGTGTTAATATAATATTTAACTAGTTCAGTTAGTCCTAGGGAAACTTACTTTATGGACGTGACTCGTTTATTCAGTTAGCACATCAACGTTATTCTCAGGTTAGGAATTTCAGTATAAATATGACATCTACAGAAAATACTGATATGGTCTGGTCACTCCATTCTGAATATTATGTAAGGAAAGTTATGAAGAAATGCTAAATCTTCTTGTCAAGTTCTTCTGTAAAATGGACGCTTGGTCCACGAGTTTCAAGCTCCTGAATTGGAAGAAGTGAAGATTTATACTTTCATGCTGATCTGACTGAATTCAATGTGCAGCTCAAACATGGTAGACTTCTCCAGACAGAGCAAAGGCTGTATTCATTTAGTGCAAACTGAGAAATGCAGCTGCCATTTGAAAAATTTCACATTTTAAAGAGTTCTCTTTTCCCCAGGTTGGAGTATGAAAAAACTAAACTCCATGGCACTACTAGGCCTACCACCTGACTGCTGCATCATCTACCATAGGCATGTGGGGGACATGTGGTCAGCATGCCGACACCTACGGTCGTTAATGGTGGTTTCTGAGACTGGAGCCGCTATTTCTCTATTTATGATGGGATAAAAAGGCTAATAATTGTCCAGTAGGAAAAATGCACGTCCAAAGCAGGAAAAATGAAAAACACTTGGTTTTGTTTTTATTGCAAAGAGAAAATTAAAAAAAAATGTGGTGATTAATATGTCACATGCTGCCCTTAAGCAGCACGAAAACACATTATTTAATACAACATAACTTAATTGGAAATTAAAATAATATAAAGAGGGTTGGAATGTTTAAAACAAAACGTTTAAAACAAGTGTTTAAAACATGTTTAAAACAAGTGCTTGTGTTTTTTTAAGTTTGTTTAAAACATTTATATATATATATGTATATATATATATGTATATATATATGTATATATATAATAGGCAGGCCCTATACATTAAAATGGTTGTTTTAAACAAAATGAACAATTTAAACTTTTTTTACGCCGGGTTTCCGAAACGTAAGATATCTACTAGATGGCATTATTCAATCCGTAAGCGTTTCTGAAACGTTCGATGGCGGCTAATCGTTCGATAGAACGCCCTACAAACTATCGCACCATAAATCACTAGATATCTGGCGAAACGGTAGATAAACACGCAACATGGCGGAAATGCGAAATATTTATGTTGATGTATGTTTCGTTATTATGTTAGCATTTAATCTTACATTATGTTACTAGCTTGTTATGGTATTAAAATTAAAAGTAGTAATGAAGCTGGCATTGGTTATTAATTTGTGTGTGAAATAATTCATAATACTGTACTAGAAAAATTGTATATTATCGGTTAGATGATCTTTGTTATAGCCTAGGCTATTAATGTATCCATCGTTTATTTGTATTAATTTCATTTTCTGTTGTAAGTTAATATTTTAAGAAAACATCGCGAATATTATTTTCTTGCTGGTCATCTTCAATGCCAGATCGTATAAGGCCTAGGTCTATACAGAAGTAAATATTCCCTGAAAGAAATACAGCAATCCTTTCAAGAAGTAGCCTACGATGATATTCAGATTCGGAAAAAATGTAGCTTAAGTATATTAATTTTATTTTCTGATGCAACACTTTATGAAGAAAATATTGCCAGTTTACAGCACGAATATTAATACATAATCATCATCTTTCTCGTCATCTTCATCCTGAGGCAATAAATAGGCCTAGAGATGTGTAAAGCAAAAAGTATTCCCTGAAAGAATTAGATCTTTGACGATATTGAGTTTCGGAAAGAATCAGGCTGTCAAAGCAATTACCTATGGATAAATAGGCCATCATATTAAATAAGGAACAGCTGCAAGCATGCCTTTTTCAGCGTTAAATTGCCCATCATTAGAAATGGGAACAACCATCGAAGCATTCCTTTCTGTGGTAAATTAGCTATAACTTAATTAATGTGTTACGTTTTACGCATTATGTTGTCAGATTGTGATGGGTGACATTTTTCTCTAATGCACAAGTCTCGAAATCGAAATTACCGTAGTTTATCTCACGTTCTACATTCATTTTAGCAGAGAAACAGCAGACAAGGAAAAGCAGAAAGATAATTCAGCCATTTTGATAGAATAGCAAGAAGCGCTCCGATTGGTTGCTATTCAATCACGGCCAACTTGATATTAGAGTAAGCACCGTGTCTCCATCTATTGACAAAGTGCTCAACTCATTTATCTGACGTATCGCTATTTGCCGATCGTATTTGCTTTCGGAAACGGAAGGTGTTTATAGAGTGTATAAAATCTATAGAGCCATTAGCTGTCTAGAAGATATCTGGAGCTTTTATGCAACCAGGCCTTAAACAAACAACATTGTTGTAAACATAAAAAACGTTTTAAAAAAACACGTTTAAAACAACCAACATTGTTGTTCACATAAAAAACATTTTAAACAAAAAAAAATTTGTTCTTTAAAAAAAACATGTTTTTTTCCAACCCTGAATATAATGTCAATTAATTAAGAAGACAATTTTGATTCAATGCAAGCCAGTTTGTGTGCTTTTATAGCATTCTGATGTAAGCAACTACAACAATGCTCTTCATCTTGTGATGCGCACTACTGGTAGTACTGGGAACTTGGATCGATTCATCAAATCGATTCGTGGACTGTTCATGTATCTAGTATGCCATTACGGCTGACAGAATATTGAAAACATAGTACAAAAATTACTATTATTTACCAAAATCCGTTACAGTTTATTGGTGAAATAGTCTTAATAAATCCTGCTCAAGATTAGGAGTTTCATCAGATAAATTTACTCTAACTTCGTTCTCACAAATATATTGATAAACTCATAATCTTTCGTGAGATTACCTATGATAAAAACACAGTTAATGTGCATTCTACAATATTTCAAATCCCCCAAACACGAATCAGCTCCCACTTCTCATAGTATCAGTCGTGAAAGTATGTAATCTTCTGAATGTGCTATTATTTTGAAAGTAAGGTGATAAATGAAACCACAGAATTTCATTTACTTCAGTTTGAAATCATTCATCAATAATATCAAGAAAGCGAGAAACAAGGCAAGTGTTTAACATACCTGACATGTGAATGGTTTGCGCTCTGTGTGGTAACGTCGATGTACAATGAGCTGGTAGCGGAAAGGGAATATCTTGCTGCATATGTCGCAGATGTGGGTTCCTGGGGCGCTGATCACTGCTGCGGCAGGAGAAGTGGCAGTGCTCACCGTGGCAGTGTTATTGGCACCTGTGCCTGCAACTTCGTCGCACGGTGCTGCTTTCACAGCGCCTGGATTCGGCAGCGTTCCTCCAGTTGTAGCTGTTCCTGCTGCCACTGCCATTTCATTCTGCAGCTTCCCAAATACTTCATGGTACGCAAGCAACTGATTAATGTCTTCAACGTTAACCTGCAACATAACGTGGCACACTCACAAATGCTAACTCGAGTCATGATTACACATATCAGATCATCTTCATTTTTACTTCCTCTGCCCATACCACAGGTACTATAGATAGAGAAAATATTGTGTTCCACCCCCAAGTTGAGTTTTAACATAAATAGACGTTTCGAGGTTCCTTGAAACCAAAAATACTAGATATACAAGCATTCATGAATGCTTGTATATCTATCTTGAATGTTAACTGTACAATAACAGTGGGAGCCCGGTCACAAAAATCACTACTTAGTGTGCCTCACAGTACTGCATATGACATGACTTGTCTGTCTGTGAGGTGGACCATTAGGGCAATCAGTCATAGGAGAGAAGTTCCATCTGGCGCTGTGAATTGAGCTCCGGCTTAGCTCAGTTGGTAGAGCATTGGCGCGAATAGCCAAAGGTCCTGGGTTCAAGTCCCAGTGCCGGAGGAATTTTTCTCCTATAATATTCTCAAAAATACTATTTTCAGAAACATGACTGTGTGTATGTGTCTGTGAACAACCTTGCTCCAAAACAGAAAATCTTACGAAAACAAAATTTTGTATTTGGGTTAGGTACCTTTTGAAGCTATGGCCGGTGAGTAAGGATGACAACCTTACCACCTTTGCGTGCTGTATGTCCAAAATCTGGGAGCCTCACCTCCTGGAACCCTCTGGGTCTCCATGGCCCTTATAGGGATCACTTTACACTTTACTTACCTTTTGAAGTTGTGACACGAAGATTGCGACAACTTTCTCTTATTTTTAAGGAGACCTTACATGAAGAAAATTTTGTTCATGATTATCTCAAAAACGGCTCAAACAATGTTTACATTTTGTACATGGGGTGCTTACACTAAAAGATAAAACTGTTATTTGAAACATTTTTCGAAAAAATTCTATGAAGGGTATTTATAGGGTGTCCCAATAAGAACGCCGGATTTGAATTGGCCGCCATTTTTATGCTGTGGGATTGGCAACACTGTAGTTAGCTTTTCTGTTTCCTGTATTTGTTGCAATTACTTGGTATGGAGCGCTACACTGCTGAACAACGAGTTTTAATTGTCAGAATTCATTACAAGAATGGTGAGTGTTATGCTCAATCTGTTCGAAGGCTTTGTGCGCTCTTAGGCCGGAATAATGCGCCTAATGAATCAACTGTTCCTAGGCTTCTTTGGGGGTTTCTAAAATCGCAGGTTTATGAACACAACCCCCGAGCAATACAAGACCTGAAGCAGGAATTATCACAAATTTCATGGACAGAGTCACTAGCAGAGCAGGACGTGGTGGACATATGCCAGATATTTTTCATACATAAATCGGAACATGTGGCCTTTGTATTCATGTATTAATATATGTCATTTCTTGAAAACAAAATGTATTTTGTGCATTATTAAATCTGGCGTTCTTATTGGAACACCCTATATAAGCCACCCACTCTGAATATGTGCTCTTTGCAATATAGCCTCTTGTTCTATATCAGAATGTGAAGTAAGAAAGACGAATTGGCCATGCTTAGAGTAAAGAAAGTTACTTGAGTGCATTGATCAGATTTTATTTGGGTTCTGTATCCTTAGGGGATGTGACATTCTCTTCATTTTTACAACCAATTTACATGAAGAGAAATATATTATTCTAAGAGGAAAACTTTTTATTTGGGCAGAGGAAGTTATGTGAGTTTCACATCACATTTTCTTACGTGTGTATGCTTTCTACTGTAGACAAAAGTCATAGAGAAGCATAATATATAAGAATCAACTTTTTATTTGTACACTTGTGCAGTAAAGAATAATTAAATGTAGTAAACATTCTGTAACAAATGCATATCAATCGGTGTGATGTTGCCCAGCTCTATGCCTGCAGTCAGGCTATGCCATCATGCAGACTTTAAAATACAAATTTGCTACATGAAAACAGTCTCATTTCACTGCAGAGACTCTGTTAGGGAGCATTCACACCAAAGAAGCATAGCATGCGAGTCGCAATACTTGGATGCTGGTTGTGCGCTACTTATTTTAAATCCCAAATAAACAAGTTCAAGTCTTCACACTGAAGTAACATGGCATTAGTGCAGCTCACAAAGTGCGACATTCATTTCTTCAGAAAGATCTGGACTAATTTCATGTGACGCTACTCAGTATGACGCATGCATACAGTTGCCTTTTCAGCTGTTTTCTGATTGTTAAGAAAATTCAGCACATATTTGCTTGTGTAGCAGTAGATTATGGCAAAGATGTCATAAAAACTGCTGGAAAGAGAGCTACAATTTGTACATGCATAGACTATACGATATGGCAATCGAAACTAGTAGAAAAAAAGCCTGGATTAAAATTGGTGAAACTATATCCTCTTTAGGTAAATTACATTATTTTAAGTGGGTTTCTCAATAGTTCAAGTGAAAATATATAATTTACATTAAACTGCAGATCGCATTCGCTACTTCGGTATGAATGCAAAACTGTGAACCATGCAACTTGGTGTGCAGCCTGCATCCAAGTAGTTCGATTTGCATGCTATGCTACTTCGGTGTGAATGCTCGCTTAGGAGCACCCTACCTCCAGAAATCATATTTTTAGACTGACTAGTTCACATTCTGCTATTCATTTAATTTTTCCATGCATTAGTATTAAAGCAAAAAATACCGTAAAAAATGTAAATATGTATTGATGACACACAGAAAATTGTTTCTGTGGAACATCACATGACAAGCAAATGTCCTCAGTTGCATAACGTGTTTGTGAATTTGTTTTGCTTTTTGTGCGTTTCCCGGTTAATTGTTTGCAAGCCTTATTAGTGATAGTAATAATGGCTAGTGGTTTGTCGGGATTAAAGAAAACAAAAATCGGCCCTTGTAAGAGCAAAGAATTTATATACACACTGCGTTAATAAATATTTTGAGAAACAGACAGCCAATGGAAGATCCCTCCTGCCTGTTATGAGAGTTTGTGAGAACAACAGTGAAAAATGTGACAAAATCAAAATGCCAATTGACCTTAACACACCTTCTGCAGTTCTGTACTCCCAGGAAGCAGAGTTCATGACCCAGTCCTAAATATAGTTCTCTTCAGACGGTGGGAATTTCCCAGTCATAAGAAACTTCTTGTTATATTGGAAGAAGCTGACTTATTCAACACCAGATAAACCAGCCTAAGCCAAGGCTATGTTCAATAACATGGTTAAAGCTACCATAATTACTTCCCTACTTTAATACTGTGTAACGACATGTGTAGCTTCCCTCCCTCTAAGTGGGGGATAAATTGACTGGTTTAAGAAAATCAACAGCAACAAAACACATTTTAAATGCACTATACAATACAGTAAAATATAGGTTACAAACAATGCAGTAACGCAATACCCATTAAATGACAGGCACTGCATCACTCGAAAGTCTCGCTGCAGGAGCTAAGAGTTTAAAGAATATGGCAAAAGAAGAAATACAAACAGAAGGAAAGTTAAAATTAAGAAACAAGAAAGTAAAAATGAAAGAAGAACCCAAAAAAAAGGAGAGTAGAAAGGATATAAAGAACAAAGAAAGAAAAGAACAAAGAAAGAAAGAAAGAAAGAAAGAAAGAAAGAAAGAAAGAAAGAATGAATGAAAGACAGAAAAGATAAAAAGTGCTGGTAAGAAAATAACAAACCCAAATTAAAGACGATAATAAGTTATCAAAGCTTCAGGGTAAATTTTTGGATGAGTTTATCGTTTATGGTAGTGGAAATCTCATTACTGCAAGAAAGAACTAGGCACAGTGCATTACCTTATACATGTTTTGTACCATTTCCACCCCAAGTGTTTTTGTTAGTTCTTGATCACCATTGCCCGGAGTACTGATTTTAACGATGCTCCCATCTGCAGTTCGGATGTCCATCATATGGCCTTTTATTTCTTGCAAAGGGAATCTGAAACAAATAATAATCTAATAAGAGCTCTGAAACTCTCTTAACATTGGCGTCATTCCATATTAAATCAACAAATTTTAAGAACATTTTTTGCCACACCATTTTTTATTTTGAAGAAACTTGGTAGGTGATATGCATAGGCGTAGCGAGGGGGGGGTTTTGGGGGTTTGAACCCCCCCCATTGAATAAAAAATGGAAAATTGTATAATTTTTTAAAGTCTGCCCATAAATTGCTTAATACAAGTATAAAGCGTGGGAAGCTTAAAACTCGTTATTTTGCGTCTTAATTTTTAAAATTTTCCGGGGAAGGACCCCCGGAAGCTTAAAACTTGTTATTTTGCATCTTAATTTTTAAAATTTTCCGTGGGAGAACCCCCGGAAGCTTAAAACTCGTTATTTTGCATCTTAATTTTTTAAATTTTCCGGGGGAGGGCCCCCGGACCCCCCTCTCCTTCCATACTCGCCAGACCCCGCGGATGTTATAACCCCCCCCCATATGGTCGGCCTGGCTACGCCTATGGTGATATGTACCAATGTTCTGAACCCCAAAACAAATCTTTTTATACCTCTAAGAAATTTTACTCCTGAGATATAGGCATTTGTTAAGAACACAAACAAGCAAAAAATGTAATTTCAGATTTATTTTCTGAAAGCTGTAGAATTTATAATTGAATCAGTACGATGATCAGATAGAGCTCATGGGAAAGCTTAAAGAGTGCACGCTAAATCAGATTTAAGTCAAGTCTAAACAGAGGTTTTTGGGGCTCTAACCTTTGTTTATGAACTGTTGTTCTGCGTAACCTTAGGCATTAAAAACAATGGACTTGGAGTAACAACCATATCGGTCCCAAATTTCCACTGATACAAATCCAATAAAAAGAAGTGATTTGTAATATATATTTTAAACACTTCTTTCTTGGAGTAACATGCCAATTTTTTTTCTTGTTTCACTTATGTATGAGGAGTATGTGTAGGGAAAAAACTGAGCTGTTACTGGTGGTCCTTCACCCTAAAAAATTAGCTTAAACTTCAAAAAAAAATTTAAATGTGCTTTTTTTCAGTCCCAAAAAGTAATGTGGGACAGGTGATAAAAATATGAAAATGCCAGAATGAGAAGCCCTTGTAATGTACTTTGAAATAAAAACGAAATCATCATGTGATTTGAAGGGATAGAGGAGCTACAAGCCTTTGAAATATCAAGAAAACACTTGACCGCTACTGAAAATAGGCTAAGCATTCATTAAGTGGAGGGAAAGGAAATAGACATTAAATCCATGTCTGGGATATTAATACAAGTAAGAATCAGCTTGAAAAATTTTATGTCATAACCGGGATTTGAACACGGATCTTCAGCTTAACGCGCTGATGCTCTACCATTGAGCTACCATGACAACATGCCAGTACAACATCAAATTCCTCAACTGATTCAGAATACAATTGTATTCTGAATCAGTTGAGGAACTGAATACAATTGTAACTGAATACAATTGTAACTGAATACAATTGTATTCTGAATCAGTTGAGGAATTTGATGTTGTACTGGCATGTTGTCATGGTAGCTCAATGGTAGAGCATCAGCGCGTTAAGCTGAAGATCCGTGTTCAAATCCCGGTTATGACATAAAATTTTTCAAGCTGATTCTTACTTGTATAAGCATTCATGTTGGGTTTAAGAGAAACGGTCCTTTTCAGGGCCATACTGACCTCCTGTCTGATCATGCCTGCTGCATCAGTTGGAAGAAGCCTGATAGCTTGCTCAATTCCACTGACAATAACAGAGAATTACAGTGTCTTTGAGTGTAATGAGCACGAGAGTTTCTTGTCTGCTAACTGTTGATCATCATATGTGCTATAGAATCGATATATTATTTTGTTGTGGCTGCTACATCAATACATACACTATCATTCGTTAGCTGGTACATCTTTTACTATGTGTTTTTCTTCAGTAATTTTTTTTCCTCGCATAAAGGATGTGCCCTATTATACTGGTAAATACACGCTGGACAGCATAGTGCTGTTACTGAACATAACATTGGTGATATAAATATTTTTTTAGTACATGCTCTCTAAAACAGCTGCTTGTCGGACTGGTAACATGTTGAAAAATCGCATTTTAGCAACCAAGGCCACTAAAATTGCATAAAACTGCATTCAAACTGCTTTCATAATGCAGTTTAATCAGCCTAGTACTTCAGTCGTCATAGCAATCTATAAACAAAATCCAGATGGCATTGACCACTCACACCAACTTTTACGTGGATTTAAGCATATAACTGATCAAAAAACAACAAATTTAAGCCTACATGCTTCTTTATGATAATCAGAAACTTTGCCAGGGGTTTTCACAAAACACGGTAGTCTACTTCACCGTATAACAAATATAAGCCAGCAACTTTTCACATCTTCGTTCACAAGAGAATTATTGCTTACCATGGATTGCTTGCAAAATATTCCTTCTCATAGTCTATTGCTGCCATGATGTTGCTGGCACCAGCTCCAATTCAATGTTTCTGGCTTGGATTGGAATTTCCTCGGGATTATCATTCATATTTTCACAAGCATTTCATAAATACTAGTTCATATGCATTACTGTTTACAAAAAGCGACTCATATAGTATGGATCTATATTTTCGTATTGGTACGTATGGTTCATTGTTGTTCCGCGATTCAGATGGCCTTGAGAATATGATTTTAACAAATGGCTGACCATCTTCCATTATAATTAATTATAAGATATTTTTGTTATTTCGTACAATTTAGAGAGCTTTTACTAAGAAATATTGTACACACCACGTATACAAAAACTTTACTGGACTCATCCAGTATTTCAGCCTTGGTTTACGCCTCTGCCGCTATACTAGATTCGTCTGCTAAAACGTTATTTTGGGTACTTGATACATAAATAGCTATAAGAATTAGGATGATTGCATAAAGAGAAAGGTATAAAAGGCATGGAGTATAATTGGCACCCAGGGGATGTGTTTGAATACATACGATGGAGATGTAGGGGAGGAGTGGTTGGATGTAATGAGGAGATTGAGAAGGGAAAATCCGGTGGTAAAAATTCCCCCGTCGCCTGTAGAATGCATAGAGGAAGCAATGTATGATATTCTAAAGGAATGGAAAGACAGAAATTTTAGGAACTATATTGTTAAAACTTTCCGGGCTCTGTTGCCGTGGTCCATCGGATTGCTTTCCGGATGTTTCGCCCACAATTGCGGCAGGCATCATCAGCGGTGAGTTCTGCTTCGGAGTTTCCTCGGCGAGGTCTTGCTGTATCAGTCGACAGCAAGACCTCGCCGAAGAAACGCTGAAGCAGAACTCACCGCTGATGATGCCTGCCGCAGTTGTGGGCGAAACGTCCGGAAAGCAATCCGATGGACCACGGCAACAGAGCCCGGAAAGTTTTAACAATATGGACACCGGCCGTGAAAGCCTGCATCATGTTATATTTTAGGAACTATGTTTTTTAAAGGATCGTGGACAAACGAGTTACCATGATGAGAAGTCCAGTGTGGTGTGTCACCTGAGGAAGACTCTATGGAGGAGTCGAAACGTTGTGTGTTTTAACCTTTATCCACTGTTTTAGAATTTCTTTTTTTAAATCGTCTTTTAATTGTGTTTGACACAGTAGAATTCAGGACCAATATGGATGTATTTTTTTGTGAATAACTTTTGAAAAACATATATTCTGCAAAAAAAATTAGGTTTCTAAAACCCTGTGTATAATATCCCTGCTAGTAAGACTCACCCAGGCATTGGCAGGTTTCGAATATCCTTGGCACACCCACTGCTTATGGGCTTCACCTCATCTTTCACCTGATGCTGATCTGGACCTAGTGGGTCCATCTGGGTGCCAACTTCCTGTGAGGAAGATGGAGGTGGAGGTACTGGAGGTCCATTGCCGTCTCCAGAAGGTCCTGGCTGCTGCTGCTGTTGCTGCTGCTGAGGTTGAGACTGAGGCGGTTGCTGCTGCGACTGGGGTTGTGGTGGTGTCTGTTGCTGCTGATGTTGTTGCTGCTGCTGATGTTGATGCTGTTGCTGTTGATGTTGCTGCTGTTGATGGTGTTGCTGCTGCTGCTGCTGATGTTGATGCTGGGACATGGCTTGCTGTACCGCTGCAACAGCTGCTTGTTGATTTAACTATAGAGGAGTAATACAGATAATCAGCAAGCTGGAAAAGGTATACAGAGACTGTAGTCGCAATTCGTTACCAATAAGGAAACTTTTCATGTTATTTTTACTTGGGCCATACACAACAGATCCAAATTACATTAAATTTTGGTTTTATAAAATTTGTTCGTTATAATATCAGCTTAATAGCCTTGTCATCTCTAAAACTTATAGTCGTCAATATTATAAAACATCACTGAATGAATCATATTGAACTTAAAATAGTAAAAACATTAAAATACTGTAAGTCCCAGGCAAATCCCGTTAGTGTGTTTGGGAGAGGGGGCAAGCGGGGCAACCTAATACAATTCCTTCCCACCCTGTATATTAAATAACCATATATTAAAAATACACTACTTCACTACACTACTGTTAATTTAAAGTATCATAACCAAAATGTGAAGAAGTGACAAAGTGTTTTTGTCGTAATTGTTTGTTCTGCATTAAAACTATTCATAAGAAAATGTTTTGATCTCTTGGAATGGGAGGGTCCATCAACTGGCTTATGAGATGGCTCATATTCTGCATCTTCTTTTATATTTTCTTCCAGCCGAGTTTCCATATCTTCGAAGGATGTGGGTAGGTGCTCTATTTCTTCAGCACCAACAAGGGATGCTATTAAAACAATGACCCTGGCAGGTTTGGCATACAGGGGAACACTCAAGCTACTTGCTGCAATCATTAGTGCACCAGCAGAAAATCATTTTAAAATTCTATCTGATGTTGCGATGTCTTTAAGTAGGCACAGGAATGAGTACCGTAGTGTCTTATGGGCACATGAACTTAGAAAAGAGTACAAAGGAGCTGAACAGGGATCACGGTATCAAAAAAGTCATTCGACATCAATTTCAATTTGGATACTGAAATATCAGTGAAACAAGACCAGTTTCTCCCTCGTGAGTACAGCAAAAGTAGATTGATTGACCTGTTAATGGACTGAGACTCTTCAAGTAAGCATTCAATGAAGATGTGTTGCTGTCATTGGAGGTTAGGGACAAGGAACATATAAGGCATCTGACATATAGGGATAGAGACGCAGCCCACTTTTGGGATGAAGACCATGATATTGATTGGGAACCGCAAATGGTTAAATGTGTTCCAAAGACACACGTAACTTTCGATTTGGGAGCATTCCGACTGATGAGGGTTCCATCGCTAAAAGCAGACAATATCCACGAGAGGGTACCATGACTGTCCAGGTAGCAATTGGTGTACATCTCATAAATGAGAATGGCGATGGTCTTAGAAACTAGATCAGGTATTTATACAGAAAGTGAAGTACCGGTATATGTGCTAGACCCAACTCACCATTTATCCTATGTTACATACCGTATTTACTCATCTATAGCACCCCCTCACCTATAATACCCCCCCAATTTTCGCAAAAAAAAAGAGCAGAAAATATTTTAAAGTGATCGGCAACTGCAACATTCCTGTTAACGGTAAAACACACGCTTCCCTGCCACCTGTGTATTGGCCTTAGTTACTCTTACCTCCCCCATAGATTTCTCAATGCCCTTCAGGTTTCTGAGTTCAACTTCCGCCGTACGCGTGTATTGTTGCCTGCCTGAGAGTTAGTAAGCACGTGAAAAGTG
Organism: Ectobius pallidus; assembly: GCA_964059195.1. Classification (NCBI taxonomy): domain Eukaryota; kingdom Metazoa; phylum Arthropoda; class Insecta; order Blattodea; family Ectobiidae; genus Ectobius; species Ectobius pallidus. The sequence continues at coordinate 6,365,692 of CAXKWD010000012.1, forward strand.
AGTTGTAGAGCAAGTTTTACGGCATCCTTCAAGTTGAGTGTGTTAGAATATGCAGCCATGTATGATATCTTATTGGCGTAAACAGAAAGACAAATTATCAGGAGCAAAGAAAATGTTGAAATCATTCCGAGGTGTGAAGAACGGGAGATACGAAATTTAGGCAGTTGCTGCCCAGTTGGTTGACAACATTGCAATGCTGAGTTAACCTTGAACACCACGCGGGCACGCGCAGCGTTTAGTCACGTGACCCAGTCAGCTGCGGTAATGCAGGCGGGAGCTATACCAAACTGTTTAAAACTCTAAAGTTAAAATGACGTGATAATTTAACTTTTTGTAAATAAAAAAAAGGATTTAAACTATTTTTCGTGTTGATTTAAAGACGCTAAATGTGTCTTTTTCCGCTTTTAAAGCATGACAACCCAACCTATGTCATGTGAAAATTTTCACCTATTATACCCTCCCCCATTTTAGAAGTTGAAAATTGTGAAAAAAGGGGGGTGTTATAGGTGAGTAAATACGGTAATTTCACTGTGTTAACCGTATTTTCTTGCAGTTTACATGTTGTGAGGGAAATTGAATCTCATGCATTTAAGGATTAAATATGTTTCTGTGAAACACAAGTCAGGTTTACCCAAATAGAACAGGAGACTTCCATCTCACTTGGTGCAGATCACAAACAAGTTATTCATTTGTGAGCAGGATTCATCCCAACAGAAGTTCCATCTCCAAATAACACATTTTAAATAAAGACACTACAGCCAACTCTTGATTATTCAGGGGCAGTTTAATCATGGCTCATTTTACTAAAACTTTTCTTTCCTCTAAAGTATTCTTCATGATCTATTCTCGGCTTGAAATGAGCTCGTATTTCAGAATGTTTACATGTAAGAGATGCGAGCGGGATATACTGTAACCAACCAAACTGCCCAGGGGAGAGTGCAGGTTTGCATGGTAGGAATGTTTTGGGTTAAAGAGAAGATAATCTGAGAGTTGCCCTGTATAAAATACCGACTTTCACCTTTGCTTTGTCATGGCTACCTGCCCCTCCCACAATGGGCCAGTCAGTAAGCTGCCAGGGCCCTATTTCATAAAACTCTACAGGTTTGACAGATACAACAATTATGTCAAGTTCTGACAAATTTGTCACTATGTTACGACAATTGTATTTTTCATAAATATTACAACTTTTCCTTACATTACAGGCAAATTAATGTAAATTGTCAGACTAAAAGAACCCATTTCATAAACGCAACAATTTTATGTCAAACCTAAAGATTACTTTAGTACACTGTAGATGGCTCTCACATACGTGTCTCAGCATCGAATATGATATCAAAGCAATCGATTATTACTATCGAAAATAATTGAATTATATTTATCTTTTAATACAAAGTCACTGAAATTGAAAGTTAGGTTAATCCATTGCCTAAAAACACTGGGTGGTTTCATGTCTATTTCTTCACCACTTTCACTACTACCAATATCACTACTACTAGTGTTCATTATTAACAAGACAATTTAGCAAGTTTATTAACAAAGTTTAAATCACAAGAAAGTTTGCTAAGTTATGCCACACATTTACATAACCTACTCTGTTGGCCTACATATGAAAGATTGCCTGTCACTTCTGTAATGACAATTCTACATTTTTTGTAAATTTGTAAATATGTCAACAAAAATTAATGTTTCATAAATGATAGGTATCCTAAGATTTGACATATTTGTCAGACTTTTACCTGTAAACTCAAAAGTTTTGAGAAACAACAATATGTAAAATTGTCATACAAATCTACAAAATTGTCATGACATTTATGTAAAGTTGTCAGCTTTTATGAAAAACACAATTGTCAAAATGTAAACCTGTAAGACAATTTTATGTCACCTGTCACCTGTAAAATTGTAACTTTTATGAAATAGGGCCCAGATGGAACTGGTTTATTCCCTCACTACAGTCACCATGAGGGTTTGCAGGGAGGTGTATTGTTACGATGTATCTTTGCAAACAAATTATTTACTTCCATATATCCCATATTATTACTAGGGACCAGATGTTTATGACCTTAAAATATGGAAAATATGACTGCAAATATGCCCTTAAAAATTACTAAATATGACCTCACAAAATAAAGTATTTTCAAAAAAATTAATGTTCCAATTTAAAAAGTTTAAAGACACTAAATTCTTACACCACATGAATTCAATCTTATAATCACTTTTTTAAAATTATGGCAATTTACAGTTTTGCTTCTATTTCTAAAGAATTTCCTCCTGTTTGCTTGCTTCATCAGCTCCAAATACTCGTAATATTTTGTAGGCCTTGCGTGTCCTTATAAAATATGAAGAATTGCATTAATTTTATAATTTAAGTTACCTATTAATTTGTCGTAAACATTAAATTAATAAAATAAATTTCAAATTTAACACGATTTAACCATACAACTGTGATCCTTTACCTAATTTATAAATGAAATATGACGTTAAATTACAAATATGGCTAAAATATGACCAAGACCACAAAATTACCAAAATATGACTTTATATAGAAAATAAAAACAGTCCGATTAGAATAACAAATGTGCAATTCGTGTTTTATTTGTGTTTGAGGCGAGAACTGAGATCAGGATAAAAATATGACATGTCATAAACATCCGAACCCTATTATTATTATTCAAAAATAAATTACTTCTCCACATAATTAATCCCTAACATAGGGAACTGAACTGTGAAACATGATAATCAAGCTTCGAAATGACATCGTTTAGGTGAAGAGGGCAGTACACTCAATTACAAATTAGTGTTATGTAGATTTTGTTATGACAGAGACTACTGCATTCTTTTTTTCAGCAGCACAGTTGTACAGTTGTACAGGTTTGTACACTCTTAGTTTACTGCAGCAATGCTGAAGCACTTTATGGGTTCGCTTTGAAAAAGAACGCACAGTTACATAATTATTTTTACAAGGCATTTAATTCTTCTTATTGACTTGACTTATGTTAATTTATTCAATAAAATAACATATTTGTAAATTAAAGCTTACACAATTAATGTGAAATACTTTTTTTTTTTTACCGCAAATTTGTGTTACCTGTGGCCTTTGGTTCCCCCATTAGCCCAGATAATTGACAGTTGGCTGTAGCTTTTACACTACCACAAATTTGAAGAAAGAAAATAAACCAACGCTGTGAAGTATTAATACACAAATGATTACAATTTCCAGATTACAAGTAGGCTTAAGCATTCTAAGCATTATAGATTATTGTGGTGAAAGGCGATCTCAGGATAATTAAATATAAAATTTCACATGATCTACCCTGGTATTGGTAAGTGATTAAATAAAATCGATTTGAATTATCCTAATTTGAAAAAGGCCAAGTTGAGTCGAGATACAGGCACAAGTTTATGTTATTAACTGAAGCCAATAAATACATTCGTCATAATGTACTGAATTTATTTCTATAATATGCCGTCTTTTTTACTCTTACTCCATAACAATATTATTTTTTTTTTAATTTTAATGTCACGTTGGAAATTTAAAATCTAGCAAGTTGCTGCCCCAAAAGGTTTCTGGAAATCTGCCTGCCTAGTTCGCCTATATGGACGAGCCGGCCCTGAGTGGAAAGCAATCACTGCACAAATAAACTGCAGAAGCTTACCTGTTGTTGGTGTAACTGCTGCTGTGTCATCTGAGTAGCCATGGATTGTTGTTGCTGCTGCTGTTGTTGTTGTTGCTGCTGTTGTTGTTGCTGCTGCTGTTGTTGTTGCTGCTGTTGTTGTTGCTGTTGTTGTTGTTGCTGCTGTTGTTGCTGCTGCTGTACAGCTAGCTCATTAGCTTGGTGTTGTGTCTGTGCTGCAACTGCAGCTGCATTTACTAACTGTAGATCACACTGTACCTGAGAAACCACATGAAGAGTTTCTAGGTGGAGTAACACAACTGGCAAAGAATCTCTCTATGGACAACATTAACCATTCCAGAACATGAGCCATGATGTTAAAATTCTTGTAAATTATATATCAGGGTTAAGTTTTGTACTAATAGATGGCCTTATATGTACCTAAAATGTTGGCAACATGAACATGAATTGAAACACTGTCTAAACATGAAATACAAATTTTATTTCAATAATTTTTTGAACAACTTTCTATGCATTTTGGATCTGCACAGTCAAACTCGGAGGAGAAATGATATGTATATACCATCATATGGGTAAAATTTCAAGCTTATTTGGTAATTTCGAACAAAATGTGTTTATTTATTTTATGTTGCTAACTATGCATCATACCGGAATTTGATTTTCACGCTCACGGTATTTCTGTTTAACCTGAACATCTGCACCTATCTGTAGCAAGGTTGAGATCGAAAATATACACACTAAACTTCACTAAAATGTATATTTACCCAGGATGATCATTTCAACGGGTCTTCCCACCATCATCAGCTGATTCGAACTGGTCCTTTAGCGGGGGGGTGAATGAACTTGTCGATCAAAGTTCTTTGTATGCCAACTGAAGTGTCGAAGTTTAAGAGATTTTTTCGGTTCTTTGTAATGAATATTTTTTCCCAAACTATAAGATCTATTGGTTTTTCAACTTGTTTTAGTAGTGCCTTAAGATTTACGTCAGTGTTCGGTACAAACTTATGCATGCAAACAGATGTTTTCAATCATGAATTCAAATAAAAGTAAGACCAGGACTTCTCTATCTGATGTTGCCTTAGAGGCCGTACTTAGAATTTCCAATGCCAAATCGATTGTACCCAATACTGGTAAATTATGGAGTGAGAGCTAGACTGTATGGAGGATGTGGAAGGGCTTCCCAGTAAAACTTCTGCAGCATAGTCAGAACAACCTTGGCAACATGTGGGTGAGCATTATTATGTAACAGAATGATGCCATCCGACAACATTCCTGGGCGTTTGAACTTGATGGCATGCTTTAAATTTTGCAAAGTTTCCTCCATACAGTCCAGATCTCGCTCCATAATTTTGGAGAAATGAAGAAAGACATTCATGGCCGTCAATTTGCTTCGGACGAAAAGGTGCATGCCTTGGTAGAATCGTGGTTCCGTAGGAAACCGCAAACATTTTTCCATGAAGCCATTGACCGTCTTGTCTCACAGTGGGTTAAATGTATTAACAGTTATGGCAATTGTTTTTGAAAGAATAAACAGTTTATTTATATTTTTTCCCATCTGTCTCGTTTTCATTTGACTGATCCTCATAACTTGTGTTCAAAATTTGTGTCACTTTTAAGCTGACATGTCACGTTCACAGTGTCTTTGTCTGCTTGGTGTTTAGTGCCTCCCGCACCAGCAACCGCTATTTCAATTACATCGAATCAGATAAACTGTCTATTAAGAAGAATGTGAATTTATACTGACTAAATTGAATTTATTGAATGACGAAGACATTTTATTACTGTTACATAGTAGGAAAATAAATTTTTACCATCAATTACCGTTAAATTTTATGTGTGTATAACGCAATTTTTGGCCGACTTCAATGCACTATAACAACGGAACCAATTGAGTCTCAGTCACCAAATTTATATCACATCTTTATATCGTAAAGAGGTGTTATCTGTATAAATTTCATAATTTTTCACTCAGTCCCTTTTGAGATATTCTACTTCAAATATTGCCAAAATACGATTTCGGGCATTTTTTAAAAATTGTATAAAAAAAAGGGCAAAGTTCTCAACCTTGAAACTTCTACAGCGAGTAGTCCTATAGTAGATCTACACAAGAAAAAAAAATTAAGGCTAGTCTTTCTTCCTTATAATAATTTTGCGGCACTAAAACTCCCGTTTTAAGTTAATTTTCAATTTGTAGTTGTTAATTTTTTTCTTCACTTTCCTCACTAGTTAGGTAATATTATGTTAAAACAAAAATGAAGAACATTTCATTCTGATAATTTTGGTCTTTATTTTGTCTTGTTATCTATAAAATTAACAGAGTTACATACATTTGTGCAAAACATGTTTTTGACTGAAATACGGTTACAAAGCAAACTTAAAATGGCTTCCAAAAAAAATGTATGCACCTAAAAAAATTTTTACTATAGTTTTGAACTCACCTTTAGTTGGGAAATAACTGGTAAAAAAATTAGGAAAATCAAAAATGTCGAGCAACAAATTTTATTAAATTTGGTTCATTTCTAGTGGATTGACCCGAAGATGTTTGATTTCAGTAAGACTCAAGTGTGAATAAAACTTTTTTATGACATTACTAGACCTGGGATTTTAAGGCAAATGCCTATTTTGTTCACTGTGAAATAACATGAAAATTTCTAAATATGTTGACATTTCATGATAAATCACTAGAGTTTTACAGTGCCCTAAAATGCCTATTTGAACCTTTGGAGCCTATTTTTACTATTTTAGTGCCTAAAATGCCTTTTTTGTACATTTAAAATAAAATTCAACTTCTGTAACTTTTACAATTATTTAATGGACATTCATGAATGAAGAGCAGAACAGCAGAGGGTGGGTTTTTCATAGAAACTTGATTTTCCCAAACAATTGTCGCCAAAGGAATGCTGACTGACGGGGGAGGATTCGCTCAAAACAACAAGTAGCAGGTATATAATTATAGTAAGAAGGGACATACTGTGTCAATTTTTCATATGATCCAAAACTGTTTTTGATAAATGTATTTTTAATTCTGTCTTTATTTTGGAATTATTTCTATAAAGAATAGCTATACCACGTTTTTTACAGTGAAAAAAGATCACGTTACATTTGAAGAGCATATTGTAGTAATTTAAAGTCTATTTTCGGTCTATTTACACATTTTAAAGTCATATTTTAAGTGCCTATTTTCTCTTTTAAATGCCTATTTATTTCTGTAGCAAGATTGAGATCGGAAATATACACACTAACTTTCACTAAAAGGTATATTTACCCAGGATGATCATTTCAACGGGTCTTCCCGCCATCATCAGCTGATTCCGACTGGCCCTCTAGCGGCGGGTGAATGAACTTGTCGATCAAGGTTCCTTGTATGCCAACTGAAGTGTCAAAGTTTAAGAGATTTTCCCGATTCTTTTTAATGAATATTTTTTCCCAAACTATAAGATCTATTGGTTTTTCAACATATTTTAATAGTGCAATTTAATTGTCAATTTCATGGCCTACTTCCCAGAAATGCATTGCAAAAGCGGAGTTTTCAATTTGTTTGTTCATGATGTTCCTAAAACGTTCTTTTCTCCTTGTGTCTAGGAACATCATGAACAAACAAATTGAAAAATCCGCTTTGGCAATGCATTTCTGGGAAGTAGGCCATGAAATTGACAATGAAATTGCACTATTAAAACATGTTGAAAAACCAATAGATCTTATAGTTTGGGAAAAAATATTCATTAAAAAGAACCGGGAAAATCTCTTAAACTTTGACACTTCAGTTGGCATACAAGGAACCTTGATCGACAAGTTCATTCACCCGCCGCTAGAGGGCCAGTCTGAATCAGCTGATGATGGCGGGAAGACCCATTGAAATGAACATCCTGGGTAAATATACCTTTTAGTGAAGTTTAGTGTGTATATTTTCGATCTCAATCTTGCTACAGATATCAACACTTCACTGTAAATTTCCATCTAATATTTATATTGCCTATTTATTTGTTTTAGCCTATTTTAGGTGCCTAAAACTAATTTTCTGAGAGCCTAAAATCCCAGGTCTAGACATTACATGCATGTTCACTATCCTGGACCCCTGTAATTCCTTTAAAAGCAGGCTTAACTGAACACAACTAACCTGACAGTGGACCTGATTTTCTCCACATCTCTCAGTTGTGCATGTTCCCTTGTCTAATTTATCTTTGTCAACCTCTTCTCCTGCAAGGACTACTGTAGTTGTTGGGGGAGGTGCTCCTGCCACCTCCAGGTGCTGCTGTTGGGGAGCTGCTGGGTGCGGAGGAAGCGAGAGAGTGGTCACCCCTCCTGCAGAAGTTGTCAGGGCGGCTTGGACTGCTGTCACGGGGATTTGCTGCAACACCAGTTGGGAACAAACAAAACAGAATCAGATAACAAAGTAGCAATGGCTGATATGCATAGAAAAAGAGTATGTGTGCTTCTTCCTCGTACTTGCAGTTGTATGCATAAAGAACAAGTGCATACGAGACAGAAAGCTTGTAAGAACTCAGATGCATAGAGCTTACTTGTATTCCATATGCATAAAGATTGAGTGGTGGCAGCAAATACTACGAAATTTGTGAGTTACCAACATGACACCCACAACATACTTATGGGAGATTCACACAAAATATATATGGACCTTTCAGAAAGAAGGAAAATCGACAAAGAACATAGGGACACTACAACCCCTGCTCATTTTTTAGGATTCTGAAAAAAATCACCTGCAGAAGTTCGACTGGGAAGTGTTAAAGCCCAGACCTCACTCCCAGTGATTTCCATCCTTCCCTACACCTCATGAAATGAAAAATATTGACAGAGATGCGAAGGTGGTTATCATACAGTGGTATCAATCCCAGGCGGCAAACTTTTACAACACATGTATTCAAAAGTTGGTCCCATAGTATGACAAATGTTTCAATTCCGGTGGCGAATATGTTGAAAAATAGCTGAACACTCCCTGTGTCTGTTGCAATAAATATTTCCTTGAAATTGTGTTTTGTTTCTGTCCAAGGAAACTTACTTTATGGATGACCCTCGTAACAATAAATTTATAATTAAAACTGTTTTGAAATCAATATTCAGATTTATTCTGGGTCCTTCATTAACAAGCACTTGTTTTTATGTATCACTGCATTTTTAGGTGACCACTGAGTTCCTTAAATGTTTCTATTCAATAGTATTTCAGTTTTGAAGTAGTCTTGTTGCTCTATGATGTGTATTCACATTGAATGTTAATATTTCTCAAGGAATAATGTTTGTACTTCTTAAGAAAAACGACAGGATTAGGGCTGCATACCTATATGGAGTGACATGTACATTTTGTAATTGCCTGAAAATATGCCCAGGTATATAACACTTGTAACAAATGGAAAAAATCCTCTTTAGTAATATACAATTAATAGTTTAATCGGCAGATACAGTGTATTGTCCTGTGCAGATATCGGATTTTGTGAAAACTTTGAATATTTTGAGCTGAAATAAACAAAATTACATTATTTTTCTCTAAATGTGGGTATTTGTATCATAAAGGTATTAGCATGTACATTTTTGTAACAAAAACACAGATAAAAATTCCTAAAAGTTTCAAGTGTACGCAAAAGAAATTGAATATCTCAAAACTATACTTTATGTAGATGTCGGCTTTTGAAAAAATGCTCTTCAATTGCACTGTCACAAAAAAAAAAGTCAAATTGGCCGGCTATGTGGTTTGAACCAGAGACCTCCAGAATGTGAGTCCAAAAGTTCCCATCTCGGCCACCTCACTCAGTTTAACGGTCTAGTCTGATAAGCATATGTGAATGAATAGTGTTATTTGTCATAGCTAACTGTATTGCAACTTCCAAAGCCATATGAAGGGTACAGGGGAAGAAGGCGGAATGTCAGTAAATCAAAGTTTTGCAGGAAACGATTTTTAAAGTTTGAGTACTCTAAACGCAGACGTATGAAATCAATTATGAATACATTTTCGTTCTACAGTAAGAATAATGTGTTTTGTACACGTGGTGTGAATATCAAGTTCTGAAATTAACTCAAACATGTAAAAAAATCGTAAAATACGAAAAAATGTCCAACGGTACAGGGGAAGAAGGCGGAATGTCAATAAATCAAAGCTTTGCAGGATACAATTTTTAAAGTTTGAGTACTCTAAACGCTGATGTATGAAATCAATTATGAATACATTTTAATTCTACAGTTAGAATAATGTGTTTTGTACCCGTGGTGTGAATATCAAGTTCTGAAATTAACTCAAACGTGTAAAAAAATCGTTAAATGCAATGAAATGCACAAACATTTTGAGGTAGTAGGTGAAAAGGTATAGTTATGTTTTATGTGGTAATCGCCTACAATTTTACATAACTTTTAAGTTATTAAAAATTTCAATTAAACATTAATTGCCGTACATTAATTATTCCTTATGAGGAATTGACTGACAGAACATCTGATCAGTGTGGAACAAAATTTCGTCAAATGGTTTACATCTGCGTACTTCTCCTTTGAAAGTGGAATAAAATCTAAAACAAAATAAACGCAAAGCAGGTAATGATTAGGTTTATAAAAATTAAAGGAGTAGAAAAAATATTTCCTTAAAATGTTAGGAATTACTGATTTTTTTTGTGCAGTAAAAGGACGAAAAAATATTTCTACACGTAAACAAACATGGGTTGTGTCATTGGTAAAATAGAAATACTAAAATCGAAGGCAATGATTAATTTTTAATATCATTACTAGGGTCTGATTTTTAGATTTTATAAAAGAAAAGTTATTCCTCAGGTTCGCGAGCGACCCCTGGTGATCCCGTAAGGGAATATTCACAGCGGATTTATTACCGGGGTGCGCCAGTCCCCTACCTACTTAAACCTAAGGAGACACACCCACACCCAGTCCTGAACCCGAGAAAGACATTTTTCTCTACTGAAAAATCCCCGACCCGGCCGGGAATCGAACCCAGGCCGCCCAAATGGCTGGCAGTCACGCTACCAACTCACGCACGGCGACGGACAGGTTTTATAAACCCTGTGTTAATTTTTTAAACATATTAAAATAGTTCAATTCTATATAGTTTGTTTTACTATTGCCAGACAACACTCACTAATAATGGAATCTGGATAAAACGTAACATTACACCACCTAGAAATTAACGCGCCAAACTGTCACGTCATTTTCCTGTCGGCATTTCCATTTGCGGTCTGGTCGGATTATATTATTGTTTATTGTGGGTAGTGATGTGAGTCGGAAAATTTTCAACGGAAAAATTGGAAATTTTTCAGAACGTCGGAAAAATATGGAAAAATAGGAAAAATATGATTAAGTGCTTTTTTTAAGTGTGTGTATGTGTCCAAGCCCCAGGCAGCCAAATTGCTTATTTGAGAAAGTGAAATCCCTTTCTTATTTGAGACAGGGAAATCCAATTGCATATTTGAGAAAGGAATATATATATATAAAAGGAGAAGAAAGTGCCAGAGCACTTACCAATTGGCAGGCTGGTCTTCAATTGGTGCTGGCTTTGGTCTGATACAAACACACATAAATAAAACATTAAAGTTTAAAATTTTTGGACAAACTTTGTCCTTTGTCAATCACTTGGAGAATGAAGTGATTGACAAAGGACAGAGTTTGTCCGGAAATTTTCAACTTTAATGTTTTATTTAGGTGTGTTACTAAGTGACCAGAGCTTCTCCTGCCAATTGGTAAGTTCTTTAGCACTTTCATCTCCTTTATATATATTTATATATTTCAAGCTAAAGGCCTGGTGCCACCTAACCTGAACCACTTATTTGAGAAAGGGAAATCCCATTCCTTATTTCAGAAAGGGCCCTTCCTCATTTCGTCATCTATTGAGAGTAGCAAATCCCCTTCCTTATTTCAGAAAGGGAAATCCCCTTCCTCATTTCATCATCTAGTGGGAAGGGGAAATCCCTCCCTCATTTCATCATTCCATCCTCAGTTTTGGCTTTTGGGTAAATATCGTATGTTTTTATTCTGTTATCTTCTAGCCATCCTCTGAATGCCTCAGTATCGAATTTGCATATCTAAAGTTAGCTTGGTAGTAATTCACCGATAATAATTATTGCATTTAATCAGTGAAAATTTATATTCAGTGAAAATACACTTTTATATCTTTTTCTATTATTGGTGGTGTTTTATTTATTTATTTATTTATTCCAATTTTTCCATTTTTTCCAATTTTTCCTTATTTTTCCAATTTTTCCAGAAATTTTCCCGGAAATTTTTCCAAAAAATTTTTTTCCGGAAAAATAACAACACTAATTGTGGGTAAATAGTAGTTTGCACTTTTAAACCCAAGCAGATGGCAGACTCTGTTGCCAAATTAATCTATTAATAATAATAATAACAATAAATAATTAATAATAAATAATAACAATAGTAATATAATACGAAATTTCAGCGTTTCTTTGCTCTCGTTTCCGACTGACATTTGGCAACGTTTTGTAAATATACTTCAGCACGCGACTATTGATGAGTATGTCCTTCTTGTATTAAAGAAACAACATTTCATAGCCTGCATCGGTGCGTTTAGAGGACAGTGAGTGCCATTATTGTCTCCTGACTCGCCGCCTTATTTCGCCGTGACGCATGGACATTCCTCGTTCATCCCCTGTACGGTGAAATTTAAACTGCTATTTTCTCCTTACCGTACACTTTTTTCACCGGTTTCATAAGCAACACTAAAAGAGTGCTCAGTCAGCTACCAGATGGGCTTGATAACTAAATTTCCGATTTTTCTTGACATTCCGCCTTCTTCCCCTGTACCCTTCATATATGAACACTGTAAAACAATATGTTGTCATGATAACCAATTTGCATTTGATAAATTCTTTCTAATATATTACGATAAAATAGGCACTAAATTGGGCATTAGTCCAGTACTGGTCAACCGATTTGGTCCATTATCAATAGGCTTCTTTCCATGAACGTTATAAATGAAAATCCGAAAAAGCATATTTGAGTTATCGTGCATACAGAAACACAGATGGATGGATGCAAAACAGCTCTCATGACAACAGTGTTCATATACGGCTTAGAAAGTTGCAATACAATTAGCTATGACAAATAACACTATTCCTTCACATACCCTTACCAAAGTAGACTGTTAAACTGAATGAGGTGGCCGAGGTGGAAACATCTTGGACTTGTATATGACAGCTGAAACTAGCCCTTGTAGATAGATTATTACGGGAGAGGAAGACGAACGTAACACATGAGCAATCAAATAACATTACAGGTGGAACGATACAAATGCAATGTTTACATGCACTTGCATTCATAAAGTGAATGGAAAATACAGATTTTGTAATAGCATACTTGAAAGCCATTATTTTGTTCAGAAAATTATTACTATTAACAATCACACAATATTTTACAATAAACTTTTAAGAGTCTTACTTGTGGATGGGCGTGTTGAGGATGGTGAGGTACAAGGGCCATGGTTTCTGCCACGCCAATGCCTGTGGGACCCGTCAAGCAATGTTGCTGTTGTTGCTGATCTTGCCCAACTCCAGGTTTACCACTATCACATGGCTGCAACATTACAAGGAACAAGCATTCACTATTTTGAGAGGTGACAGTGTTTATCAAAATTATGTTCCTGAGCACGAGTACATACGAGGGGCATACTGAAAGTCATGGGCAACATTTTTTCATGACCTTAATCTTTATTTGTAAGTGAAACCAAGTATATCTCAATCTACAGACCTTTCTTTCACTTTTCTTCATAGTGTCCATTTTTTTTGCACACACATTTCTCATCGTTCTGGAAGTTTAAAAATACCCTTGTGATAGAATTCCGTTCCAGCTGCCTGCAGACACTGACGCACTGCTTGCCGAATATCCTCCAGTGTCTCGTAGCGTTGGCCTCGCATCTGTTCCTTTACAAAACCGAAAAGATGGTAGTCGAAGGGTGCCATGTCGGGGCTGTAGGGAGGATGTGGAAGTGTTTCCCACCCAAATCACCTGATGTGCTCCATAGTCCTTACAGCCCCAACATGGCACCCTCCGACTACCATCTTTTCGGTTTTGTGAAGGAACAGATGCAAGGCCAATGCTACGAGACACTGGAGGATATTCGGCAAGCAGTGCGTCAGTGTCTATGGGCAGCTGTAACGGAATTCTATCGCAAGGGTATTTTCAAACTTGCAGAACGATGGGAAACATGTGTCCAAAAAACGGAGACTGTGTGGAAAAGTGAAAGAGAGGTCTGTAGATTGAGTGATATACTTGGTTTCACTTACAAATAAAGATTAAGGTTGTGAAAAAATGTTGTTCACGACTTTCAGTATGCTCCTCGTATTTATCAATATTACAGATGCTCAATATGCAATTTACGTTAACAAAGAGCATACAACACTTGAACCAGTGGGAGTTGATCAAAAAAGCAAATAAAAATGCTAATAAGCATGTGTTCTAAAGTTATAAACACATATCTGAACAAACGCTAAGTAACTTTCTCTTCATTGATACTGTATAGGAAACAAGGATTTTCAATCATATTAGTAAGGAATGTATGGACAAGTACACTTACTGCACATAGGTGCCAACTTTAGAACAAGTATCATATTCTGCCTTCCCCTGTATCATATTCTCCTATTAGGGATGGGTCGATACCAGATTTTCTCGATACTCGATACCGATACGTGATTTTTTCCTCGATACTCGATACTTCGATACTCGATATCGTCAACATTTCCAGTTTCAATAAATAGGCACATTAAAAATTAAAAGTTGAGAGAACTGTGTAATACCAACTAAATCCAATAAGTGTGCATATTTAATGAAACAAAATTTAAAATCATCAGTAGCCTATAAATATTTTTAAACTGTACATTAAAACTAAAATTAGTTTTTGAAACAGTCCACTTACAAGTTTTTGTTAAAAAATTACTATATTTAGTAGACTACTAAAAGCAGAAAGAGACACCGCATTTCCTTAAATTTCAGAATTACCCAAGTATCGAAAAAGTACCGAGCGAGTTTTCTGAAGTTTCGCTCGATGCTGATATCATGCAAGTATCGAGAGTATCAAGGACCCATCCCTAATAATTTGTTAGAGCCAATTTTGATGACATTTGGAACATTTTTTGTTTTCCATATAAGGTGGTGCTGTTAACAGACAGGCCTTTTTTAATGTTACTGGTGGGCTCAGTCACCTCAAAACATGATTTAGGCCCACATCAGATTTAAGTTTTCAGAGCCGAATAAGTAACTCTGTAGCAAACTCCTCGCTAGAACCACTTCAATGGGTATATACTAGGGATGGGTCGATACCAGATTTTCTCGATACTCGATACCGATACATGATTTTTTCCTCGATACTCGATACCTTCAACATTTCCAGTTTCAATAAATAGGTGCATTAAAAATTAAAATTTGAGAGAACTGTGTAATACAACTAAATTAAATAAGTCTGCATATTTAATGAGACAAAATTTAATATCATTAGTAGCCTATAATTATTTTTAAACTCTACATTAAAACTAAAATTAGTTTTTTATTTTTTATACAGTCCACTTACAAGTTTTTGTTAAAAATACTAGCATTCTCACTTAATTGCAGAATTACAAAAGTATCGAAAAAGTATCAAGCGAGTTTTCTGAAGTATCGTTCGATGCTGATACCATGCAAGTATCGAGAGTATCGAGGTATCAAAAGTATCGAGGACCCATCCCTACTTCCTATGCATGCAAACGCTGGAGAAAAAGTAAGGCTATAAGGCAATTTCGAGGAACAGAGATACATATTCTGAAAACAGAACCCAGTAAATAAATTGTTGCCACAGGAACATGGCCGTATGGTGAAATTCTGTTTGGAGGGGGTTTAATATAATGTTGTCTCAGCTCCATTGTAACTTAACACTCTATTTTTAGTAACTAAACTGTGAGTTGTATTGTGATCATTAGTACACTACCAATAATATGCTGTTAGTTATGCAGCTCAGCCTTAGAAACTTTTTTTTTTTTCTTTACGTATCTGTATATTTCTAGAAATTATCTTAATACTGTAGGATGTAATACATGCTATGGACTATAATCCACATGATTTCTTTATGTGGACGACTATGAATAAAATTTTGTATCTATATTCGTTGTTCCTGTAGTAGAAAGTTGATTGCAGACGTAGTAATTTCGTTTAACTACTCCTTGTGCTGGTTTCTGGAGGTAAATCCATTCCAGAAAATTTGTTTCTATGTACTGACATTTTGCAGGAATTAAGCTGATATCCTTTGTACTCCCAAGATCCAACCGATCACACGACATAGATATCCTTGCCATTCAATCATATGCAGGGTCTGTCCCAAAAGTTCCCAGAATGATTTTTTGTAGTTGGCAATGCTGGCTGGCAGGGCGGAGCTTCAGGTGGAGAAGTTGGTGGGGGATCTAAGCTTCGAAATGAGACCGGTGTCAGTCACCTGCAGGCAGTTGTTGACGCAGCGTCACACTCCGCGCAGAGATATTTACTGCACCCTCGTCGAACAAAGGACAAACAGTCAACAAGGAGTTTTACTGTGAAGTGCTCAAACAGTTGCGCAACAGGGTTCAAAGTTTCCGAAAGGAAATTTGCGACAATTGGATCATGCACCATGACAACGCATCAAGCCACACCACGCTCATTGTCTCAGAGTTGCTGGCCAAAATGGGCATGGCAACGCTGCCCCAGCCACCGTACAGCCTTGAACTGGCACCAGCAGACTTCTTTTTGTTTCCAAGGATCAAAAGAACCCTGAAAGGAATTCGGCATGGGATGCTGGAGGCGGTAAAAGCAGCTGCGACAACCACACTAAAGGAGATTCCCATTGACGACTTCCAGGCCACATTCAATGATTGGGTGAAGCGTTGGCAATGGTGATCGAAGCAGGGGGAGAATACTTTGAAAAGTTCTGAAAATGTTGTAAACTGATATTCCATAAATGATTTAAAAAAAAAAAAAAAAAAAAAAAAAAAACATTCCGGGAACTTTTGGGATAGACCCACTTTTAAAGCATTAACCCATAAATAAAATTACAGGAACACAGGACTTTTTGCAGTTTAAAATTGGAACTACATTTCTACATACGACCTTTTGCACTAACAGCAATGATATAAAATGATAATTATTATAAAAACAATTTTTCACACATCAGCAGTCCTTTAATATCAAATTATCCTTCTTATTATTTTTCTCCTGTATTTAGATTATTTTTGTCATTTATTATTTGAATAGTTATTCCTTATTTGGAGCTTTCAAAGTTTATTGATTTTAAAAAATTAACAAATTTTTCTTTTGTGTAGGAAGTTTGTTTTAATGTTAGTTCATTTCCCATATTTTTTTACCGTGTTATTTCTAAATCTCTAGCTCGCTGCTTTCAAATAATACATGGTCTACACTTCCACATGGACACAAGGGACTGTCTATTATTTTTTATTTATGATAATAAGATGACCCAATAGGAAGGATTGTTATAGTTCTTTTTTTTGGGATATTAATTTTTTATCTTTCTTTTACAATGGAGAAAAATGATATTTTTATTCTACTATTGTTCGTCCTTTGCCACTCATTTTCTCACAGGGTGATACTTTCACCATGAAGTTCACACAATATTGCACTTTGCGGTACCCTATTGTAGCTCACTGGTAAATTAGTGTTGTATGCTGCCTGTTTCACCACTGATCTGCCAGCTCTTCTCACAGGTTCCCAACTTCTGCTTTAACACAAGAGTAGTGTACAATCCATTTTTGTTCTTCCAGTTTTCTTGTCTATTGCCTGATTTGCTCAATCAGGCTGTAATGGTTACCGGTCCTTGCTGTGGATGACCACTGAATTTTGCTATCCTCTATTTGAACTTGATTCAGTGCTAACTGTTCAACCTGATTACTTGAGCATTTATCCAGTAATCTATAACATAGCTAGTGTGTAGGTTCTTTGTCAATACCTGACCTAGTTCTTTTTTCAAATAACAAACCAGGTACTTTATATCACCCTACTCCTGCCATCAGTGTAGACATCAATGGAATATTCCATGTTATCTTGTTTTTCTTTAATTGACAATGTCTGCAGGATGGGGCCAAGATGTATAGGTCTTGCTGTATTGATGTTCAGTTCTCTGTTTCCAGGATTACTTTTTCTCATCTCTTAATATACTGTACTGTGCGTTTCATAGTGTAATGATTCAGGTTCTCACAGTTACAGTTAAAATAACAATGAAAATAACCACGTACCTCATCACAAGAGATGTTGGAAATGTCCTCCTCTTGCATCCACACAACACAGGCACCTTTTTAGGAAATTTTCTTCTATGTGCATAGGTTCAGCTTCCAAGATAGAGTTAATTTCTCTTGTGATACTGTCTTTAAGGTCTTCTAACAGTATGTGACTATTATCTATGAGGAAACTTGAAAACTAAAGTATATAGGTCAATTTCTCCTACATTAAAAGAACTTAAAGACAATATCACAAGAGAAATTAACTCTGTCTAGGAAGCTGAACTAATGTGCATGAAAGAAAATTTCCTAAAAAGGTGCCAGTGTTGTGTGGATGCAAGAGGAGAACATTTCCAACATCTCTTGTGATGAGGTACGTGGTTATTTTCATTGTAATTTTAACTGTAAATGTGAGAACCTTAATCATTACATCGTTAGAGGCTTTATTTGCGTAGATAGTTCACCCGATCGCTCAGGAGTTAGAGCTGCGGCCGCCACAACACAGAAACCCACATGATTGGTCAACTCTTACGTGAAACACACTAAATATAGCATTAATGGCTACTTTATATTGATTAGCCTCTGTACACTTTCAAGTTTATTACCATTATATTGCCTTGAGATGGTTTCAATACATACAGAGCTTTATATACATTATTCTTAAGTAGTAGTAGTAGTGTGTGTGTATTTATTTCTCACAACAAAATTCTCACATATAACCACATTATTTACATTAACCGGCGCACGGGTCGGTGTCGACCATACGTGTTCACTGCATACACTTAAATTATTACCCCATAAAAACCCAATTGAAAAAAAAAAACTATATTCTATTACTTACATAATCCCAGACGTAACCCCCCACCCCCAAACAAGTAAAAATTTCATAGACACATAGACATTATTAAGACAAAAAAAACAAAAACATAATAATAATAAAAAAATAATACTTCGATTTCCTTAATTCTCTAAATCTAGGCTTTCTCTCATACATCTAACTTTCTGCAGAAATTTACATAACCCGTGCCAATTGTGCTCATCCAGTAATAGATTTACACATGCCTCCCTACTTCTTTGCGAGTTTAAAAATTTGTCGGGTAGCATCATAACTCTCCAGCGCTCTGTAACTCCACATCTCACCAAGATATGAACCCAGGTTTCATTTTCCCTGCACATTGGGCAGATTCTCTCCCCTATCTCATCCAAAATTCTCTGAGTTTTCCATCTTCCCAGGCGAATCCAGGCCATTGCTGCTCTATCTTCCGCACCCAATCTTTCTATATATGCTTCCCTTCCCCAATTAGCCTTTAATTCTGCTTGTAATTCTAATGACACTTTACCATTACAATCAGCCTCGATGTTCTGCCTCTCGATATCAATTAGTCTCCCTCTTATCTTCTTCCAAATATTTTTTCTATTCTCAATCCCCTTTTCCCACACCCATCCCATCCCTATACCCTCCAAACCCCTTTTTATGTTAGACGCCCAGTTTGTTGTTCCTAAATTCTCAAGTTGCTCATTGTAACAAATAAATTTTAAAGATGTATCTTCAGCCGTTAGTAAATTTAACCAGTATTTTATTGTCATAATTTTGCAGAATGTTGTGTCGCATGTAATTCCCCACTCTTTTCTCACCCCGCAATTTGCCGTACCTCTATCTACCCTCAAAATCCTTTTCAGGAAAATATTCTGTATTTTAGCTAAACTCTCTAATTTTTCCCACCCCCAAAGTTCGGAACCATACAACATTGTTGCTCTCGCCGTAGCATAATAAATTTTCAATAATATAGCGACTGGCATATCTGGTATTTTTGCCATTGAGGCAAGTAATTCCCCCACTTGTCTGCGCCCCCTCCCTCTGGCGTAATTTATGTGCTTTGTCCATTTCCCATTCATGGATAAGCATATACCCAAATATATAAATGTCTTAACATTTTCAATTCTTTTCCCTCGGTACAACCATAATTCATCTCGGCTGTAAACAGATCCATTTTTAAAAGTTACCGCCTTCGTTTTCTCTACATTAACAGCAAGGCCCCAGGTAGTGCAATAAACATCTAGCCTATCAATACATTTCTGAAGACCCTGAATAGATGTGCTACAGAACAGAATATCGTCTGCATATAATAGCGCTGGAATTTTATGACCCCCGACAGCTGGTGCGTCGTATTCATCGTTCTCTAAGCCAGCAGTTACATCATCTATAAATAGATTAAAAAGAAGAGGAGAAAGTATGCATCCCTGTTTCACCCCCCTGGTAGACTTCACATTCTGAGTGACATTATTTCCTCCGCAATACACACAAAAATTAACCTTATCATATATTGCCATAAACGCTTTTAACATTCTGCTTGACAGACCCTTTTCCCACAATTTCCGCCATAATGCTTTATGTTGTACTGAGTCGAATGCTTTCTTAAGATCCACAAATACACAGTGTAATCTTCCTCTCTTCTTACTCATATATTTACCCGTTATTGTCTTCAAAACGATTACGTTGTCCGTGGTTCTATACCCTTCCCTAAAACCTGATTGAAATTTCGAAAGTTTGTTATGTCCCGATGCCCAGTTTTTTAATCTTGTATTTAGAATTTTGCAATATATTTTCCCTAGCGCTGGCAATAGGCTTACTCCTATGTACTTATCTAAATTATTCAAACCTCCCTTGCCCTTATAAATTGGGTGAATTATTGATGTGTTCCATTGCTCCGGATACTTCCCTTCCTCGAAAATACGGTTAAAAATTTGCAATACGTCTCCGAGTCTACTGTCAACTTGAATGAGAGCTTTAAAAAATTCCGCTAGCAATCCATCGATTCCAGATGCTTTGCCATTTTTCATTGAATTTACCGCTTTAATTAGTTCCTCCCTTGTAATAACAGAGTCTAACTCTGGGATCTGCAAATTTACCAAAAACTGTCCCCTAGGTATCCCCGGTCCCTCCCAATTACTTCCGCCCCCGTACACACGAGAAAAGTGTCTGACCCATGCCTCCGCTGTAATGTTAGGTATCTGATTATTCCGGTTACCTATTTCCTTTATAGCGCGCCAGATGTCGGACTGGTTTCCTTCTTCCGATGCAATTCTAACTTTTCCTGTCATATGATTTTGCCATTTCTCTTTCTCTTGTTTTAACACATTTTTATATTGTTTTCTCCTTTCCGTATAAAATCGCCGATTTAGTTCCCCCCCTTCCCTTCTAAAAGTTACTAGAGCTCTCTCTGCTCGTCTTTTCTCCTCCCTACACTGTTCATTATACCATCCTTTTTTTACCCTTTTGCTATACTTTACTTCCATATGTTTTGCCGCTGTCTGAAGTTGCGCCGTGAGTGTATCAATTGCGTTATTTGTATCTGTAATATTATTTATGCTTTGTTGAGACACTACTTGTTTAAAATTTTGTTCTTCTTCAGACTTCCAACGAAAACGCCTTATACACCTAGTTCTATTTTCCCTAGCCGCATTACCGATACTATTAATCAAATCCTCTTCCCCTCCAATATCTAGGTCCAGTTCTAATGGTGAATGATGTGATTCTATGCGATTTGCTACTCGGAAATTTTTTACCTTAGAAATTAAATCTTCCAAAATCAATATGTAGTAAATTACACTACCTCCGTTCCCGTTTACAAAAGTAAGTTCTCCTTTTTTGTCTTCCCCGTATTTACCATTCAATACTTCAAATTCGAATATCTCGCATAATAAAAGCAGTTCCCTCCCGTCCGAGTTCACAACCGTGTCCTTACTCGATCGAGTTGCTTTTCTGAGATCATCCTCCCTATGTTCCCCACCCATAGTTACGTTTTCGCATCCCATTCTGGAATTGAAGTCACCCATAATAACGAAACTTGCTTCAGGGAATTTTACTTGCAATTCAGAAATAATATCTCCTAAATCCTCGAAAAAAGTAGGCGAGGCATATCTATATGTAGGCGGTTGGCGATACAGGCTAATAATACATATATTTATCTCTCTGGCCCGCAACTG
Source organism: Ectobius pallidus (assembly GCA_964059195.1). Taxonomy (NCBI): domain Eukaryota; kingdom Metazoa; phylum Arthropoda; class Insecta; order Blattodea; family Ectobiidae; genus Ectobius; species Ectobius pallidus. Next base: position 6,387,500 of record CAXKWD010000012.1, read on the forward strand.
AATACAAGTTACCCCTTCTATATCTACAGGTACATTAACAAATTGTACTGGCGTCTGATTTCTGAAAAAAGTTATTATGCCTCCTGGAAACCTTCCCCTTTTCTGCTTTGAAGCCCTGCCCTTACTTACACAATTTAAATCTTTTAAATCTACTGTTTCCCCACCTCCTAGCCAAGTTTCTGTCATGCTGATTACATCAAACGACCTTACATTATTCTTAGTAAGTTACATCATTGCATAGACTCCAATGGATCTTTGTTGATTTCGACATTGCATATGTGAGATCAGTGCATTCCTGTATTCATGTTCTGTATGTGCACTGAAATTAAATTTATTTCATGGTTTCAGATAGCATTAGTCATTTGTTGTTAAGATTCTGTTCGATTTCAGTAACATTTCTCTTCACTGAAGATAAACTTGTTATTTTTAGCCCATGTCGAGTCATTGTAGTTTTTATTCCTAATGTAGGCTACTCTTACCTTTTATGAGTACCATGATGTTGTCAGCTTGAGTGCTTGCAGGAGTTATATTGAATATTCCAACAGGAACCTTGCGGGTATTCTTTTGTAATAGCTTTCAGCATAAACACACTGGTCTGCTGCCGTGGGTGAGTTGGTAGCGTGACTGCCAGCCACCTGGACGGTCCGGATTCGATTCCCGGCCAGGTTGGGGATTTTAGAGAGATGTAAAATTTCCTTCCTGGGTGAGGACTGGGTGTTGTGTCCTCATTAACATCCCGTGAAAGGAACTGGCCACCCTATAGGGGATCATCCGGCCCTGGGTATCCCCCCACGGCTAGGTCCCAGGGCAGGACCGGCCTCCCGGCCAAACACTTCATTTTCATCTTCTTCATCTTCATCATCACCTTCATCTTCATCATAACCACACTGTTTGCTGTAAATTTAGCTCTGAGTGAGAGCATGCATATTTCTAGGGCACCTGAACAGTGGGGGTGCTAACAATTATAAAATACTTGCTAATAAAAATGATACGACATAATTTATTATAAACTGGATGAAATTAATTCTTCAATTTTCTACTCTTATTCAATAAAGTTACTATCCTATTAAATAAATCATTCACCTATTAATATTGTTACTATAATCATTATTATCATCACAATTGTGGGGTGAAACATGTTTTATTGCTTAAAAGAGAAAGTTATGTAATGCCATCCCCTGCAACTGGTCATCCTGTGAGCTGGAAACAGTATTGCTACCTCCAGTACAACACAATACAGTACAGTTGAGTTAGAAACGAAAACCTTAAACACAAAATCTTGAATGATGTTCAGTTCTTAGAAATAAAGCTGCAAAAAAGGTATAGGCCTATATCATATCATAAACCGAATTATTTATCATAATAAACAGCATTTTTTCAATATATCAGTATAAATCCACACTGGACTTCATATAAGTGATAACATTAAGTGATATCATTACCCGATTGATAACATTATCCGTGATTACATTAAGCGGCGTTCACTGTATTTGCTTTTACAAATGTTAAAATAATTGTACAGCATCTTATTATAAGTATAATCCATGCATTTGAGTTGTATTTAACAGTTATTAAAAAATAAGTGTGTTAGATAAAATCTTCTGAGTATCAAGCTGAAATCTGCATTTGTTTCTCACCCAGGACAAATTTACCTCTGTAAAATATAATAATTTTATTGGACCAATTTATGCAGTTTAACAATCTAAGCCCCATATCTATAGTCCTTGCCAGGTAAGCAAGCTCTGCTACATAACTGCCACGAACTAACCGTTAAAATCACTTTGTCACACAATGGATGAAACTGCGTAGTTGGTGCAGCGACGTTTCAGCTCAACCTTTGAGCTCAATGGTTAGTTCTATTAAAACAGTGGAAATCAAGGATCAAACATGTTAAGTTGTTATAACTGCCACGTCCCAAGCTTCAACTACAACTGTCACTTGAAGCAGACCAATTCCTGTTGGCCCCTCCTCCCTGCCTTGAACATCTAGTATTTCCTACGATTTTTGCCTAAGACGTTCTAAGCAGGAGGTGGCGGCCATCTTAAAAAATTGCCAAATTCCACTGCGAATAATACAATGTTCTTATGCTTAAAACTATTAAGATAATCTTTTATAACAGTAACGCTAGATGATCTTGTTCAGAAAATGCTTAGTATTCCTCATAAATGTTCTTCAAAAATGCTAGTGAAAATTAAACTTTTATGTGGAAATTAAATTATTAAATAGAAATGGAAATTAAAATTATTAACTTTTTCCCTATCAAATTGGTCAGTATGATGTAGCCAATTTAGCTTGATGTCATGTGTTTACACAGTTGCCATAGAGCTGCATGTTGCTCCAAAATCTGGAATCTCTGCTGGCAGGGCTTTATAGATACTATAAGCAAGTAAACTCCAAGGGATCTGCCAGCTGGGTGTGGGTAAGCTGCCATACCTGGCAGAGGTTCATAGTTACAACGGTTAATCTTTGATTCCATTCTTTGGTGAAAAGTCGGGTAGCATTTCACCAGAGAACTAGTTCTAGAGTACACAACTAGCCACCAACCTAAAACATCAATCATCCTATCCATATGACCAAACCATAATATGACCTCTAGGATTTTATTAATTCCATCATACCCTGACTTATCTAATAAATCAATGATTTTACTCGTACTTTATCTACATCCTTTACGTGTCCTTGTTATCTTCCTTACTATTCTTTCAACCATTCACAGACATTTCAGCTCACGTTATGGCATTGTAAGCTTATTTCCTGATTTCCTGTAGAGAATTGGTAATATTAATTTCACTATTATATGCTGCTACTAAACATCTGCAGGCTGCTTACCCGAGGCGGATGAAGGCCATATACAGATACTTGTGGAATTGGCCCTGGAAAAAGGTTAGTAAGAACCCAATATTTTGCCACACTTGATAATGCCACAGCTGTGCCAACTCGCAGATCTGTGGGCGTCCCAGTGTGTCTCTGAAGTGTACCAGGATGAGGAGTTTCCTGCAAGCAACAAAAATATATCATACCATCACCTGAGTGTACCATGTCCATCAAGGTCAAATAAATGAAGTTAATGACATCAAATAATATACAAACAATGAAGGAAATAAGAAATGGGAAAAACAAATTAAATCGTTTGAAGAATTATGGTAAAAAGTAGTTTTTGAGTCATTAGATGTACCAGTATAAAAAAAATCAGACTGTAGGCAAAGTAAGTAAGGGCTCCCAGATGACCCGGTTTAGCTAGGAAAGTTTTGAATTCACAGCATCTATCCCCACGTCCCAAAAAATATGTTCAAGAGCTAAATGTCCCAGTTTTCCTCCATAACTTGATGTCATTTGTGCAATATTTGAAATTCCCCATTTTTATTTTTCATCAATAATCAACTGATAGTAATTCTCTACTCTCTTCTCTATTGGTAGCTAGAATGTGCATCTCTGCAATGTGCACAGTTTCATTCTATTAGGAAAGTTGGCCATGCTGATTCTGGCTGTTGCTGCTTCCTACATCCAATCATGTTGCAACCTGGGTACATTTGTAAACAATCAACATCTTCAACCAGAGTGTCACTTGTCAACAGTGCTATTAGTGTTATAGTTTGCAGTTAATAGAGAGCTTTTGCCCAGCTTACATTGAGTTACCGTAAACGTTAAAGTCACGTGAATGATGCTCTGCGCATGCGCCGGTTTGCCGTGACGCTATATCTGATAAGGTGACACATTATTTCGGAACGATTAGTGTGAAGCTTTATGGTAATAGACATGAATCTCGAAAAACAGGAAAGACTTCGATTTAACCTTTTCACTGCTACCGACGTATAAATTTGTTCGTTCAAAAACTGTATAAAAGCAGAAATGTAATAATTATAGAGTAAAGCTACATGTAAAATTCTGAGAATTTTTATTCTTGCGTTCGATTGTAATCCATAGTAACCAGTTATTCTACTGCAGTTCTCTCTATTGATTTCAAACTTAGATCCCACTCATGGTTTCAGTTGATGATGGCTTATATTATTGTATAAATTCAGCATTGTAAAGGTTAACATAAATAACGACTTGATTGAATGGTTCAATGATGTGTATTTATAGGCTCAATTATTTCTATTATAATAAACCACTCCAGATAATTTAATGCATGTAACATACCAAAAACATTTCAATAAACTTACGCAGCATTACATGTTAACATATTGTAACAAGGGCTCGTCGGGGTTCGAAATCAGAACACCGAGTTTCTAATTGAAGGATGGAGGATCCTTTATTTTCTATAACAGTGATCTATACAGATAGAAAACACCTGAATGTTCTCCAGTTCTTCCTTCTGTCCGGTGCTCACATCCACGTCACAGCAGTGTCCCAGTCCAGTCCAGATCAGCTCACCAGCTCTTCCGTTCACTAGTTCCTCCGTTCACCAGTCCCTCCGGTCACTAGTTCCCCGTTGACTAGGTCTTCCGTTCGTTGGACCCTCCGTTGACTAGTCCCTCTGGTCACTGGCTCCTCAGCTTCCCAAGTCACACTTACTTGAGGCCGCGCTGATCGGTTCACTCCGTCCAGGTCCTCAGCTCCTCAAGTCACACTTACTTGAGGTTGCGCTGATCGGTTCACTCCGTCCAGTTCACACTCTGACGCTGACTCTCTCCCGCTGTTACTGATTGTTACTGACTGACTGTTCTCTTATTGACTGGCTCATCACTCCTCGCGGACTGACTCCCTCTGACTGACTGTTACTGTTACTCTCTGCTAAGAACTGACCGCGTCGGCTTGCTCACGCTCCTTATATAGTCTTGACGAATGTTCTAGAGTCGATGTCTCGAAGTCTCCGCACATGGTCCAGAATGTGCAGCGAGCGGCCACACCCCTTAGCACGTGGCCCCTCCTCCGGCCTCTCCCACGACTGCGCACAGTCCACACATTGTGCCGCGTTGTGTCTTGCCTCCTGCCCGTCCACTAGAAGGCCGCGATCTTTCTAGACTCCGTCGTTCTGGCAATTTCTGGGCGAGTCTTGGCTTTGTGACATTGCCCCCTCCTTAAGGGCCTTCGTCCCGAAGTGCCACATGATATGCTGCCAGACGGTCCAGGTGAACTACCAGCATCTTCCCTCTTGGCTGTCGCTGGATGCGGTAGACTACGTCGTTAATTCGCTTGATGACCCGGTAGGGGCCATCCCAGGACTGCTGCAGCTTTGGCGACTTCCCTCTAGTCCTGGTAGGGCGGTACAACCACACTTGGTCTCCCTCGTGGAACCCAGCTGAGTTGGTCAGCCTGTCGTACTTCGCCTTCATTCGGTCACTAGCCAACTGGACATTCTCTCGGGCGAGTGGGTGGGTTTCCCTCAGCCTCTCGGTCAGGTAGCACACATAGTCAGTAGCTGGCTGTTTCTCATCAGGTGGGGTGAAAAACAGTAGGTCGCACGGTAGACGGAGCTCTCTCCTGAAGATCATGTTGGCTGGTGTCATTCCGGTGGTGTCATGGATCGAGGATCTATATGCCAGGAGGAAGGGTGGCACCCTGACGTCCCAGTCTCATTGGTGGCTTGAGATTACCTTCCGTAAGTGCTCCTCCAGGGTCTTGATGTAGCGCTCCACCATTCCATCTGATTGCGGGTGAAAGGGGGTCGTGCGGGTCTTGTGTACCCCCATCCGTTGGAGCAACTCTTTCATGATGTTCGGCTCGAAGTTCCTCCCCTGGTGGCTGTGGAACCCCATCGGCAGCAGATCAGGTTCCACCCAGCATCCGTGCCACTGTTGCCACTTCCTAGTTCGAGATAACATAGACTCCTGGCCACTTGGTGACATATTCCATGGCCGGCAACATGTGCAGATTTCCGTCATCAGTAGTGGAGCATGGGCCTGCCACGTTGTATTGCCTCATGTTCCCACGGCTGCGAGCTCTAGGCCCTCTGCTGGCAGCACAGGTGTCGCATTGTTCACACCACCTCTCGACGTAACTCCATTCGTGCAACCCGTAGAACCTTCTCCGCAGTTTGTCGAGGATCCGGTTCACTCCCAAGTGATTACCTGTCGCTCCTGCATGGACTTCCTCCAGGACATCCTGGACTCCGGCTCTCGGAAGGACTAGGTGCTCCGCAGTCGTCTTTCCCACAGCCCTCGTAGTTGGTGCTGCGACTGGCTACCTCTTTCCGCATCGGTCCCGTACCTGACATGACGTCCCGCGGTGACTGTCCTACGTCCACGTCGTCCCGGTGTAGTTCACTCAGGGCGTGATCTTCCCCTTCAGTAGCTGGTGGTACGGTGATGGCCATGTCCTCTTCCTGCCCTTCTTTTTCTTCCTCCTTGGCCTGTCTCTCTAGTTCACTTTTCACGGCCACCAGTTCGCTGCTCGGTTCATTTAATCTTTCCTTGGCCGGTGTCAGTTCCTGCTCGAGTTCTTCCTTAGGGCTTAAGCGCAGGTTCTTCATTTCACTTATAATTTCTCTTAGGTCTTTGATTTCGGTGTACTGCTGGTCCATTTTTTCGTTCAGTTGCTGGAATAATGATTTTAACATTTTGCGTTCCTTCAATTTTATCCCACTTCTGACACCAGTGTAACAAGGGCTCGTCGGGGTTCGAAATCAGAACACCGAGTTTCTAATTGAAGGATGGAGGTTCCTTTATTTTCTATAACAGTGATCTATACAGCCAGAAAACTCCTGAATGTTCTCCAGTTCTTCCTTCTGTCCGGTGCTCACTTCCACGTCACAGCAGTGTCCCAGTCCAGTCCAGATCAGCTCACCAGCTCTTCCATTCACTAGTTCCTCCATTCACCAGTCCCTCCGGTCACTAGTTCCCCGTTGACTAGGTCTTCCGTTCGCTAGTCCCTCCGGTCACTGGCTCCTCAGCTTCCCAAGTCACAGTTACTTGAGGCCGCGCTGATCGGTTCACTCCGTCCAGGTCCTCAGCTCCTCAAGTCACACTTACTTGAGGTCGCGCTGATCGGTTCACTCTGTCCAGTTCACACTCTGACGCTGACTCTCTCCCACTGTTACTGACTGACTTCTCTCATTGTCTGGCTCATCACTTCTTGCGGACTGACTCCCTCTGACTGACTGTTACTGTTACTCTCTGCTAAGAACTAACCGCCTCGGCTTGCTCACGCTCCTTATATAGTCTTGACGAATGTTCTTGAGTCGATGTCTCGAAGTCTCCGCACATGGTCCAGAATGCTCAGCGCATGGCCACACCCCTTATCACGTGGCCCCTCCTCCGGCCTCTCCCACGAGTGCGCACAGTCAGCTCATTGTGCCACATCTCGCTTACCAGCGCCTTGCCTCCCGCCCGTCCACTAGGAGGCCGCGATCTTTCTAGACTCCGTCGTTCTGGCAATTTCTGGGCGAGTCCTGGGCTTTGTGACAATATTTTTCTGATTAAAATCCCATTTTGAGTTTATGTTAATGTTTATATCTTGTTATGAGGTGCTATGGAATTCATATATCTATAGGCTTATAACAGAAACAATGGACAATTCAATTTATTCATAGGCCTATCACATTCGGGGAACAATTTGGCATCATATCCTCCAATAAGTCATTGTTAAAACCTCCAAGTGCAGCAATCTGAAGCAGTTCCCCCATTTTCTCTGTTACCATTGCTGTATCGTATCAATTTATACTGGCAAAAACTCCATCGTAGCACAAGATGTTATTCCATTTACCGTATTCGATCACGTGACACTAGTGTGTACCGTATCCGAGAACACGGTATGGCATAAACTCTCTAATGTGCTTTACCATACTAATTCCAGTCATGCCAAAGAGAAACTCGAATACACCATAAGCAGAACAGTATTTAGATCAGTCACAGAGGCAGGACCACATTAGAAGTAAGAAGCACTGAATCAGCAAAATGCTCAAGGCAACATTCGTTAAGCACAAAATCATAGGTAATGAGGAAAATGAATTGGCTGCTTAAGAAGCCACCTTTGTGTTTCATACTATTAAACATATTCACAATATTAAATCTACGACTGCACATCTGATTAAAAATAAATAAATTAAATAAATAGATAAATAATTAAAGAAAAAACTAATGAACCAAGAATTTGCTTGTTCTCAGACTAAATGCAAAGCCATAGCAGTTAATGTTTTGACACTGGATGCAGATCTATAAGATTCATCCTTCTACATCTTGTCAGAGGATATATTTATTAAAAAAACAGCATCAATGATTGTCAAATTTTCAAATTAAAAATTAAATCATAGACTTCACTAGCATACCTGGAGAAACTTAACAGATATCATGAAAAGTATCGAGAGACGTGGATATTCTGTCAAATGGACAAATAATAAGGTCCTATGTAAAGTACCTCTCGGCCCTTTCACGTCCAAGAAATACTTAGTTTCCAGAGGGGGGTTGCGAGGCGATGGGCTTAACACCTGTCCCTCTACCCTCTCTCGGAAAATAAGCATATCAAAATTAGTATAGGTAATGAAACCTCCATTGGAGGCCCCTTCGCCCCATCTGGGGATCATAGGGTACCAGATACAGATACAGATGTAAAGTACCAGCTGGATAGATGAAAGTATGCTCTTTAATAAGTAATTTTTCCTATTATTCTACTTACAGAAACTGATACATCTGAACTTGTATTGTTTACCTTGGTTAACTATATTAATGCTTGTGGGAACTCGCCTGCTGATTGGCTGTCCACAAGCCAATCAAAATGCTTTGGGTCTTAGGAAAACACATATTACATTATAATAGACGTGACTGGTTATTAGTTGCTATTTCGGTACTGGTCAACCAATTTGGTCCAAAATCAGTAGGCATATAAATGCATATACCAAGTTTCATGAAAATCCAATATCGCAAGTACAGACATACGGAAAGACAGACGGACAGACAGACATTTTCCCACCCCCACACAATCTCAGAAAGTATCATTCGGGCACTTAATAAAGAGACACAAAAACAGATTCTTATTATTAGACTAGTTGAGAAATGCAGAGTGTTCAAGGACTGTGTACAATGGAGAGAACTGTGGAATGTGCTGGCTGAACTGGGTGTCCCTGATCATCATATCTGTACTATGATAGTAAGGCGGAAGTAAGACTGGATAAGATGACCTCCAGTCCTTTTGAACCTTCCAAAGGAGTTAAGACAAGGGTGCATTCTATCACCAGCTCTTTTTAACAATCTAAGGAGAATCTGTTATGGGAAAAAGCCTTGAATGCTGGGCTGGTGATAACTGAATTGGTGGAGAAGAATCAATAATTTAAGATTCGCTGATGATGCCATGCTATGCGCTGAATCACAGATCGAAATGAAGGAACTACTAGATAGAGTCATGAAAGAAAGCGAGAAGCTTTGCTTATTGATCAATAAGGAAAAACCTAGATCATGATAATTGACCGAGCTGAGTCACTAGCATATACAGATGTTAGGTGGTGGCTCCACACAGGAAATACAGCACAGGATAGTTCTAGGCAGAGCATCGAAGTTGACAATGATTTGGAAATATTGAGCTCTAACCAGGCTTACTAAATTGAGAGCATTGAATGCCCTGGTGTTTCCAGTTTTCCTTTATGGAGCTTAAACTTGACAGTAAATTAAAGGGACCGCAAAAGAATTGATGCCTTTGAGATGTGGACATAAAGGAGTATGCTAAGGATATCATGGATGGACAAATGTACTAATGAATCAATCCTTCAAGAACTCAGGGTGAAGGAGCGAATCCTACAGTTCTTTGGACATTTAGTCTGGCGACAGGAAGACAACTTGGAAAAGATAATTGTCCAAGGCAAAGTTGAGTGGCAACGATCACATGGATGGCTGGACCAGATGATGGAGAAAAGTAATTGGGTCAGCTGCTTCAAGATATCGAAGACTGAGAACAATGGAGACAGACTGTCAAGCATATCCTATGATGGGTTACCAACTTTCAAACTATGAAAGATGGTACTGATGATTACTTCACTGCTGGTTACATTTAATTAATTTTAAACTAATAGTGTGTAACATTGCTACATACAAATTTAAAGATCAACACATTCAAGAATACCATAAAATACTGATACAGAATTAGTCTTTTCTTTCTCCTGAAAAATTTTAATTATATCACATAGGAGATTTCATAAAAACGACGAAATGCAAATAAAACTGTAAGTAAAATGTATATCACAACACTATTTATTTAGTGGTTAAAACATTAATAAAAATAGTTAAAAACTTTACACTGTACGACGTTTCAGCCTGTCTCCTCCAGGCATTTTTCAAGTAGACTGATTGCCAATATCACTTCCGCTTCTAATGGGCATGTTATCCAACCGTTATTGTTGTTGATCTTTGTTCATGTGTTCCTCAAAATCACGTTCCCTATATCTGTTGTCCCTTCAGTGTTCCTGTATCCATTCTATAATGATTCTATAAACAAATGGATATAAAAGATGTGACATACAAAAACTATGGGAGAACGAAAAAAGGATAAGATCAAATAAGACAATGCACAACACAAAAGAAGAGAGTATTCCTACCACCATTAGCAAAAAATATGTATCTATCAAATATGTCCCAGGTACAGGAGAAAAAATAGGTAAGGTCTTACGCAAACATGATTTGACACCAGCATATAAACCTCAGAACACAATACAAAAATCCTTCGCTCAATACAAACATTTTGGAAAAAATTGGAAAATCCAGGTGTTTACTCCATCACGTGCAGAGATTATGGGAAAGTTTACATTGGGGAAACAGGCAGAACCTTTAACGTAAGATTACAAGAACATGAAAGGGATGTAAAAAACAAAAAAATGCAATACTGGATTAAGCCAACATCTAATTAGGGAAGGACATAACATAGGACAATTCAAGATTCTAAAGGTAGAGGCCGACAAAATCCGCAGGAAAATATGCGAGGCTTCTCATATTATCGAGAGCGGGGAGCCTGTCTAAACAATTATGAGGGTGATTTGGGAGAACAATGGATAAGCATTATAAAGAATTTACAAAATAAGAGATCCATCCCTGAACTACCCAAAATTTCCCCAGGAAGAGAAATCAACTTCAGTACACCTAAAGAATGGATACAGGAACACCAAAGGGACAACAGATATAGGGAACGTGATTTTGAGGAACACATGAACAAAGATCAACAACAATAACGGTTGGATAACATGCCCATTAGAAGCAGAAGTGATCTTGGCAATCAGTCTACTTGAAAAAGGCCTGGAGGAGACAGGCTGAAATGTTGTACAGTGTAAAGTTTTTAACCATTTTTATTAATGTTTTAACCACTAAATAAATAGTGTTGTGATATACATTTTACATACAGTTTTAATTGAGTTTTTAGTGGAAAGTTTGGACCAAGCATTTTATATTTTATTATGGAAATGCAAATAATTTGATCTAGTTTCCTCCAAAACAAGAAAACACCTTGCATTTCTTCAAGTTCAGAGGGATTTGCGTAATCCTGTGGTACCCTGCATGTCGTCATAACAGCTGATTTAACATGGTTTCAATGGACGGAGCAATACATTGCCTGAAATATTTATCTGCAGATGGTAGCAGAGAGCACAAAGCAGGGAACTATGGTGTCAGGAAGTAGACAAAAGAGGACACTTGGAATCTCTCTGACTGAAAATTATCTTTCGCCTATTGGCAAGCAAAGTGGTGCATCGGACATATCTGTCAGTAGCATGGCCAGCAGTGATGTGCGCTGACTGATATATACGGCTATGGCAGTAAAAAGATTAATGGATACACCCCCAACATAGTATGCCCATGCTGTCTCAATACTTACCTCTGGAGGAGCTGCCGAAGAAGTCGGAACAGTTAAAGTGTGCTGTTCGGCATTCATCATGTAAAATAATCAAACATCGATGATATACAATCCCCTGCAACAGAAACCTTCAATTACTTCAAAGGCAATAAACATATAACTTATACGAAAAATAATATTGAGATAGATCCATACACTGCTTCCCTAATTTTAATTACTAACCTGGGTTCAGGTTAGTAATTAAAATTAGGGAAGCAGTGTATGGATCTATCTCAATATTATTTTTCGTAATATTAACTTCCCTGTATAAACTTTCTAAAATGTTATACATGTAACTTATATTTACTTACAATGGAGAATGCCCTACATTCAGCTTATTCTTTGTTAAATTTGCATTCATATTGTTTTAAATGATTTTTAGCTGGCACAATTAAAGGCTAGTTTGCACAATTACACTAGGTTTTGTATCTACTTTCATGAAAGTGAGTCATGAAACTAATTACCAGGGCCCGGATTCTTAATGACATGTCATCTTTTTATTGATGCTGCATAGACATTGCCAACTTGTGGATAAATCCTAATCATGGCTTCTAGATTTTATAAATGCATTTTTATTAGGTCATTTTTTTGTCATTTTATGCAATTTTACATTTTTAGGGCATTTATTTCAATTTTAGGTCATTATTTAGTCATTTGCAAAGAGGAACAATTCGGCATTAAAGTGTTGACATGTCTCAGTCGGAAGTGAGAATCAAAGAAACGCAAACATTTTGTATTATATTACTATTGTTATTAGATTGACTTGGCACCAGAGTCTGCCACCTGCTTGGATTTGAGAGTGCAAACTATTGTTTACCCTCAATAAACAACAATATAATCCGGCAGATCACAAAAGGATGTGCCGATTTTGACTCACCAGTCCCTTAGTGCCAGTATAAATTTCTGTGAGAATAGAACATTCATAACATTACAGTTATTTACAGGTTTTACAATTATGTAGAACTAGTTTATAACTTTGTGTGTACAATCATAATTTTTTATAAATAAAATACCTGTTTTAGGTCATTTTTTATTTTTATTAAGTCATTTTCTTTAAAATTTAGGGTCATTTTATGTCATTTTTCAAACAATTTTAGGTCATCAGAATCCGGGCCCTGCTAATTACACTTATTTTCTTCAAAAACAATTCCAGTTAAAATCCCATACCGTATAAACGTTTGAAACAGGTATGAATCCAGGCATTTCATGGTTTCCTCACTTCCCATGCAAGAAAGCTAAATAATCATATAACCTCAAAATTACCTCAGTTTCATGAAAAGCTGGAATCAGCCAAAACTGCTTAGTGTCATTGTCAACCAATACATCTCACGCATGCGCATTCAAGTAAAAAAATAGTTGTGAAACTCAGTTACGAAACCTGATTTCATCGTTTAAACTAGCCTTAAGGCAAACTTTATATTCTTATGCAACAATATTAATTTTCTCGCCTCTGTTGTTGCTAAGTGAAGACTAATTTCTGGACGTCATCACAGTAACAGTTCTCATTCCTTTGTGAAATTAATCTTTTCCAGAAATTACATGAAATGTAATTGTGTACTGTGGTTTTCATTGGTCATCACAGTATTGCGATTCTGGCTTTCTTTTAAGGTTGTATTTTTCTTGTATTTATCTTTGTACCTTTATCAGAATTTAATTACAACTGAGTAGGCCTAGTTATGTGTAGGGTCCATAAGGGCCGGACCTCCCCTATCATGGTTTTCTTTCTACTACCATTATAAGTCCAAACCTGAATGAACACAATTTATTTAAGGGGGGAGGTACACCTTTAGCTAGTGTGAATTTACTATTTATAGAAGTAAATTTTTACTAAGTAGCCTACTATTTTTAGAATTTTTGTCTGTAAGTCCAATGGGAATAAAAATTGGCATGTGCAATATAGGCTACACTATCTGCACAACACTAAGCAAATTTCAAGTCTTTGAAAAACCGAATATATGTAGGCCATATTTTTTAATCATTAAAATTTTTTGAGTTGTTGTTTCAGCCGAGCAGTGTTTACACATGATGAATAATATTTAAATTTTTTTACAATTCTAGTTCTGAGATTTTTTTAATAAACATAACTACAACATACACTATATTCAAAATACAATTTTAAAAATATTAATTTTCTTTTTCCAAACTGTAACATTAAAATTTTCAGAAAATTTGTGATACAAATTATTTTTAAACATTCAAAAAATAAAAAATGCACATACTACATCAAAGATTTTAGTGTATGCTGTTCACATAAGATAATTAACTTATATGAACATGAAAAAAATCAACAAAATATCTTACATAGTTTTTGAGTTATCATTCAAACCATTTGCAAAAACTAAACTTTAATTTTTGCAAAATGTTTGTATGATAGCTCAAAAAGGAATTTAAGATATTTTGTTGATTCTTTGCATGTATATATATGAAGTGTACAGGGGAAGAAGGTGGAATGTTAGTGAATGAAAGTTTTGCTGGAAACGATTTTTAAAGTTTGAGTACTCTAAACGCAGATATATGAAATCAATTATGAATACATTTTCATTCTACAGTAAGAATAATGTGTTTTGTACACGTGGTGTGAATATCAAGTTCTGAAATTAACTCAAACGCGTAAAAATATCGTTAAATGCAATGAATATTAGTAGGCGAAAAGTATAGTTGCGTTTTATGTAGTCATCGACAACAATTTTACATAACTTTTAAGTTATTAAAATTGCAATGAAACATTAATTACATTATGAGACATTAACTGCCGTACATTAATTATTCCTTATGAGGAAGTGACTGATAGAACATCTGAGCTGTGTGGAACAAATTTCTTCAAATGGTTTACATCTGCATACTTCTCCTTTGAAAGTGGGACAAAATCTACAACAAAATAAACGCAATGCAAGTAATAATTAAGTTTATAAAAATTTAAAGAGTAGAAAAGATTGTTCCTTAAAATTTTAAGAATTGCTGATTTTTTGTGCAGTAAAAAGTCGAAAAAATATTTCTACAGGTAAACAAACATGGGTTGTGTGGTTAGTAAAATAGAAACACTTAGGCGCATAAAATCGAAGGCATTATCATTACTAGGGTCCGATTTTTAGATTTTATAAACCCTGTGTCAGTTTTTTAAACATATTAAAATAGTTTAATTTCAGTTTTTTTTTACCATTTTCAGACAACACTCACCAATAATGGAAACTGGATAAACGAAATATTACACTACCTAGAAATTAACGCGCCAAACTGACACGTCATTTTCCTTTCGGCATTTCATTTGCGGTCTGTAGGATTATATTATTGTTTATTGAGGGCAGATATTCTAGTAGTTTGCACTTTCAAATTCAAGCAGATGGCAGGCTCTGTTGCCAAATTAATCTAATAACAATAGTAATATAATACGAAATTTCAGCGTTTCTTTGCTCTCGTTTCCGACTGACATTTGGCAACGTTTTGTAAATATACTTCAGCACGCGACTATTGATGAGTACGTCCTTCTTGCATTAAAGAAACAACATTTCAAAGCCCGCACCGGTGCGTTAGAGGACAGTGAGTGCCATTGTCTCCTGACTCGCCGCCTTATTTCGCCGTGACGCATGGACATTCCGCCTTCAACCCCTGTACGGTGAAATTTAAACTGTTATTTTCTCCTTATCGTACACTTTTTTCACCTGTTTCATAAGCAACACTAAAAGAGTGCTCAGTCAGCTACCAGATGGGCTTGATAACTAAATTTCCGATTTTTCTTCTTCCCCTGTACCCTTAATATAGTTTCCTTATGTTACTAGATGATACTAGTGTACTTGTAACAGGAACGTCACAAGAACATTTATCAAGAATAGCTACAAAGGCATTTCACGAGTTAAACACATGGTTTCTGGCTAATAAAATTACACTTAATATTGATAAGACCCATTTTATACAATTTAGGACAAAAAACAGATGTATCTCAAATCTTGAAATTAATTATGGAACACAAATCATACAAGAAATTAGCAATGTAAAATTTTTAGGACTGCAAATTGACCAAAATCTTGACTGGAAGACACACATAGAAATGATAAGTCCAAAACTGAGTTCAGCATGCTTTGCTTTAAGAATTTTGAATAATATAATAAAACAGGATGCATTACTTATGGTATATTTTGCATATTTTCACTCGGTAATGAGGTACGGGATCATTTTCTGGGGCAACTCTACCCATAGGGAGAAAATATTTAGATTTCAAAAGCGGGCAATAAGAATAATATGTGGAAAGAAAAAAAGGGAATCTTGTAAACCGCTGTTTGAAAAATTAAGAGTCCTCACTCTTACAGGGGAGTATATATACTCTGTTATGTGTTTTGTAGTGAATAATATTGATAAATTTCAAACTAATTTTAGTGTACATGGACGTACTACCAGAAACATGAATGATCTACACAGACCAAATAACTCGTTAAAACTCTTTCAGAAGGGTGCGTATTATTCTGCAGTACAGATATATAACAAGCTTCCAAACAACATTAAATTATTATGTATTCAAAGAAAGATCAAACCTTTCAAAACAGCTGTCAAGGAATTTTTAATAACTCACACCTTCTACAATTTGGAGGAATATTTCCAGCTTGGATAAATTTGGCAGCTTGCAGTTTCTGTAGACCTATATTATTGTTATAACATGCATGTATTTTTTGATCTGACGTGTTCTATATCCTTGAGCCCGCTCAACACAGGATCTACAGGACGAGATATCTACATCTACATCTACATCTACACTAAAATCTTTAACGTAATGTGTACGGTCTTTTTATATATATATCTCTCTTTTTTTAAATTTACATCACAAATTTTATGAAAATTTCAATATATGAATTTTAAAAGAAAATAAATAAGTTACTTTCTGAAGTTTTATCTTAAATATTTTGGTGTATGTTGTAGATGTGTTTACTAAAAACATCTCAAAACAAGAATTGTATCAAAATGTAAACATTTGAATTATTCATCATATGTAAACGCTGCTCGGTTAAACAAGAAACTCAAAAAAATATATATATATATTGTCACAAAGCCAGGATTCGTCAAGAAAGTGCCAGAATTCGACACGTCTAGAAAAGGGGTGGTTCTCTTATTGCTGCCAATGGGTGCGCCAATGGGTGCGGCCTACTCCAGACACATCACAATGAGTGGACTGTGCACACTCGTGGGAGAGGCCGGAGGAGGGGCCACGTGCTAAGGGGTGTGACCGCGTGCCGCAACACGCATTCTAGACCATGCGCAGAGACTTCCAGACATTGGCTCTAGAACATTCGACAAGGCTATATAAGGAGCGCAAGCAAGTCAGTCAGTCAGTCAGTGGGAGTCAGTCTGCGAGGAGTGATGAGCCAGTCAGTAGCAGAGAGTCGGTAACAGTCAGTCAGAGTAACAGTGAGAGTCTGCCCGTGAGTAGTGGACAGTGAACTGGACGGAGTGAACCGATCAGCGTGACCTCAAGTAAGTGTGACTTGAGGAGCTGAGGACCTGGACGGAGCGAACCGATTAGCACGGCCTCAAGTAACTGTGACTTGGGAAGCTGAGGAGCTAGTGACCGGAGGGACTAGTCAACGGAGGGACCAGCGAACAGAAGACCTAGTCAACGGGGAACTAGTGACCGGAGGGACTAATGAACGGAAGAGCTGGTGAGCTGATCTGGACTGGACTGGGCCACTGCTGTGACGTGGAAGTGAGCACCGAACAGAAGGGTGACCTGGAGAACCTTCAGGAGTTTTCTGGCTGTATAGACCACTGTTATAGGAAATAAACGAAGCTCCATTCTTCAATTAGGAACTACGTGTTCTGCTTTTTGAACCCCGACGAGCCCTTGTTACACTGTTGTCAGAAGTGGGATATAATTGAAGGAACGCAAGATGGAGGACATGTTAAAATCATTATTCCACGCCATGAACGAACTGAAAGAGAAAATGGACCAGCAGAACGCCCGACTGACAGAGAAAATGGACCAGCAGTATGACCGACTGAGCAAGATATTAGGCCAGCGGTACACGGAAACGAGAGAGGCCCTAAGAGAAATTACAAGTGAAATGAAGAACCTGCAACTAAGCTCTAAGGAAGAACTCGAGCAGGAACTGACACCGGCCAAGGAAAGATTAAATGAACCGGGCAGCGAACTGGTGGCCATGAAAAGTGAACTAGAGAGACAGGCCAAGGTGGAAGATAAGGAAGTGCAGGAAGAGGACATGGCCATCACCGTACCACCAGCTACCGAAGGGGAAGATCACGGCCTAAGTGAACAACAGCAGGACGACGTGGACGTAGGACCGACACCGCGGGATGTCATGTCAGGTATGGGGTCAACGTGGGAGGAGGTAGCCAGTCGCTGTGCTATCTATGAGGGCTGTGGGGCCCAGCGGGACGCCATAGTGGTCAGGGACGGGGTCCTGAAAGGAATATGGGAGTATGCGGATGGAAAGACGACTGCGGAGCACCGAGTCCTTCCGAGAGCCGGAGTCAAGGAGGTCCTGGAGGAAGTCCATGCAGGAGCGACTAGTGATCACTTGGGAGTGAACCAGATCCTCGACAAACTGCGGAGAAGGGCTTACTGGTTGCACCAATGCAGTGACATCGAGAGGTGGCGTCAACAATGCGACATCAGCGATGCCAGCAGAGGGGCTAGAACTCGCAGCCGTGGGGCCATTGCCATGGCAGGCCCATGCTCCGTTACTGATGACGGAAATCGGTGCCTGCTGTTGGCCATAGATTATGTCACCTAGTGGCTGGGAGTCTACGCCATCTCGAACTAGGAAGCGGCAACAGTGGCGAAGGTTCTGGTAGAGAACCTGATCTGCCGGTTTGAAGTGCCGATGGAGTTACACAGCGACCAGGGAAGGAACTTCGAGTCTAACATCAAGAAAGAGCTGCTCCAACGGCTGGGGGTACACAAGACCTGCAAGACCTCCCTTCACCCGCAATCAGAAGGAATGGTGGAGCGCTACATTAAGACCTTGGAGGAGCACCTACGGAAGGTAGTCTCAAGCTACCAACGAGACTGAAACGTCTGGGTGCCACCCTTCCTCCTGGCATATAGATCCTCGATCCATGACACCACCGGAATGACACCAGTCAACATGGTCTTCGGGAGAGAGCTCCGTCTACCGTGTGACCTACTGATTGGCACCCCACCTGACGAGAAACAGCCAGCTACCGACTATGTGTGGAACCTGACCGAGAGGCTGAGGGAAACCCACCAATTCGCCCGAGAGAATCTCCAGTTGGCTAGTGACCAAATGAAGGCAAGGTACGACAGGCTGATCAACTCAGCTGGGTTCCACGAGGGAGACCAAGTGTGGTTGTACCGCCCTACCAGGACTAGAGGGAAGTCGCCGAAGCTGCAGCAGTCCTGGGATGGCCCCTACCGGGTAATCAAGCGAATTAACGATGTAGTCTACCGCATCCAGCAACAGCCAAGAGGGAAGATGCTGGTAGTTCACCTGGACCATCTGGCGGCATACCATGGGGCACTTCGGGACGAAGGCCCTTAAGGAGGGGGCAATGTCACAAAGCCAGGATTCGTCGAGAAAGTGCCAGAATTCGATACGTCTAGAAAAGGGGTGGTTCTCTTATAGCTGATTGGAGCTGCGCACCGATGGGTGCGGCCTACTCCAGGCAGGTCACAATGAGTGAACTGTGCGCACTCGTGTGAGAGGCCGGAGGAGGGGCTACGTGCTAAGGGGTGTGACCGCGTGCCGCAACACGCATTCTAGACCATGCGCAGAGACTTCCAGACATTGGCTCTAGAACATTCGACAAGGCTATATAAGGAGCGCAAGCAAGTCAGTCAGTCAGTCAGTGGGAGTCAGTCTGCGAGGAGTGATGAGCCAGTCAGTAGCAGAGAGTCGGTAACAGTCAGTCAGAGTAACAGTGAGAGTCTGCCCGTGAGTAGTGGACAGTGAACTGGACGGAGTGAACCGATCAGCGCGACCTCAAATAAGTGTGACTTGAGGAGCTGAGGACCTGTACGGAGCGAACCGATCAGCGCAGCCTCAAGTAACTGTGACTTGGGAAGCTGAGGAGCTAGTTACCGGAGGGACTAGTCAACGGAGGGACCAGCGAATGGAAGACCTAGTCAACTGGGAACTAGTGACCGGAGGGACTGGTGAACGGAGGGACTAGTGAACGGAAGAGCTGGTGAGCTGATCTGGACTGGACTGGACTGGGACACTGCTGTGACGTGGAAGTGAGCACCGAAAAGAAGGGTGAACTGGAGAACCTTCAGGAGTTTTCTGGCTGTATAGACCACTGTTATAGGAAATAAAGGAACCTCCATTCTTCGATTAGAAACTACGTGTTCTGATTTTGAACCCCGGCGATCCCTTGTTACAATATTATATATATATACTTTTTTTAATTATTAAAATTATATATTGTACTAGCTGAAAAGGCCCGGCATCGCCCGGGCTTTGTATTTTGTAATTTGAAATTAACTTATGAGGACTTTCGATGTTGAAACTCTAGGTCCTGATATAATAATGTATGTAGAATTCGAAATGAGGAAGAACAACATATGGCACTCAGACTATTCCCTCAGAAAACGCTAGATATAGCTTTTTATGGTTCATAGAGGATGTCGAATGCTGCATTCCGTTCCTTCTACTCTTCATGCCTGGGAGGGGTTGAAATAAGAAGAAACATAAATTACGTAAGATTGTATTGACTTGACGGAAAATTTTATTTCTCATTTTCATGTTAAACCGTTTCGGGCCTGAAATAAAATAGAAATGCAGTATCACTTTCATACTTTCCTCCCCTAAAACCCGGGACATAATATACTGTGAGTATAGGACTCAAAATGTTCCATCCCATGCTTAGGGCCTATGATAAATCTCAACTAATACAAAGCCTACAGCTATGGATAACTGACTATTTACCGACTTCTGATATAGCATACTCACACACTT
This sequence comes from Ectobius pallidus, assembly GCA_964059195.1. NCBI lineage: Eukaryota > Metazoa > Arthropoda > Insecta > Blattodea > Ectobiidae > Ectobius > Ectobius pallidus. The sequence goes on from CAXKWD010000012.1 coordinate 6,408,166, forward strand.
AAGTTGTTCCTGCAATACGACCTCTTATTCTACATCAAAATGTGAAGTGAGAAAATATTTCTTATGTCGAGGGTAGAGAAAGTTATGTGACTGCATCACACTGTGCTTTATTTTCGTGTAATTCATTTTTCAGTAATTATTTTCGCCAATATATTACATGGAATCATAATTCGTCAAAGTCCAGCATTAAGCTATATAGTTGCCAAGGCCCTATGTAATCACAGTAAACAATTCACTGTTGCCATGTGAACTGAACAACCTTTCATTTTTTGCAGTAGAATATTCACAGAAATTATATAATTTTCAAGGGAAGGACTGATTTGTTTCAATTTTAATGTTGACCGCTATACTTTCCGGGCTTAACTGGGTATGTGTGCAAAATTCCGTGTAAATTGGTAAAGAAATGTAGATTTGTATAAGGAACAAACATACATACATACATACATACCCACAAACACACATTCGACTTTATATATTAGATATATAGTGTATATTGGGTTTTTCAAAAATTTGAAATTTGCTTAGCATTGTACAGATATCGTATATTGTACATGTTAATCTTTATTCCCACTTAACTTAGAGATCTGGAAGAACTAATTTTTCTAAGAACAGTACATTTACACTAGCTAAAGGTTTATCTCCCCCCTTAAGTTGTCAGTTTTTTTTTAATTTGTATTGTGCTGTCATGGGCAAGTCCAGAACATCTAGCATGAAGATCCAATCTAAACATAAGGACCCATGGGCCAGAGTGAGTTTTGCAAGGAGTTCCCTTAAGATGGGGTTGCCTTTCTCTGTTCCATGGGCCAGTCATTGTGTTTCTTTCTCTGTCTTTCACTTAGGTTGGTCGTCACCTCTTTCTCATTCAGTCAATTGAATCATATTTCTAGTTGAAAGTTTCTCCAGCGTTGTGTGCCTGACTGGCATACTAGAATGATACAATACATATACGACGAGCAAAAATTATCTTGTAAGATTGATGTTTGCTTGTTTCATTTGAAATAACGTTTACTGTTTTAAAATACTGCTTACATAGCAGCACACTTGTAAGAGCAATAAATATGTTTTTGTATTCGTATGTTTTGTCGGTACAGAATCTCATATCACTGGTGTAAACTCTTAAGGTGTTATTGTAGTTTTCTCCGAATCAGTAGCAGCTAGCAAATTTCGTTTCTTATTCGCATTTACGGTTCCCTGGTGCATTCAAGGGACAAGTAACTTAAAGCATTTCATATATAGGCTATAAATGTTTTAGTAGAGGTAGTCAAGTAGAGAATTGTGAATGAATAAACTGGAAGTCTTGTTAAAAAAACGCCCTTCTATTACCTAACTTTATGTGAGAAGTTGGTTGTGAAAAATCTGGAAGTTCAGCAACCAAAAGCTGTAGAAACTTACTCAACAAAATGGGACAAAATTAAGAAATTCTTGTCCTTAGGAGTCAGGGGGGGGAAAAGTGTGCATGTAATGCCACGTGACAGAAGTGAACTTGTTTTGATTTTTGGATTTTTTCAATTTTGGATTATTGGATTTTTTCAATTTTGGATTGTTGAACTTTCTTAATATTGGGGTTTTTACTTTTTTAAAGATTTGATCTTTGAATTTTTTAATTTTGGAATTTTTTATTTTTTGAATTTTGGATTTTTATATTTTTTATATTTTCGATTTTTTAATTAAGGGTTTTTTTATTTTTAAATTTTGGATTTTTTGATTCTTTAATTTTGTTACATTTGAATTATTTAGTTTTTTAATTTTGGAATTTTTAATTTTTAAATTTTAGATTTTCGTTTTCTTTAATTTTGGTTTTATATTTCTGATTTTTTTAAATTTTGGATCTATAAATTTTATTTTTGGGATTTTTTTAATTTTGGATTTTCGATTTTTTAATTTTGGATTTATAGATTTTTTAATTTTTCGATTTTCAATTTTTTATTTTTGGATTTTTTTAAATTTTAAAATGTTTATATTTTTAAATCTGGATATATATTTTTTTTTTTATTTTTTTTTTATAATGGTGAAGGGCTCACCACACCACTAGCTCCCACTCAATGCCTGATACCTTTCCCCTGCGCGCTTCTGTAATTTTTTTTAAATTGTTGGATTTTTCGATTTTTTAATTTTGGGTTTTTAGGTTTTTTTTTTAATTTTGGATAGCCTAATCATTAAGTTGATTGTTTTCTGTGCAGTCCGTTTCCTAACAGCCCCACTAATTTCGTGACAATTCTGAGCATATCAATTTTGTGACGATTTTGTCCTTATTGCAAGTTTGGGTTAGCTCTTGATTTACTCCTAGTGCAGCTAAAGAAGTTCACTTAAAGAAAAAAGCATGGCTGACAGCTTTGAAGTGAAAAATATATTTTTTATTTATTTATTTATGTAGTAGCGAATCAACTTGGTCAAGAACAGGATATTCTGATTTCAAAGATTCATCAGAGATGATAAAAAAAACATGAATGTACTGTAGAATATACTAATTCCCAGAACAGTTAACAGGGACAGCAAATATTCTTTCTCAAATTGATGATGGATATAAGTTAGCCTATAATTACTGTAAAAAGACACAACAAACTTGTAGATAATAATCGATGTGAAATTAGCCTATAGATATTTTGAAAATATTATGAGGGGTTCATGAATTAGCCTTAAGAGGGCATGACGAAACCAAGCATTCTTCTACTAGAGGGTTTTTCCTTAATTTTGACAGGTCTATAACCTATCGCAAAATTAGCCAGCATGTTAGAAAACCACTTGCAAGACATAGCTATGGCAGAAATTACATATAAAACACTCCAGAATGAACTCTTAGATGCAATGTATTTTGTCTATAGAGACAAAGTTACAAATGAAACTGAGAAGTCAAGTTTCATAGGCAGATGAAACAACGAATGTTACTGGTACATGTATGTCGCACTTTGTGGTGATATCACGGTAGGCAATATTAGTGAGGGTAATCCTACAGAAAGATTCATAAAACATATTGCTATTTAAAAATCTTAGTTGTAGAATAAACTGTAAGGGAAAAAGCAATGTTAGGTCTAGCACTAGGCTCCTCCCACCAACTCTCTAATGGGACCCGCCTGGGAAGGAGGGGTTTAGGGTGGGGAGTAACTTCAAACATCATCTACTAGGTGTCTCTCTATTTGAACTACTACCAACACCATCTATTGTGGAAACGGTGAAACTGGGAAAAAATTAAATAAATAATTTCTTCTTTATTCTCTTCCTCTCTACTTTTTCCACGCTCTTCCTTCCTTTCACTCACCTCCTTGCCCTACCTACCGGTACCTATTTGGGACCTATTCCTAACTGTAAATTTTGGCTCGACTGGTATACAAACCTATGACCGCTAGCACTGTAACCAGCAGCCTTAACCACTACACCAAGACCGATTGCTGACCAGTGAAGGGAAAATTCATCTATCTAAGTTTAGAGAACTTTTAATACATGAGAAACAGCAGTTTTTGTATGAGGGTCGTTTTTTATAAGGTAATTGTGAAATATTTACCACGTTTACATGCGGGATTGAAATCTATCTGAATCCGATCCCAACTCAACACGTTCCCTGTTTACATGGAAAGTTCTTGGAGTGTATTGAGATTTATTGTACTACTGGCGGTTATGTAGCTATTTGTGTGGCTAATCGGTGTAAACAATTGCCATGTTTATTCCATGATTAAAAATATTAAAAAGTGTGGGTTCTATTAATAATTTCTAGTCACCTTAAACAAATTATGGCAAAAAAGAGTAACATAATATTAATATTATAGCATGAGTGAGTATTTTTGATTAAACTGACGATCAGCTGACCAAACAAATGACGAACGCCGTGCGAGTGTATGCACACACCAGGATTGAGGCAGAGGATCGGACTGAGTCCACGTTTACATGGCGATCTCAATACGGGGATCAGACTCAGATCGATCTGAAACCTGCATGTAAACATACTAATTATATCAGCTCTGAAAAGCGCTATTTTGGTGCAAGGGTCGTTTTCCCTGCATTAATCATGTCATTTTGTGGTTTTGTATTTTTTATATATGGTAAGTTACAAGGGTGATTTTCGTGAGATCTTTTTTTTATTTTTGTATTTTTAATATGGTGCAAGTGTCATTTTTGTAACACTGTAATTTTGCATACTTTTATGCGTACATGATGAAGGGTACAATAGTGAGCTGAGCAGCTTCATAGCCAGGATAAGGGAAGTAGAATGATGTGCGCACGAGGTTCGGAAGCGAAGGGAAGTAGCCAGCAGGCAAAAGCGAGCGGAGCTTGGCTGGTGTGCGACCTAAAGTTGTCTTTTGCCAATTGTAAAAATAAGTCACAAAGAAGGGAGCAAAAGGAAGGGAAGAAGAAGGAAGTAAGAAAGATATATGAAATTACTGATAATACAAGGGTTTTCTTTTTAGTTCTAGCAACTTTTCTACATACATAGAATACATAGGCCTGCATGGTTCTAAGATTTTTTGGCCTTCATTGTAATCACCACCATTGGATACGTGTTCCCAGTGATGCGGAAAGTCTTTGGATTCCGTTGACACTGCCTGTTGATGGTGCAAAGATAGCGGTCGGTTGCCTGCAAAAGTCTTCAACTGTACAAAAGAGAATCTCACAAAGTGGCTCCTTCATCTTCGGGATTAGATTAAAGTCGCAAGGACTAAAATCATGAGAGAACAGAGGATGATAGAGCAGCTCCCAGCCCCAGCAATTGAACAGTTCAGTCACAACTCCTGCTGTATACGCCCTAGCGTTGGCATGCAGAACAATGGGTGAATTATCCATGAAGTGTCGCCGTTTTCTTATCATATTGTTTTGCAAAAATGAACAGTAGTACTCCGCATTAACGTTCTGCCATGGGGGAACGGGATTCACTTTCATACAGTTGAAGATATTTTACAGGCAACTGACCGCTCTCTTCACACCATCAACAGATGGTACCAATGGGATCCAAAGACTTCAGCATCGCTGTGAACATGGGAACACGCTGTATGCAATGGTGGTGATTACGTCGAAGGCCTATAAAACTTAGAACTATGCACGTACGCTATGTATAGAGAAATAAAATAGTTGTCAGAACAAAAAAATCAACACTTTTATTAGGAAGACCCTAAAAATTTCCCAGTATGAGTGTTTTTTGCCTGAGTTATCGATTATTCCTTTGAACTTTAGGTCACCCCGAGTGCCCTTTCCACTCACTATGGCTGCTTCCCCGCCTGGCTTCTTCCCCTATCTTCTCCTACCCACCCGCCAGCTAATACACCTGCCGGCTGCTGCTCAACACCAGTGATGCAACTCGCTGTGTTATGCTTTCACAATAAAAAGAAAAAGACCCTTGCACCAAACATATTGTTTCACAATTATGAAAAACCTTGTATAACTTTTATGCCAACAGAACATTTCACAATAATTGTTCTAAAGTGTCGGGAATTGACCTATACACGTTATTTTTCAAGTTCCCCCATAAATAATAGTCACATAGGCTATTGTTAAGAACTTAAAGACAGTATCACAAGAGAAATTAACTCTATCTCAGAAGCTGAATTTACGTGCGTTATTTTCATTGTAATTTTAACGGTAAATGTGAGAACTTGAATCATTACACTGATCGCGGCTTTATTAGCGTAGCTATTTCACCCAATCGCTCGGCAGTTGGAGCTATGGCCGACGCAACACAGAAACCCGCATCATTAGCCAACTCTTGCGTGGGACTCACTGTAGAATGAATGTGCAGTCTCACAGGTCTTTTCTTAACACTGAGCAGAGGTGTAAGGCACAAGTACAAATAGTTCACTGAGTATTTAAGAGATATGAGAAGTCATAAATGAACAAACTCAAAATTAAAGATTTGTGCCTTATGCCCTTATGGAACTAGGCCCTTCAATTGTAAAAAAATGCAGTATAACAACATAAAATATGGCTTAACTAATGCAGGAAATTTCCCTTGCACCAATACTACTCTTTTCATAACTAACAAAATATCTCAAAAACTGATCCTTGCGTTAAAACTCATGAAACCTATCATAACTAAAATATATAAAAGTTTCTTTCACTGTTCAATGTTCACTCGTGGTGTAATGGTTAAGGCTCCTACCTACAGTGCTAGGGGTATCTAGTTTGAATCCCAGTCGATCCAAAATTTACTGTTAGGAATAGGTCTCAAATAGGTAGGTAGGGTGAAGAGGAGGTGAGAGGAAGAAAGGAAGGAGACGGGAAAAGAAGAGAAGAGAATAAAGGGGAAACAAATTCTTTCATTTTTTCAGTTACACCAGTTTACACGTAGATGGCGCTAATGTCACCGCTAGTAATTCAAATGATGCTACTAGATCTCTCCCCACATGCAGTGTTCAGTGTTGTTTTGCGGGCTCTGGCTTGCAGACCAAGACTCCCATTGGCTGCCAACGACCTTGCATGTCATTGGTCCGTTACATACAATGCTGCCAACAATTTTAAGCACGCGCTTTTAAATTCCTGTGCAGACTGGATTCCCGGGTTGACAAATGTAGATGTAGATGTAGATATCTCGTCCTGTAGATCCTGTGTTGAGCGGGGCTCAAGGATATAGAACACGTCAGATCAAAAAATACATGCATGTTATAACAATAATATAGGCCTACAGAAACTGCAAGCTGCCAAATTTATCCAAAAGATAGATTTATGCTGCGCACCAGCCAAGCTTCGCCGTTTTGTTAGGTTAGGAACGTTTATGTTAGTTTAGGAGCAATATCCTGAATAGCACAAGGTTTATTATGTCTCACATTGAATTTCTTCTGTGACGAAACCCTAAACCCCGCCTTCCCAGGCGGGCCCCATTAGAGAGGAGCCTAGTGTGCAGCATAAAACTATTTTTCCCCCCGGGTTTTTTAATTATCCTATATTGAAGAAGGGGGTATGGGGGCAGAGCCCCAAAGAAATAAAAAAAGTTAGGTTAGGTTAGGCATGTTAGCTCAAGTTTAAAGAGGGGCCAGTGGTGTTTTAGACAGTGATAGCGATTAACCACCACAGGCCCTTATCATGTTGGCAGCCCTGATTCCAGCACCACATGACCCATCGGCTTCTTCCCAGCATGCACCTGCGCTGTTTCGAGCAAGAATTGCCACTGCCATTACTCAGGTACCACAAAGTAAAGGATTGCAGAAAATTCTTGACGGATCCATTCTAAATAAGAGCCCTAACCTAATTCTAACCTATAAGCTACCAAACCCTACTTAACTCCAAGTCCGACAGAACAATTTCAGGCACAGAGGCCTATGGCATGCCCATTATGCAAGTTAATTATGCTAATTTTTTATGTAAATAAGTATAGGCCTAGTAGCATTCAAGAACTACCAATAACAAAGAGAGCAAAGTAGGCCTATACCAGATAGCAATACAATAAACTAAAATGAGACTAACTTAGGCCTAAGAGTACATCTGAGTTTTATTAGTTTTGGACAACATGTAAGCCTATGTTTTTACGAATAGAAATAGTAGCTAACCAACACGGACAAACTGTTCACGCTTACATTGCTAAATAATGTTAGTCCAACATGAAAATAACTTGGTAACCAATAACTTAACTTACAAGTCTGTTATGTAATAATGATCAGCAGCTCTGTTATTCTTATTGACACAACAACTTGTCATACTACAACCCAGTTTCATAACGTGATCTTCCCCATAAGCAGTTCTTTATCAATTCAATGCGCATGGTGCTATTTAAAGAATTTATATCAAGAAATGCGGCTGTCATTTTCATAAAAATCTTGTTTATAAGCATACCAACGGTCCATAGCGCAAAAAAAAACTATATACAAAAACAATAACCGGCCATTCACGATCGTGTATTCTTTGCAGATATGATTAACTCTGTGCAGTGCACCTCAAATTCTTAAAATCCATACCCCAAAATGCTTCGAACTCACCTAATAAGCTGTTTATCGTTTTTTACTCAAAGTCTTATTTCGGACAATAACAGGTTAGCTGTCATGGCGAAACATCACGGATCCCAAGCCACTATAAATTAATAGCCTTTTGTTTGCTATACAGTACAAAAATCAAACACTGCGTCTCCATTTGTCATTTTCACAACACATACAACTGCAATATATATAATTTATTCACAAAATACACTTATTTGGATGAAAACTTAGAAAAGAAAGAAAGAAACACATTTTAGCGTCAAAGCTACTTATCGATATTCTGTAGTCGATTTTCAGATCACTACGCTTCCCCCGCGCAGTAACCTTCGAAATTGTATGTTCATGGGCAGCATGATAGAGACTAATTAATTTTACTGTTTTATTTTATTGCACACCAGACACCAGTGATCCATTTCTTCATTATTTTCCTTGGAAAATCTATCATATTTTTAGTTTCTGTCAAACAACCTGTCTGCAGTGCCCTAGTCACTATAAATGACCATAAAAACGAAGAAGAAAAAGAAGAACAAGCACAAGAAGGTGAAGAAGAAGAAACAGCCCTTTGACTGAAGTGTCATTGAACAGTAGGCTACACTAGAACTTAAAAATTACATTTCATGCGTCCCATAAAAAATCATGTACCGGTAGTCAATTGAGTAAATTGTTGGTAAAGAATGAATTCCCGTATGTGCCTTTGTTCAGTCAACACAGGAATAAATACGCAAATTAAAACAAAGAAAGAAAGATCACTTGGGTGTGGTGCTGGTCTCATCTCTTAAATCTTATTGATAATAATTTATTAATAAAAAGTAACTGTCCCCAAAAAATATCGAGTCTTAAAAATAACATTTTTTTAAGTAGAAGACATTAAATACTTTTTTTTTTATTAACAGTGCCATACCAGTACATTTTTTTTTTTTTTCTTTCTTTTGGAGAAACGTACTGGTGCTGATTCCCAATGACAGTCAGGACTTTAGTTGGAAAATTAAAAGTACAGGTACTCACCTAACTCTTTAAAATTATCCAGAATGGCTTAAAAAAATCTTGTTCTAAAGTCAATTTCTTTTACGACAGGAGTTTTCAGAGGTAGCCTACCTGATACTGCACTTTCCACTGCAGAATTTTCTTCGTATTCACTTCATCTTAGCTATATCACTATCTTTATATGAAACTTGTGCGCTATTACTCTCACCTTCACCTCACTGGCTTTAGTTTTAGCCACTTAGTAAAATTATTGTACTTGTTAGCCTAATTTAAAACCACATTCGTACATACTAACTATAAACCAAAGATTAAATCCTGTTTTATTTCATAACATATCATTTAACATATACCCTAACTTTGTTCTGTCCAAGCGGTTGACAATGTCAGGCGAGTCATATTAACTCATTATTGAAACATATTTTTCTTTCGATTCTTTTATAATGTGCGACAAAGACAAATATTCTTCACTATTATTGTCTTCCAGATATGAGGTTATTTTCTGTTCAGTAAATACTTAGAATTTTATCCAAATAAAAAATAAAACAGTATTGGTCTTATAAGAGCTGCTGCATACTGCATGTTTCAGAACTTCCAGTATTCTCCTCAGACAATTCTATACTGACCAGACTGAGTAAGGGCCCAACTAAAGCCTGATGACAGTCAATTAAAATGTTTATATTGGATTAAGTCTAAATAGTAGTAGCGGCAGTACTGTTTCTCAACCTAAATTTTGACTGGGAATGACATACTTCGCAACTATTCATATTATAAAATATAAAACTATTAGAAAAAAGACAAACTAAATAGGCTACTGTAATTAATGTATTTTTCAAGATTACATAAAAAACGTAAAATTGGTATTGTAAGTAAGTTGTAATGTACCTGCTATAACAAATGTTGGAAATTAATTGTACAAGAATTCTGCTCTCCTATTCTTCTCACCTAGCAAACTTTGTTATTACCTAGTTAATCTGAGGCTTTCACGGCCGGAATCTTGGAGTTGAAGCATCTTCCGGGCTGTGGGCCGTGGTCCAAAGGCAAAATTACAAGTCTCGCCAGACGTTTCGCTCCCGCTGTGGGGAACTTCTTCAGTGGCTGCAGTCAGCGTCAAGATAGCAGCCACTGAAGAAGTTCCCCACAGCGGGAGCGAAACGTCTGGCGAGACTTGTAATTTTGCCTTTGGACCACGGCCCACAGCCCGGAAGATGCTTCAACTCTTTGTTATTACCCTTTTGTCAACCTTAAAATTATGTTAGTGATGTATCTTTTCTCTATTGTAAGCACTGCCAAAGCATTGAGTCTGTATGGTGCAATTTTATTTCTTGTATGCTGAAACATCGTTCAGAATCAGCATTTGTCATTGGAATTGTTAAAACTACATTTGACATTTTTGCTGTTTCTGAAGAAAGAAAAAAAAATCATCTGAATTATTTTTAATGAGCAAAGAGTTAGAGTTGATTCAGAGTGAGCTGCTCAAAACCATGAAAATGTTCCACTAGTTGCAAACTCTCAACAAAACACAGTCAACAAAATTCTTTCTCTACCATATCCCAAGAATCTGCAACAGCTGATAGCTGTTTTAAATGGAAAGACAACCCTAAAATATATAAACCTGTTTTAAATGCAAAAGCAACCCTAAAGTCTTCAGTCAGGAAAGTTTCTTTTCATTAGTTCTGGAGTGAAAGAAGACAGTGTTTTGTTCAGTTATTTTATTAGCCTGTAAATTCCGAGATGACCAAAGTTGCTAAGTTATGAATCCAAACAAACCTGTCTTTGAAAAACACTCCAAACTGAATGACTTTACTTTCTGTAGGCATGTAATATTTTACTTTTCCAAGTGAGCAAGGTTTCTGTAAGAAACAGCCTATATTTTTACTTGGAACTCTGCCGTTTCATAGATAACATAAAACTAACTCCGTGGCGCTACATCCCTGAAGGGACTTAGCCCACCACCTGACCTCTGCATCATCTACCATAGGTAGATGGCAGGATTGAGAGGCAATTTGGTCAGCATGCCAACACCCATGGGCATTAATTGTGGTTTCCGTGACCGGAGCCACTATTTCTCTATCAAGTAGCTTCTCAGTTTGCATCACGAGGCTGAGTGCACCCCATTCCAGACCTCACTACCTCAGAAAAATCTGAGGTAGTACCGGGAATCGAACCCGGGCCTGCGGATCTGTAGCCAGCGACGCTAACCACAAGACCATGCAGGCGGTCCCATAGGTACTGTAGGTGGAGGAAATATTGTTTTTGACCCCCAAATTCAAAGTTGAGTTTTAACAGAAATACACGTTTGTATACCTTTTACAGCAGTACACAGAGGGATTTAAGTGCAATAGAGTTCAGAATATTTTACAGTACAGTGGTTTAATCTTATTTCTAAAATTTGGGTGCCTTTGCAAATTTTTGTTTTAGGTCTTCCCTTTATAAAATGCTCTGTTACAATGAAATTTCACCCCATGAACTTCTCAACAATTTATTATGTCCTCTCACCCATATCACAATGTTTTGATTCTTTGTTACCCATAGGATAGAGCTTAGATTACCGCAGCCTTTACACCTCACTGTTAATATTATAGTGGTTGTTATACAGGTCATCTTGTAATAACTAATAATACACATTCATCATAATAATTAAGTTGCCTAAAAGTAATTTTTACCTCGTTTATACAGAGTGCTAATGAATAATACCGAAATATTTTACCTGTGTATAGAGAAGCAACTTTTATTAGAAGATTTTTGCTTTATGAATTAAATTTTTCCTGTTTTAAGCATAAAATCTCCCAAAGGTATGGCTGCCATTGACATCTAACATTTGAAATGATGCAAAACAAAGGAACTTCGTTGTTAACACTGGAGTTATGAATAAAAGAAACCAATGCAGCAGCGGCCAGTCATGTCCTTAGTGAATCAGGTTTTTATCGATTACTAAGAAGACATGAAGACAATTTAATGAAAATTTTAACCCTATTTTGCTTCATTCTTCATTTATAAGCACCAAATTGTAATGACTTTAATGCCCTGCAGCATACAAATTTTACACCACAGAGCAAAAATCTCGTAATAAAAGTTGCTTGCCTATGTCCCCTCTATACACAGGTAAAATATTTTGGTGTAATTCATTAACACTCTGCATAATTCAGCTTGACTACTGAATTCAGCAGAACTCCAAGGAGTGGGAGTCGAGTGCACCATGCTATAAGTCATGCCACCTAAGCGACTGGCACCAGTTGAAGATAGTGAAATGTATACTACACATAGTTCATGCTCAACAAAATCAATCAGCATGATTAACCTATGTAAATTGCCTCTCATAAGAGAACCAGAAATAATATCAGTAACATAGATTCTAAGACTACAATAATTACAAAGACCAACAGCCATTTTGGTACCTTAGAATTTATACCTATTCTTGGGTATATTTAGGTCGCTGATGCCAAATGTGCCATTAGTTTTGTCCTATCAGCTTTAGTTTTGTGAGATATGGTATTACCATTATGCATATTATCCTATTTTACATTTGATATAAATAAAAAACAGTGCCTATTTGTAGCTTCTAAATCATGTGAAGAAAAAAGCAACACAGTAACATTATATTAACATTACAATAACAATATAACATGGGGTCTTTAAAAAAATTGATATTATTACATATTGTACGGTCGTTTATGACTTATGAGCTGTCAATTTGAGGGCCAAAAAATAATCCAGCTTTTAGTTCTTCTGTACTTCGTACAGTTTTCATCCTATGTGTCCAAAGTATGGTCAAGAACCTTCACTAGTTATATTATCAAGCAAGATTTTGTGTCACTAGACTAAGAGTTCACAAATAAAATCCCCCCCCCCCTTGACAAAAGTAGAGCTGGTGGAGAAAAGCTGTTAACATATTTGGAATAAGCACACTAAGTATAGCCAAAATCCGGTAAAACATCTGAGACACCAAACAAAAAGTTATTTTTTGTTGGGCTGTGTTATAACAATGATATTAGTATTACTGGGGAAATAGCAATGTTGAAATCGACAGTAGTAACTTAAGGTGAACACATGTCCTGCATTTTGTAGGATACTCCTTTTTTTTAACACATTATCCTGCGAACCACAAAAAAGGCTTGGAAATCTCATAAATATCCTGCAAAAAGTCCTGTGAAATGGAATTGTATCTGAAATTTACCCTTCCTTAAAAATATTTGTTACATGTAATAACTTTGATGATTGAAAGAAAAGTATAAATAATGTGTATAATAAGCCCTTAAGAGATCAGTAATCATATCACATTGTTTCAATGTCTTAATGTAATATCCATAATACTATGTGGAAGTAGGCTAAAAAGAATTAATAGTACGAGGGCTATTCTTTTCAACCTCCGACGAGGCATAAAATGAAAACCACAGTGAAAATCAAAACTGTTATTTGGAACATTTAGGTATACCTTCTAGCTACTTCTCTACATAGTCGTGCTCCGATTGAGACATTAATAGATTCCTACATTTTTTGTGGGGGAATTGGACTGTGTCCATTAAGAGTGCCATTACCCTGGGATTCCCATGTTTTTTTGTATCACAAACTCTGAAGGCAGGAGTTTATCGAACCCACTAGATGAATTGACTTTAAATGATGAAATTTTTTTCCTATTATTTTAAGCTGTTCCAATTGTTGTACCTTTCCCTTTGGTTTTTGCTTCTCTCACTTCGGTTCTGTTGAGCTCATATTAAATTTTTATTTATTACAATCAAATAAGTAACATTAAAAACCAAATTATGACCCTATTTTTTATGCAGCATTGAAAAGACAATTACAGTAGAGCCTCGGTAATTCGAGCCCCGGTATTCCGAGGTTCCGTGTAATTCGAGCTGGTCTTAAGAAAATTAAAATTTTCCATAAAACTAGAATAAAATCCCGTTTTTATACGGTATTCGCATGTAAGTTTTACGCACTTCCGAATGTGTTACATTTTGACCTTTCTTTCAAATTTTCCATATACAAAAATGCAGTAAAACTATCCCAATTAGGGTTTTCGTTCATAATACACAGAAATAACCTTGGCTTCAAACTGAGAATGCATTTCTATTACAGATTGACAGAAACCGTTAGGTTCGATCTTTCTTTGTTGGGACTTCGTGTCAATCAATTGTACAGTGCATACCATCCTTCCAGAAAATAAAACGTATTGTTACAGTAATCCCTACTCAGCGACAATGGTAATTGAAAGTGTTTTCCTAGTAGCGTCGCTTTCCCGTTCCACTCCCATTAAGTCAGACAGACTTAAAGGATGCTGATGTAGCAAATTGGAAATGTTTGACAACATATACGTACAGGCATAACACAGTTATGTAGGCCTACTATATTGTTTATTTATTTATTTTTAACCATTATGGTGCTCAGTAAACATTTCTTTATGATTTACCCATTGATTTAGTGATATTTCCGTATAATCCGAGTTTTTTGTAATTCGAGGTAGCCTCAGCCCCAATTACCTCGAATTATCGGGGTTCTACTGTACTCTAAAGGACATGGTTCTGTAAAAATAATTTGAAGCAAGAGTAAAATAAAAAGTTCTGGGTCTTAAAGTAAATTATACTGGTGTATTCAGTATTTTTCAGTTTTTAGTAGGCTAAAATTTTCCACTGATAGTATCCCCAAGTCTTTTTATGATGTTACTGTTTTTTTTTAAATTCATTTTATGGAATATGGGTTTGCTTTACCCCCACCATTACCGCAAATAGTCTAAGAATCTACTGAGCTTCCAAAACATAAACATATACACAAAAAGTTTGTACTTCATACAGTATATTTGTATTTAAGCAATATACAATTTTTCATAAACATATAATAAAATATATCAAGTATTAAAACATTATATACAATAATGAAATGGTACATAATACAGTATTTACAAAATAATTCCGTGTATGTGACAATCAGAATTATATATTCATAAAAAATATATATATTCACCTGGAAGAATGACTAGTATTCTCTATATTTGAGTATTTATGATTATCCATTCTTATACATAAAAATCAAAATCTAATGAAGTAGAAAACTTCTTTAGATTTCTGAAATCTTCGACTTCATTACTCTGCACTGTTTTAGATGAATACTGCTCTTTCACACCTGAATTCACATTGAAACAGGATAGATTACTTCTATACTCCTCTATATTAATACATGTATAAAATGACCTAATTCAATGCTCATGGCCCGTCCTGAACTATGACAGACTGAGAGATATCAGCAAACATAACTTTTTGAATGAGGGCTTACAGTTTTATGCCGTTTCCATAGGCCTTTACGATGACCTCTTCAACTATACCAGAAACGAGCTAAGAAGGAAACCTGAAGTAAACAAAAACCAGTATGTCTGTCTCACTCTTAAGTCATGCGAGTAATGTGCTAGAGTGAGACAGGCATACTGGTTTTTGTTTACTTGAGGTTTCCTTCTTACAACGGGATGGTACGAACCTTCATGTCGAAACCCACCCTCAACCTTTGTACGCATGTAGGTCATCCTAAAATGGAATAGTACACAACAAATTAGCTGCCAGTTTGAACTGTGAGACCATGAAATTGAAGCTTGAAGTTTGGAAGCGATCTAGTTGGTTACTTCTGGATCTTTGTAGCAACTACTGCAGGTTATCAAACATGGTCTTCCCTCTTCTTGTTATCGCAGTATAAAGAACAACCGTAGTGATGAATTGCGATCTGTGTTTCTGTCAGTTAATAGAAGAGAGTTACCATGAGTGTGTCTACAGATGTGTTGAATCCTATTAAAGTGCTTTCAGTTGCTATAAACTATCGAACCAACACAAGTGTGAAGAAGCAGAATGTGATATGGGAACACTTGTTCGATGTGCATGGTGCAAAGCAAATTTTTGCTTTTCCCATTATCGACACTTGGCACCAATGTTTCACATTTATTGAATAGTAAAGTTTAAACCAAGCTGTTCAGTGCACGGGGAAGTGAACATGCAACTGTATTATTCAAAAGTAGTCGAACGTTTGAAACACTTTTAGCTCACTTACGTACCTTTACTAGGACATGTTTCAAGAGGTAATGCCAGTCGACCGCTAGCCGACGATGGGAGGGTACTTACCTCTTGAAACATGTCCTAGTAAAGGTACGTAAGTGAGCTAAAAGTGTTTCAAACATTCGACTACTTTTGAATAATTAGTATAGTTTCACTGTCAAAAAAACTTCATTCCTAAACTTTGCAACTGTATGCTGTGATTACAGTGTTGTGTTGAGCCTGGCTCAAGACCTTGTACCTCAGCCACAGACCGCATCCTTGCTAGACGGGATGAGGTGCTCTGACGATGTTTTTTCGCAATATTGTGACGTGATTTTCATAGACTTGCAGTTTGAACTGGCAGCTAATTTTTTGTGTACTATTCCATTTTAGGATGACCTACATGTGTACAAAGGTTGAGGGTGGGTTTTGACATGAAGGTTCGTACCATCCGTTTGTTAGATCGGCCAGACTTTACAATGTTTCTTTAACATGCTCTAGGTCTACAATGTGAAACCAATGGTTTTTGCGTAAATAAAAGAAGACACTTTGAGAAACACTAGGGTTAAAGGCAAACATGCATTGAACCTTCACTTCAAGATCCCAATAAATGCCATACAATAACATTACAACTGTCTCTTGTAAGGGTAACATTAAGAGAAAAATTATACTGAGTTGGGACTAGCACGCAAAGATAAGATGACAGTTGAATCATAAAAGAAGGCCCCGAAAATACGGGGTCATCTTATAGGACAGACACCAAAAAAATGAACTCAAATTTATATAAATTGAAACCATTACAAAATGATGTATTCTGATGTCAAGATGATATTATCTTGATATATTAAGATGTTAGGAACCATTTGCATCCAAATGAAAGCCACAAAATAATGCAAATGTCATAAATAAAACCAAAAATGCTATAATCCACGAAACAAAACCTATTTTGGTATTTTTTCATTTTTCCCTGTATACCAGCACATGTATCACATGACTCACACACAATGTATATATCGTTCTGTTCCATTGTGATGTGACTGTGCTCAGTGACGCCATTTTTAAAAAAATTTAGGAATCTTTATTCCAATAAGGGTAACCAAAAGTCTTTTTAAACCAACTGTAGTTATTTTGTCCTAACTTCTACTACCCACCTTATGGATTATAATAGTGTGATTGTTGGCAACATTTTTGCGATCAACCAGAAAACTGAAACAAAAACTAAACTTTTTGAAGTGTTTCGTAAACATACATTCAAAGGCCGTTGATAGTTTGGGGGTCATCTTATAGGACAGATATATGCTAAAACTATAAAACTTTGATGAAAATTTATACTTTGACTTATCTGCGGAAATATTTCACTTTCCTGTGCTAGACTCACTGTGTCAACTTCCAATACAATGTTGGAGAAAAATTATTGTTTCACTATGACCTTATGCTGCTTTTGAAAGGGTCGTTTCAAGCACTGACATTAAACTTTTCCTATTGAAATAAAAGGCCCATTTTTTCATAATATTTAATCATACTTTTTACAGACTAATTAAAATAGATTTATGCTTACAGGAAGTACATCTGTTCAAAAAGAGATTTCTAGGAGTATGTTTCAATAAATTGGAGTCAGTTGGAGAATTTAATGTTGTACTGGCATGTTGCCATGGTGGCTCAGTTGGTAAGAGCAGTACTTTCTAAGTTTACATGGTGGACAGGAAAAATGTCTGTCCATCTGTCTGTATGCACAATAATTTGAATACGCTTTATCAGAATTTCATGAAACTTAGATACACATAACATCCCCAAATTGGTTGACTAATAAACAGTCAAATGCTATTTTTGATTAAATTAATTGGGAAAACATCGTGAAGTGTATATTATATATAATCATTAAGAATATTCGTCTTCACACAATTTTTTGTAAGTAAAAACTTACTTTTGGTAAATTTTTACTTACAAAAAATTGTGTGAAGACGAATATTCTTATTGATTATAGTTAAATGCTATTTAAAAAGCAAATCATCGCTATATTACAAAGCCGTATGGTAACTCGTTCATTAACATAATTGTTTGCCCACTTCCAGATGAGCCAGAAACTAGAAATTTGGCAAACTTACAGCTTATGACTGACAGAAATATTCCAAAAGTTATGTTTCTTATCTTTTATCCCAGAAAAACATTCAAAATGGTGGATGCATCATAGGAAACAAAGAAATGAAGACTACAGCTACACAATGGTTTTATAAGAAGACATATTTCAATTCAAATTGTATAATACATTTAGAAAATGTATTAGGAAATAACTGGACCATTATGCCAGGCCAAAGATGTGTTGTGCTTGTGTGCAGATTGCAATAAGCGTGGCTTGAAAACATTGTTGCAAGTTTTCCCAAAAAACAAATAAGTTCAAAAGCTGAACAGCAAAAAGATGTAAATGAATTATGTAGAACATTTTGAGCCTTGGGGGTGAAATATCTTCTCCTGGTTGCAAGGATAAATGCCCAACTGCTCTCAGCCAGTAGAAGTCTGTATGGCCTCATGAAACATCTTAAATCCAAAATAATACATAGGAAAATTGAAGATTCTCCTTTACAAAACTCTTATTAGACTGGTACTCTTGTATCGAACAGAGACTTGGGCACTTTCTAAACAAGACGAAGTCCGGCTCAGATGTTTCGAATGTAAGATTCTTCGAAAAATGTTTGGTGCAATACTGGAATATTGACAATGGTGCCATAGAACAAACTCTGAACTTTACCAGCTATATGATGAGCCTGATGATGTTAAATGCATAAAACTAAGTAGGCTAGGAAAGTTCTGTTACCAGATCGTGGAGGAAAACGTCATAAAGGAAGATCAAAACTACGATGGGAGGAAGGAATTGAACATATACGTAAATAATATCCCTAAAATACCAAACTGCAAACCAATTTCTTATGCTGATGATACATCCCTACTGATCTGGAATAAACCGGAGAACTTACAAAATAGCATTATAGAAAATTCATCAATAATGATCAAATATCTCACTGAAAATAACTTGAGGGTTAATCTGGGAAAAACAAAACTAATTATATTCGAACACAAAAGCAGTAATATGAAAATTGATATAGCAATAGAAGCGGAGAAAATAGAACCAGTAACATGTACTAATTTCTTGGGACTACAACTGGATCAGAATCTAAAATTTCACAATCAGATACAATACATATGTAATAAAATTAGCTCAGGTCTTTACCTGTTGAGGAATCTGGCAAAATATATGCCCACACACACATTAAAAATGGCATATTATGGACTAGTACACAGCCAAATTAATTACGGGATAGAAATATGGGGAAGTGCCGGGATTACAGGTCTGAATAGAATACTGATACTACAAAAGATGTGCTTGAGATGTATATATAGGTTAGACAAATATGCATCATGCAAATCTAAATTTAAAACCGAAAATATTCTAACAGTAGTATCTTTATATGTCTACAAAGTAATTCTGCTGGTACAAGGCGATAGATACAGTATTAATCGAAATAACAACTACTACAGTTACAACACTAGAGGCAGGGAAAATCTCCACAGGCTATACCTAAGAAACAAATCTGCAGAAAAAGATCCACTTATCCAAGGAATAATACTATACAACAAATTACCAGGAGTATTAAAAACACTACAAGGAGAAAGATTTAAAAAAGAACTTAAGAAATATCTAATAGAGAGGAGTTTATATAGGATAGACGAGCTGTAGACTCTAGATATGATAAGATATATGAGCAAAATAGTATTGTAATAATACTGTAGGAATTGTATGTAAATGTATATGAATGTATATATATATATAATTTATGTATAAGTTCAGTGAGATTTGTATAATAGAGAGTAAGAATTGTATAAGTGTGAATGTGGATTGTACAGTATAAGTGTGAATGTGGATTGAACAGTATAAGTGTGAATGTGGATTGAACAGTATGAGTGTGTGTGTGAATTGTATAAGTGTGAGAGTGGATTTGCATATAGATTAAAGAAGTATATACACCAATACATAATTAGCTTTTGACGATGCTTAAAACATGTATATGTCCACAAGCAAATAAATATTATTATTATTATTATAAGAGGATGCAGGAGGAATTGGAGGAGTCGCCCAAAGTAGAGGAGTGGCAGAAACTCTTGAAGGAGGCCAAGGCCCACCCTGGGCTGTAGAGCCAAAGAAGAAGCAGAAGAAGTTGCAAGGATAATTAGAAAAATAAACTGACAAACAACCACAAGAGGAACCAAAAGTCAGATGCTTACACTTCATATGGCAGTTGTACGTTTGGCTTGGGTAACCTATACAAATCACTTTGCAAGGAGTTCCTCAGGTATAGATTTGGACCTTAGTCTCTATAATCCCCCTATTTTCTTTAACATGTCCTTATGTGGAAATGATTAGAAGTTCTCTGTAAAGCTTTTATGGCCAAAGAATAAGCGGAAGAGACATGAATGACCTCCCTGGCGAAAGTTCTTCTTCATAAACATCATTACATTGGCAACTAGCATACTGGCACTGTCTGCCAACAGAGTGGCAGCAATGTGTGAACTCATACCCATGCGAGAAGGACAGAGGATGTGTGCAATAGAAAAAACATGCTATAGAATAATCATTGAAAAACATGCGTCCTGCTGCGTGCGGAACATTCAGTGTGATCCCAGACATTGACCAGAAGTTTCTGAATGGGCTGTAAACTAAAACCGGTGAGCTGAGCTGTCACCTATACTATAAACAGATTAGGCGTTATGGACCCCTGTAAAAACAGGAATTCCCCCCCTGCTCCTCACTCCCGGAGACTTTCTTTGCTGTGGTGGACAGTAATAGACTGAACCTTTTGTTTTCTATAAAATAATGAAACTTTGAAAGAACCATGGTGCGGAAGACAAAGGCAAAGTACAAAATTATTGAGCAGTCTATTTTATAAGTTATAAACATGTTTGCTTTTTATATTAGCATTACAAATATTAACCCTTTCACTGCTAACATGTTATTCATTGCGCAAACTGGTGGTGCTGAATTAATTAGCAAATTCCTTTTGTAATTATAAATGGACAAATAATTGCAAATAATTTGTTTTCTTTGAAACAAGAGCATGATGCGTATTCCGTGAAGTTTAGATTGATTTACACAACCCTGGGGATGCCCGCATATCATCACAACACAGCAGCGTTATAATGCATTTTAATTGCCTGAAAAATTTAGCTACAGATGGCAGCTCAAGGCAGAAAACAGGGAACTGACGGTCTCCGAGTGTAGATAACAGATGACACTATAGGCTCACACATTTTGAACTGCACTCAAGTCTATAGGCATGCTAAGTGGTGCACGGTGACGCATATAACAATGAAAGGGTTAAGACAAAAGGGGCCCTGAGAATACTTTTTGTGCCAGTATTAATTAAATATAACAGGAACCTACATAAATTACTATACAGTTTTAACATAAACCTAAGTTCGATGGTTGATGTAATACTTGTTATAATACCAGCAGAAGCATGCAGCACTCCATTGCCTTTCTTTTAACCGTTTTGGGTCGTGAGTCGGCTGTTTACTGCAGTAATCCATCAACATTAGCAGCTATATAACAGTGCACTGTGTAATTATTAGGGATCGGATTTTTAGGTTTTTAAAAACATTGTTTTAGGTTTTCCATTAGGTGAAATAGTTTTTTTTTAGGTTTTTTTGTCAAACATATCGTTTTCGGGTAGAATAATTGGTTTAATGAATTTGAATGTGCTACATAGGATTCAATACATAATTAACACGTCTTCTTAAAACACAGTGTGACCACTCAGTGTGAATAACAAGACAGTACTACAGGTTAAAGCAAACAAACGCTTTAAAACACAGAAATTTATATCCTTGTACATACACGGCAACAATGGTTGTTCGTACGAATATTTTAAAAGGAATACGCCGGTACTCTACACTTCCTCTCTTGATACAGTCCATCCTAGACGACAATGGGTTGAACAAAACGCTGGTGGTATTAATTTCAACCCGACAAAAATTATTGTCTCTCCTCAAAATATCGATTCCTCAACTGACAAACAAAAAAGACAAAAAAAGTAGCTAAAATTAGATATTTTAGGTTTTATATCCCGTTTAGGTATACTTAGGTTTTTATACCCCATTTAGGTATTTTTAGGTGCCACAGAATTAATGTGGGTGAATCCTATGGACATGATTCGAAAAAGTGTGTGATCGCTTTTTGTTTTGGAAGTAAGGAAAAAATAGGTAAAAACCTAAGAATCCTGTCCCTAGTCATTATATATGCATTCTTAAAACATCAAAAAGGTCTAAGAAATTGTTTGGTAGGACAAGGCAGAAGATACAAATTACCTAACAGTCCTGTTCCAACACTAACTGCAATACCATATTTATTTGGCTATAGGACCCCCTCACTTATAAGACCCCCTAATTTTTCAATCCATAAATATTGATATTAAAAATATATTAAATATTAAAAATCGTTAAAATCTAGGTTTCAAATTTTGATAAAAGTGGCAACGCTGGACGAAACATAAGAGGTAAATTCTTGAGCTTCCAGCTGCATGACTCTTCCCCTCCTAGTTCCACCCTTAACATTTTGCAGCAGCATTTTTGTGAGCACGTGGTCCACGGCGTGGTGAGGTCAGTGTTTAATATGAAAGCAGACAAACAAGTGGCATGTGAAAATGAACGGTCGAAGAATGAGTTATTCTGTCTCTTGGAAATTAAGTGTAGTGGCTTTTGCGGAGCAGAATAGTGTGAGAGCCGAGAATAGAAAGTTTGATGTACAACCGAAAATGATTTGTTACTGGCGCAGTTAATACGTTTGCAGAATTAGAATTTTCTTTTTCTTTTCAGGTAGATGTTACAACAGTGTAAGCTGCATTTCATTCAGCAGCGCATTTGCGCTTGCCACACATGTAATGGTGGCCATTTTGTATGTACCGTAGTTATGATTGTTTAACAAAACGTCCATATCGGTCCCAATTTCCACTGAGTCAAGTACAACAAAAGATGTGTTTAAATTAATATAAAATCAGTGGATAAATGTTAAAAAATAAAACACAACATTTCAACTCTGCCCTTGAGTCTTCCTGTTTGATGTGTTACCTGAGGAAGACTCAAGGGCAGAGTCGAAACGTTGTGTTTTATTTTTTAACATTTATCCACTGATTTTGTATTAATTTTAAACACATCTTTTATGATTGTTTATGCTATTAATCAAAATTGAGTGTGTTAAAATATTTTGTTCACTGCATTTTTAATAAAATAGTTCATTTTAGTTTATAAGATGCTGGTACTCATATTTAATACTAACCACCCCCAATCCGTTGGCCTATTGAAGACATTCTCACCTATAAGATCCCGTCCCATTTTAAGCACCAAATTATGGAAAAGTAAGGGGGTCTTAGAGCTGAGTAATTACGGTATTACACTTAACTAAACAGATACTGAGACTGATCATTAAAAAAAATAAAATAAAAACAAAAATTTATTTATTTAAAAGGGGACATACAGCTTTCAGTGAAATTCAGAGGAGAGAAATAGGTGAATTTCATTATTTTTTTCTTCAGCAATGAATTGCTCTACAATTGCATACTATTTTCAAAATTAATCAAACTGTTACAGTTACGAGTAATTATCATTACAAAATGGCAGCCACGTTTTATGCACTGAAATTTTCCTTGACAACTTCCACAAATATCAATACTTCCGAGTGATTATTTTTGTGTATTTGTTAAAAACATATGAACAACACTATCTACAATCATTCATTTAACATTAATAGGTTATTTTTAATCAGACCAGGCAGACAAACACAAGACTGGATATTTACATTAAGAACACTGGGAGAGAAGTTTATGGAAAAAGAAAAGAAGCTTTACTTGGCTTTTCTAGACTTGAAATCGGCATTTGACAGAGTACCAAGGAAGGAAATATGGAAAGTGTTGAGGAAGAGAGGAGTGAGTGAAAAGTTAGTAAGAGCCATAGAATCAACCTACAAGTCAGTAAAGGGACTAGTAAGGATTGATGGGGAGAAGTCAAAGGAATTTGAAATGAGAAGAGGGGTGAAACAAGGAGACAGCCTGAGTCCTTTGCTGTTTATTGTTTTTATGGATGAAATAATTAAAACATGCAAGAGGAGGACGACCAAAACGAAGGTAGGCTATTGGAATATGAGAACGATCTATAGCCAGGTATTAGTGTACGCAGATGATATACTACTGATTGCAGAAACAGAACAAAAACTGCAGGATATGGTAAATGAATGGACAGAAATCCTGAAAAGTAAGGGAATGAGTGTAAACACAAGCAAGAGTAAAGTAATGCAAATGGGAAAAACAGAGGAAAGGATTGAAGGAATTAACATTAATTGTGATGGAAAGCCACTTGAACAGGTAAAAACATATGAATACTTGGGAACGATAATACACCAAAATGGGATAATAAAGGAAGAAATACTTAATAGAACGAAGAAGGCTAGGAATATATATTACGGATTAAGCAACATAATGTTTGGGAAGAAAGAAATACAAGCCAGAACAAAATTACAGGTATATAAAACAGTCATAGAACCAACCCTGTTGTATGGGAGCGAAAGTTGGCCAGTTACAAATGAGAGAATAAGTAACATTACTGCAATAGAAATGAAATGCTACCGAAGAATAGTAGGAAAGACAAGAAGGGATAGAATACGGAATGAGAGGATCAGAGACGAGCTGAAGCAGAAATCAGTGGAGGAGAGACTAAGGGAAAGGCAGATGAAATGGTTCGGACATGTGTTAAGAATGGGAGAGGAGAGGAAGCCAAAACAGGTGATGGAAGCAAGAAAGGAGGGAAGGAGAGGAAGAGGAAGGCCCAGAACGACATATTTAGACAATATCGAGGGGATGGCAAGAAGAAGGGGGAAAGGAATGGGAGAATTGAGGAGAATGGCAAGGGACAGAGGAGAATGGAGGAAATGGATCGAGGCAGACCCGACGCCGTGAGGCACAAGGGGAAGAGAAAGAAGAAGAAGAAGGTTATTTTTAAAATATGTATGTATTTTAATTTAAAATAAATTTTAAAAGAACTGATTTTTTAAAAATACTTTACTATAGGTATTCCAAAGATTGTAGATGATGTTGTCCGTATGACATTTAAAAATAGATAGAAAAAAGAATCACTAAAAAATATTGCCATTAGTGGAAATTATCATGGCAACGGCATTTTACTGCATGAAACGTGGCTGCCATTTTGTAATGACAATTACCCATAAGTGTAACAGTTTGATTAATTATGAAAATAGTATACAATTGTAGAAGTAGTCAATAAAGAGTATGTCAGATTGCAAGGTTGTAGAGCAATTCATTGCTGAGGAAAAAAATAATATATTTCTCACCTATGAATTTCACTGAAAGCTGTATGTCCACTCTTAATTAGCAAAAGAAGAAGCTGGCAACTGCATTTCTGTCACCTCTGTAAGCAGTAAACTCTCTCTCGAATCCTATGCCCCCATGTTGGGGTGAAGGGCCTCCAAGTGGAGGTTTCTGTTTACCGATGTGAATTTTTTGTTACGCTTATTTTCCTAGAGAGGGCAGAGGGACAGGTGGTAAGCCCATTGCCCCTTAACCCCCCTTCTGAAAAATAAGGTATTACTTGGACGTGGAAGGGCCGAGAAATTTTGGCCAGAGGCTCTACTTTAGGCTTGGAGTTCTTTTACGTGCCATAAATCTACGACATGGGTCCCCCAGCTTGTAGTCCCTCCCGGAGGACTCCGTGCCCAGGATTTTCACGTCCTAAAAACCCATCGACTGAGGCCAGGTTTGATCCTGCGATCTTCGGATCTAGAGGCAGGCACTCTACCTCTAGACCACTGCAGCCGACAAGCAGTAAACTACCGACCCAAAACTATTTAATGAAGGACACTTATTATTTACAAACTACTATATATGGATTGCACAATTGGTTGCAGCAGTTCCTGCCTCAATCATGTTCAAGTCTGACTTCCTTGGTTACGGTAGAAATTGATCTTACTAAGAAAATCAATTCATTAGTCACATATGAAAGCACCGTTTTCATACTTCATGTTCAAATTCACTTTTTCACGTATTACTTTTAAACATTTTTAAAAAAAACTCTGTCAAAGTTCTGTAGTTATTTCGTCCTGTGGGCGGAAGCCAAGGGTGACAAAGTCATCCTCAAAAATATAGTCTCTGCTGGCCGACCACTCCGCGAGAACCGTGTAATTTGCTGGGTTGAATTCCCAGCTGGGGTTAAAATCTCTGTCGATGAGAGACGGCTGCACAGCAGAGTCGCCACTGTTGTAGTTGCTATCGAACGTGGAAATGGCGAGTTCCTGTAGACTATGATTATATTTGCTGTACTCTGGGGAATGGGACGAGATGGGCTGAAAAGTTGTGAGTGCCCGATGGGTTGTCTCTGGACTCCTGTATACGGTTGTTGCTGTTGACTGATTTGTCTGAATTGGAACTTGTAGAAAATTCACCAGTTGTGCCTGAGTAACCTGAAAAAAGTGGAGAAGATCAGAACCAGTACAAATACAGGCTGCAATGTATAGGTCAAGGGAAATGCTCAAGCATAAAATAGAGTTCATATAAGAGATTGCTATGGATCTCTTCAAAGCAGAACATGTTTATGGAGGCTGAACCGTTGGTTTGTAGATCAGCTTCTGCACCTGTCGGTACACTAGGGATTTTCTTTTTTCATTTCATGTATTTTCTCAAAGTATAAGGTAGAGATGGCATCGTCAAAGAAAACCATATATATATACACACAAGGTGGAGCAAAATGCATAGCCCATTTATATAATATGACTCTGTAAAACTTTACATAGCAATGGCGGCTCTGAAAGTGTTTATTTATTGCAAAAGGTCTGCCATTTTATTTGCAATGGATCAATGGCCCATAAAGATACGCATTCAGGTTGTGGAAGCTTTTATTCGTTTACATAGTGTAATTGCTGTTCAGCATTTATTGTGCCTAGGACATCGTTATCACCGTGTGCCTGACAGACGGACAATTATGCGATGGGTATGATCTTGGAGAGAAGATGGAAAAGTGGAAAATGAGAAGTCATCAGGTAGACCAAGAACCGTCCGAACGCCTGAGAATATCAATTGTGTTCGAGCAGAAATGCAGTCAAGTCCACAGCGCCCAGGTCGTCGACATTCGCTGACAATGCAAATCAGCCGGTGATCGCTACAGATATTGAAAGCAGAATTGAAATTCCATCCTTATAAGCTGCAAATTGTTCATAAGTTATGTCCAAATGACCAGCAGGAGGAGGTTGCGGCAGTTGTTTCCGAGTCGACTAATTTCCTGCTTTGGTGACATCCAGTGGCCCTCCAGATCCCCTGATTTATCAGTTCCAGATATCTTTCTTTGGGGATATCTCAAGGAGAAGGTGTTCTCCACTTGCAAGCAGACAATTGCGGAATTGCAGGCTTCCATTCATCATGAAATTGCAGCCATCCCGCACGACATGCTGACACGTGTGATGGATAGCTTTCTGAGTCGTATGCATACTTGTGAATTGAATGAAGGAGGGCATTTATTCGATGTAATTTTCAGAAAGTAATCTGCTTTCATCAAATGGCAAAGTATGGGCATTGTTTCCAAAGAAACTGCCCTTCTAGGTATGCAGCCATTCTTCTCTAATTCATTGTTATTTTTGTACTATGCATTTTGCTCCACCTTGTATATACACAGTGAATGCCGCTTAATGTAATCACAGATAATGTTATCAATCGGGTAAGGTTATCACTTTTATGAAGTCCCATTTGGATTAAAACTGATACATTGAAAAAATGCTGTTTACTGTGATCAAAGATTTAGTTTAAGTTATCACATTTTCCTTTTTCCGGCTTTATTTCCAAGCACTGTACATCATTCAAAATTTCGTTTTTAAGGGCTTCAATTCTAACTCAACTGTATTGTGTTGTATTGGTAGTGTTCCCAGCTCTCAGGATGGCCACTTCGAGGCGGTGTCTCTTTTAAGCAATAAAACATGTTTCACCCCTCAGTTAAGCTGCAGCTTTTGATTTATGAAGATAACAGTGCTGATATGCCGTGATGGCTAGTGTAAAATGAAAAGACTTGAAAAGACAGGCATTAGATGTTTTGCTACATGGTTTTCACCACAGATCAGTATAGACTTACAAAAACACACGTATCTTATAACTGAGTATGGAGTATTGGTTAATGGACTGCTAAAGGAAAATAAAAACAATTAAAAACTTTGTTACTGGTTGAAAAAATAGTTGCTTGCAGTCTATTACTGTATTAGCCTATGAGTGATTCAATGATTCAAATTTACATATGAATAAATATCCATTTAATTCCTTTGGCTACTGTTATCAAGCGGTTAATATTATCAGATTAGCTTCGGCCGAAGTGATCACAATAAGTGACATGCACTGTACAAACATTTCAGTAAAGGATACATTTCAGAAGCATGTTGGCTCTTTGAACAGCAATGCCAACTCACTGTCGAAAATAGTGGCATGTGGGTCCCTATTGATCTCTTGAAGAATTGGCCACATCCTTCAATTCTCAACACCACAGCAAATATAGTTACCTATAATGTTGCAGTATTTGTTCATTTTAACCTGAACAGCTGATTCAGCAGCACAACCAGAAAGTTTTGAGGTTGTGGACAAATATGAAGCTAACTGTACCCACACAACGGCACGCCATGATGAAAATAAAACCATCATTTGCTCTCGCTTCCTCTCTCTTTGTTCCCTCTACACTGAAGTATGATTCTTAATTTGGCCTGTTGGTATTGCAGTTACCTTCTGAACTACCAGGAATGTTGCTGTATCTGCTCACACTGACAAAACGTGTTCAATGTTTCAGTAAAGTTAGCTAAATAAGTTTCAATTGCTGTTTTTCACATTAGTGTTTCTGACGTAAACTGTACACTTATTATAAAAATTTACTCAATATATGAGAATATGCGCTCAATGTAAATAAAATATGTTCACAAAAATTACAATTTTAAACTTTGGAAACCAACTGTTTTGTTTTCATATCTTTCTGAATCCCTTAACGACCTGAAGGAAAAGTGGTACACTCGTATATCAATTCAACCCCCTAAAACCCACCTTTATGTATACATGCCTTTTACAAAACTAGTAGAAACCGTTACATACATTGCCAGCATTGTCAAGTTACGTACTCATGTGTGAAGTGGCAAGGTTTTCTTATACACTTTTGAATTTGAATATTCAATTCACGATATACTGAATTTCATTTTGGATTTGCTGTGGTACATGTTATTCACTGGGATACACACCTGATGCGGATTCTGTTTCTTATATCTCCGCAGAACACGTTCTCCCCAGGCAAGCAGCTTCTCCCAGTCTGAAGGAGGTGATTTAATTAAGTGTTCTGGGCGATTCAGGAGAGTCAGAATCCGTGCTAAATCTATTAGCACTGGTCTGTAATATAAAAACATTCACACATTACTGCCATGGTGGACATCACACATTTGTACGAAGGGGGCCCAAAAATAATCGGAATCGAACTGTTGCGCACAAATGCTTTCTAGTTACTAGTTGTGCTGATAGGTAGTGTTATTTGGGGGAATCCCACGACCGTTAGTGAACTGGCGGCAGTCTGAGTTAAGTGGCTTGGTTGTGGTGCGCTGTTGTGTGCGTTCATGTTTCAACCCGTTGGCGATTAGCGAGATGCCCAACCACAAGGAACAAAGAGTGTGTGTGAAATTTTGTTTTCTGCTAGGGAAAACTGCAGCCAAGACCGTTGGAATGCTTAGGCAATCCTTTCATGATGATGTTTTGGGGAAATCACAGGTCTAAGAGTGGTTTTCCCGTTTCAAATCTGGCATCATGTCAACTGAAGACATGACACGCCCCGGGGTCCTTTGACAGGAAGAAAAGACGAAAACATTGCCAAAGTCAAACGTGCAAATGATGAAGATCTTTTAAGAAAATTGGGATCGTTCTGCACTTCACTCTTCATTTCGCAGCAAACATCCACGCGGTTTTGCAGACAACCGTCTCATGTTCAAACCTTCGGTTAAAATTCACTGGACCGTACTCCATGACACATTTGTTTCCTCAGAAATTTTGTCAATGTTCTTTTGACGATCTCGGCTGCAGTTTTTCCTAACAGAAAAAATTTCACACACTCTTTGTTCCTTGTGGTCGGCCATCTCACCAATTGCCTACCGGTTGAAACACGAACGCACAAAACAGCGTACCACAACCAAGCCACTTAACTCAGACTGATGCCAGCTCACTAACGGTCGCGGGAGACCCCCAAATAACACTACCTAACAGCACAACTCGTAAATAGAAAGCATTCGTGCACAACAGTTTCATTCCGGTTATTTTTGGGTCCCCCCTCGTATTGTGTGTTGTAACGTTGTATATCCGTTACGTATAAAAAGTGCTATGGACCACGAGGGAACCATTCATAAACAAGGAAAACCTTAGAAACTATCGATACTGTGTCAGTTTTGTTTGAATTGCAGGAAAAGGGAAGTGTGCATGCGCGCGCAGGAAATTGGAAAAGAAGACCGTTAACGTCTTGAGAGGGAGACAGTGAGAGAACAACAGTCAGCGTCGAGAGTCAGAATTGGAAGGCTGAAGTAGAAGGTTGTGGAGTCGGTTGACGAGGCCTGGAGTGAGCGGCAGTCGTAACGACGTAGTGGCCTGACGTTCCCTGCCAGACATAATCCGAGATGACCATCTAAACTGGGAACCAACGACCGATGGCTATGTGGAGATAGCTGTTGGATGGGAATGAGCCTGAGCGTTAGTTGGCTTATGTCGTGGCCGCCGGCAGCGAACATCCGCTGGGAGAAGAGGAAATGGGCCGAGTCTAAGTGATGCTTAGATGTGGAATGGGATCCAACAGGAAACGGACATCTGGCAGAAGAAGGAATGACAAGAAGAATGAAGAACAACACTAATCTACTTCTTGTTGAGTATAAAAACTATTAATATCAGACACTTCTTTTGTTTTTGGAAAAGAAAAAATTAATTGGTAACTCTAGTTCTGTAGATTCTAACTTATGTTTGACTAATAGATTGCTAAAGGAACAAGGAAGCCTTTGACTGTAGAAATATTGGTAAACCAGGACTAATAAGAATGTTAGAAGATTTAACGGCAATACAGTAATCCAAAGTTTCCACTTCCTGTCGGAAAAGTTAAGGTAGAAGTAGTTTGAGGAGAGAGAAGGGAATAGTAAATAGAAATCTCTATACTTTGGGCGTTCATAAGTTGTTGAATCACGAACGAATACGTAGCTAGGTTCAGCTGGTGAAGCCTATGAATGCTTTTACATTTTTAAGACAGGTCGCGAGGAGAGTAAGGAAGAAATTATAAGGGGCATAAGAGTAATCCTTATTTGGGCTTCTCCCACTTGGTTTTCGTTCAGGTGACAGATGGATCTCTACATGTTGGATGGCATGCTGGCCTGTAATGTTTAGTTGCTTTATTAATAAAGAGATTTACTAGGAGAAGGATTTGGAAGAGAGTAGATCAAGAGTGAACTAGAGAAGGATAGGAATGGGAGAAAAGAAGTTTGGTTGGTAGTGATTCACCTTAGGAATAAATGGTAAAAATAAAATGTATAAACCAAGTTTTGGGTTAGGGTAGAACAGAAAAGACTTTCACACAAAGTTGGGGAAATAGAGAGAAGTTACTGAAAACGGGTGTAGAAGAGTTTCAAATTAGAATTCAAGGGAATTTAGAAACATAAAATGTGCACACCGTACTGTAAGTAGGTAACAGGGAAATTTAATGGAAGTATAAGGAAGTAGTGAAATTTAAGTGAATAGCAATTTGAATAAATTGGGATTATAAATAAAAGTAAGGTGGGTCGAATACACCAAAGGTTGAAAGGAAGATAAGATAAAGGGTTAAGTAGTAGTGTAAAATCGCCGAGGGCGAATACAAGAAAGAAACGAAAAAGGGACCTGATAATTCTGTTATAGTTGTTACAAATTGATTATATTATTAATAACGAAGAATTATTAAGGTGAGGGATACTATAAGGTGGTGTGAACACCGGAAGTATCAAAGAAAATAAAACAAAAAGTTAAGTCTAGTATTAGGTTTAGTCTGAACCTAGCAAGTTAGGAATAATTACTAATAGATTTCCAGAGCTTATCGATGTCTAAGGTGGTCATCAACCCCAAGAGCAGTTAGGAAACTTGTCAGGGACCTTGGGCATCGATCTATTAAAATTAAGTTTTTTTTTATTGGCCTTTAATATTTCACCGGTTGCAGGGGAGTTGACTGTAACTCAGAACCTAGACACCGCCACTGTATCGGAGGTCTATCGCCATAGTTCAATCTGTGGATATAAATCTAAATTTCCATTTCATTCTTCGATATACTGTCTTTACTATCTATCTTTAAAAACCACTTATTCTTCCTTGACTGGACAGACGAGAACAAACTACTACAGAATCATATCATAATTGACTGTTGGGCGAAAAAAATAAAATAAAATAAAATACATCGTAATTGAAAATGAACATTTATTAGAGAAGTATTTACATTGTAGGGTTTTATAGGGTTTCTTTGTTGTGAAATTTAAATATTGATGTCTCAAATGTTTGATGAAAGAAATATTTGATTGTAGAATTCGGAAATCAACCTGTAACATAAATTCAGAAATTACTTTAATTGGTTGGAAGGTAGTAAACTAGTACAACACTGAAATTAATTCAGAATACTAACCTTATTAAGAGCAGGAAGTTTAACCTAGTACTTCATATTGTAAATGTTGATTTTGGATAATGATAGTATATAAATAGTTATAATTGTAGCAAATATATTGTTGGTGAGCAGCTGTTTGGTATAAATATATAAGGAATTAAAACTAGTGTAATTAAAAGTTAAATCTGTAAAACAACTACAAAACAACCTGACTATTGTTGAATAAAATATTATTGTTATTTGTTGAAAAAAAATAGTTAAAGTGGCTTTATTATTCACGTGGTGAAATAAATATATTAACCCCCTTTAAATATTAAGAACCCCTCCCTATCTCCACTGTCTAAAAGCTAAGCCGAGAGGCATATATATATATAACCTTGTATATATATAAAATATACTGTGACTGGACTTAAAAAAATATATATATATGTAATCAAGAGAGAAGTTAATTGTGGTAGTTATTTAATTTGTGAATTAGATGATGAATTGGTTGATGGCGCCCTAAATAAATGGTTCCACCAATAAAAGAGAATTTTTATAAAAGTGAAATTACAGTGAAGAAGTTTGAGAACACCCTGTAGGATGTTCTGACTTTGCATTAGCACTGGAATGTTAGTATACGCGTGCCGTACCTTGGAATGATAAAACAGGTGCACTTACGTAACTGGGTAACTGGGTCATTCTCCCGATAGTTCATCGGACTTCTGAGCTAGGTTACGTAAAGATATATTATTGAGAAAAGAATTGTAAAATGAACAGTAATTAAAATAACGTCACAGAGTTTTGGCGTAAAGTAAAGTAAAGTAAAAGAAAAGTCCGTTACAGTGTTACACTATTTATTAATGATGTTTCACTGGCTATAAGCCAAGTTTTAGGCTACTGCCATCTCAGGAAGTATTCATGTTGTGCTACCCAGGAGTTCCCCAAATTCATTAGTAGTGCACGACCAAGTGGTAGTATGAAAAAATGCCAATAGATGACACTTTATTCACCTCTTGTGAGTCAATGTACAGTCCAGTTATTCATTGCATGACCAGGCGGCTTACTTTCGTTAGGAGGAAAAGTTTGCCGACAGTTCAATCCATTTCTTTGTTTTTACCACACCAATCAGCTAGTTACCCCAGCCAATCAAAATCTAAGAATGTCCTGTGACAATTTTGACAGCTACTCGTCAGCTCCACATGGAGTGAAATGTGTGGTTGCAAGATCAAGTTACAGTAAACAATAACACGTGTGAATTCATTAAAGCGAGGGAAAACTGAGGTCAAAACAATGAAAGAATATTGCAACGTTGCTTTTGTTTTAGAAAGCGGAAGCCAAGAGTGATTTAGTCAGATCAACTAACATAAAGAAACACAGACTTAATGGTTTATTCCTTTGATGCCGCCTGGCCATGCAATGAATAACTGCACTATACCATATCGTTCGTTCTGAATGAATGCATTTAGTATTTGTGAGCATTTTTATGTTTTTGTGTTTTGCTCACATTGCGATTTTTACAATGATGGATATGAGAGAGCAGTGTGTCTGTATAAAGTTTTGTTTCAATACCCGTAAAAACTGCTGCAGAAACGCATAAGATGTTACAACAAGTATTTGGAGACAATGCTCCAGGCCATACTCAAACCTACGAGTGGTTCAAGTGGTTTAAATGTACTACTGAAAACTGATGCTTCGGTAGCACAAAAATTCACGTTGTCTGTCAGTTTTTTATTAATAGCTCGTGAACAAAAGCGAAAATTAAAAATCCGGCTTCGAGAGGCATTCGGCCACCCTTCAGTCCATCTATGTTTAACATTTTAGATCTCTGCATACAGCAGATTAGGCTAGGCATTGCAGAAATGCATTTTTATTAGGTCATTTTTTGTCATTTTATGCCATTTAAAATTTTTAGGTCATTTATTTCATTTTTACGTTATTATTTTGTCATTTTCGTGTCATTTGCTTCCTTATTTAGTCATTTTCATGCAGTACATTAACTTTTATACCTTAAATAATCTTTGTATCCTGACAGTAGTTTACTGCAATCCTAAGAAAGGTAGGATTTAGAAGCTTTTTTTATACGAGTAATATTTAAAAAAATTACTAGGTTACCATAATGCAATATTTTTGTAGGATCTACTTTAAAACAATTTTTTTACTTCTCTTCTCAAACGCTCCTATCAAGAACAAATAACAGAGTTTTTAGACCTACATTACATCCTTTCTGCATTTACAGTTTTTTTTCAACTATGTAAAAATTAGTCTACAACTTTGTATGTACAATAATATTTTTTTATGAATAAAATATCAGTTTTTAGGTCATTCTTTATAATTATTAAGTCATTTTTTTTACAATTTAAGGTCATTTTATAGGTCATTTTTCAAACAATATTAGGTCATCAGAATCCGGGCCCTGGTGATAATCTATCTACAACAATATCATGTAAGCATGTATGGGGAAAGGTGGAACCTGGAATCATACAACCTTTGAGTTCTTGGGAGAGCAATATATGTAAGAATTTTATTACAGTTTTCTTCATGTTTCAACCCCTAAGGATCAATGTAGAACAAGGAGTGGACTGTAAGATTTGAGATTTTCCTGGCGAAGAGTATGAATAAATTTTTCCCGGGTAGACAGCCAGGTTTGAAGATCAAGTGTATCCGACGTTTCAGAGGCCCACGCTGCCTCCATCCTCAGGGATACTGAAGTGTCGAGTCTGTCATGCCGAGGTGGTATATATACAGATCGCGAGTTGCGAGGAGTCGACCAATCAGGCGCCAGTTCATTTTTCCATCGTCTTTTTTTCGGCAAATCGGCTTCTACTGTCTCAAACAACTAAAAGACAGTAGAAGCCGATTGGCCGAAAAAAAGACGATGGAAAAATGAACTGGCGCCTGATTGGTCGACTCCTCGCAACTCGCGATCTGTATATATACCACCTCGGCATGACAGACTCGACACTTCAGTATCCCTGAGGATGGAGGCAGCGTGGGCCTCTGAAACGTCGGAGACACTTGATCTTCAAACCTGGCTGTCTACCCGGGAAAATTTATTCAAGGAGTGGACTGCCTACGCTTACAGGCTGGTAACAGAGAAGCGAAGACAAATCATTACGAACAAGGAAACCACTGAATGAAATATCTTACTGTAAATAAAGGATATTAATCTACCAAGGGATAAGGGTTGAAAAAGAGTGAAAACAAAAATAATTATTTTCTCTCTGTGAAACTCAAGGACATTGAATTTTATCACATTCACAGATTCCTATTTTCCCACCTCTTTATCCTTATCTATGTTCTGGGTTAGATACGAAGGTCATCCAGAAAGTAAGTTCCGATCGCCAATAAAGAAAACGAAAACATTAATAACTAAGAAATATTTAATTCAACATTTACAGAGATTCATTGGCTATTTTTCAACATAGTTGGACCCGTTATCGAGGCATTTATCTTAGCGGTGTACCAACAATTGTATGTCCGTGTCATAGGAGTCTGCCGCCAGCGGTACGCAGGGAAAGGTGATGAGTTTCTCGACAATGTTGTCACTGGGGATGAAACATGGGTGTCGCATGCCACAACGGAAACAAAACAACAATCCATGCATTAGTGGCATAGTGGTTACCTGTGAAGATCAAATTCAAGCAGATAATCTCTGTCAGAAAAATCTGGGATCGACATGGTGTCCTCCTGTGCGAGTTTTTACTGCATGGGGAGACCGTAAATGGTAATCGGTATTGTCAAACATTGAAATATATGAGAAGGGTGATCCAAAAGAAGAGACATGGAATGCTGAATACAGTGATTTCATGGCTCCAGACGTTGGCGACAGAGTCCTACAACCCAGACGTACAAATGTTGGTGTACAATAAATGACTCAATAATAGTGGCGACTATGTAGAGAAGTCCAGTCAACTCTCAATAAACCGGACTAAAGCGGGCAGGGGTCTGTCCGAGTTATGAAATGTCCGGCTTATGGAAGGGAAATGAGGAAATGGTATCTAAGTAATGAAATTTTGTCTTTAAGCTACAAGAAAAATGCATGAGGCAGAATATAGGCAACTTACAGTTGGAACAAAAACAAATAACACTTCAGTACTATAATAAAGTTACTAGTCAGAGTCTGAAATACACACTATCTCATTATTAGGTCACGATGATGATTGGCACTTTGAGCATATTTTTCTAAAGAGATTTAGGCCAGGAGAAACTTCTGTGTACACTTTTTCTGTTGCTTTTGAATAATTACTTCTCTTGCAGTCCTGAAGTGGCCGTAGAATGACTGTAGATCTGTGTATAGATCGTCAAGAATCTGTCCGAGTTATCCAAAGTCCAGCATATTGAGGTCCGAATTATCGAGAGTTCACTGTAGTCAGTGAATCTCTGTAAATATTGCAATACATATTTTTTGCTTATTAATTTTTTTATTTTATTATTATTTTTTTTTTTATCGGCGATCAGAACTTACTTTCTGGATGATCCTCGCATATTTGGCAGATATTGGTGACTTCAAAAGTATTCATTACGTGACCTTTAATAACATTATGTCATTACCTTTTTAAAATTAAAAAGAAATTGTCATAAAATTGTTTCAAAACCATGCAGCATATTTTCAATAAATAATTATGATAACAAACAGAAAGAAAAATGCTACTACCAATTTTTTTTTAATATTCTTTCTGCATTTGAGCTTAAGTGAATAGTTTTGTTAACCTACCTGTAAGCATGAACAGCTGAATCACTGCGGCCGCCCGTATGAGACAGTTCCCTTACTTGACGCCTTGTGTCGTTGAGCATTGACAGGAAGACAGGAGCATCACATCGCAGTGTTGCAAGATGTTTTATAAACTCTCTCCTCTCAAGTGTGTCTGAAAGCCATGACAAAGACAGTCACTTTGGAGGAAGTGTTGTTTCTATGCTACTCCTCTTTTCTATTCTGAGTACCTGTAATTTCACTAACAGAAAAAACCCTGCAGCACCTGCAAAGACAGGTTCTGCATTTTACAACATAAAACTGTCATAACTAGATAGTGATACAAGTTAGCTCACTGAAGTCAATTCTTACAGGCTTATGGGCTGTGGTTTCGTCCTAAGCTGCGTTGGGCATCTTTAGAGCGGTGTCCAAGGTGACAACTGCTGCTTCTTTCCCCATAAGACTGACATTTATATTGACTCCTGTGCACTGATTGGTCAGCTACTATAGTGGAGCACCGACACAGCTTGCGGCAAAACATCACAAACTGACAGACCACGGTCTGTAAGATTTGACTTCAACAGAGGCTGGTCTCAATACTTACTCTTTAGTTTGTGTTTGGCTGATATAACATGAATATTAAATTAATGATTTAGATCTCCAGACTCCTTCAGGAGCTTCGCTTTCATTTCTATTATGGGCAAAATTTATTGTGAAATCCTATAATAGAGGATCAAGAGGTGGGTGGCACGAGACAAGTTTCAGATGGGGTTTATGGGAAGGCATAGCAGTGTGGACAGTATATTCATTCTGGACACATTAAGACAAAAACAACTGGCAAATAAGGGAGGGAAACTTCGTTGCGCTTTTGTAGACTCGTCATGCATTCGATACTGTTAAGAGGGAAGCACTATAGATGAAAGAGATGTCACATAGATTATTAGAGCTCTTAATGGAATATATGGTAATGTGAAATTTTGTGTTAAATACAACAAAGATAGGATATCTGATAGCATCACCAGCTAAACAGGTGTTCAACCTGTTCATTCAAGACGTAACAGATGTCACATGAGAAGTCAATACTGAAGCACCTGTCAGAAGATGGGTGTAGATTCCAGCTCTGCTATATGCAGACGATCTGACGTTATGTTCAAGATCGATCATGGGTTTACAGGTAAGTGCAGACAAGTTGCATGAGTATGCTGGGAATGGGGAAATACCGAAAAACTAAAACAATGACATTTAAGAACGGGTGTGTCTGTGGGAAAAATCAGAGATGGGACGGAAATAAATTAAATAAAAATTTTGTTTACTTGTGGTAACAGTGATCACGAATGGCAAATGGAATAAATATATAAATGTAACTAAACACAGAGGAATGATAAAAGCGATGGGAACATTTAATTGTGTAGTATAGTGTATAAAACACTTTCACTTATTCCCTCGAGTTTGGTTTTATAAATGTTCTTGTTATATTACCAGCTTAATAACTTTTGTCACTTCTAAAATCTATAGTTGCCAATATTATAAAACATTAAAATGTTGTATTCTGTGAAATGGATGATATATTTTGGCTTTTATTTCACCATCTTCAGGTCCTTTTTCCACAATGAATGACAAAGCTATTAAGCTGATAATAACAAGAACATTTATAAAACCAAACTCGAGGGAATAGGGAAAATGTTTTACGCACTATACAACACAACAATATCCCTCGTAGGAAAAAAAATATGAAATTTATCAGCACAAGGAACACTTAAGACATGACACAAGATTCTCTAGGTCTCCATGAATTTATTAGATACAGTGTACAATACTGTAGTTAGGTCAATAATTGTGTATGGAGTAGAAATTTGGGAGTGGTGCAAATGGAAGAACTTAATCAGGTACAAAGCAAGTTTTTAGGTAGGGAGGAGGATGGCTAACAGCGGAGTCTAAGAGAATTCGGCCACCATGGACTCAATTGAATGCAAAGTAAAGGGTGTAAAATATTAGGTTTGATCCCATAGCAAACCCATGACTGCTTGAGAATTTGCTGTACTGTGCATGTCCAATCTATAACTTAACACGGATAAGTTATAGATTTTGCACTTTGGGAGTGGTTATTACCATTTGACATGTTATACGAGGGCCATTTCAAAAGTTCTGCACACTGTAAGATAGAATGGAAGAAAATAATTTATTTTGCAAAATACCTTTACAGGCAAAGTTTAGGAATGAAGTTTTTTTGACAATGAAACTATACTAATTATTCAAAAGTAGTCGAACGTTTGAAACACTTTTAGCTCACTTACATACCTTTACTAGGGCATGTTTCAAGAGGTAAGTACCCTCCCATCGTCGGCTAGCGGTCGACTGGGATTTTGGCGACTGTGACTGTGAAACATGTCCTAGTAAAGGTACGTAAGTGAGCTAAAAGTGTTTCAAACGTTCGACTACTTTTGAATAATTTACAGGCCTTCAATATAATCTTCATTCTTGCTTGTGACAGCTTCCCAACATTTTGGAAAATTTGGCATTCTGGATAGGGCACCTTCATTGTTGAGCTATCTGATTACTCAGGTCGCCTCACTGGAAGCTTCATCAATTGTAACAAAACGTTTTCCATGTCCGTGG
Organism: Ectobius pallidus; assembly: GCA_964059195.1. Taxonomy (NCBI): domain Eukaryota; kingdom Metazoa; phylum Arthropoda; class Insecta; order Blattodea; family Ectobiidae; genus Ectobius; species Ectobius pallidus. Next base: position 6,448,041 of record CAXKWD010000012.1, read on the forward strand.
ATGGGAAAGACTTCCCCACTCATCATACAGTCCTCATTTGAGCCCACCAGACTGATTTGTTTCCCAAATTGGAGGAACTAATCGGTGAAAAACCTTTTGTTACAAATGATGAAGCTTCCAGTGAGGTGACCTGAGTAATCAGACATCTCAACAATGAAGGTGCCCTATCCGGAATAAAACATTTGCCAAAACGTTGGGAAGCTGTCATAAGCAAGAATGAAGATTATATTGAAGGCGTGTAAAGGTATTTTGCAAAATAAATTATTTTCTTCAATTTTATCTTACAGTGTGCAGAACTTTTGAAATGACCCTCGTATAAGCAATAGGCATAGTCATTATGAACTATATTTTGGGAAACTTTTAATTATCTTCCATTATTCATACATATAAGTAGCCTACGCTTATAAATCAGGCGCAAGGTCCTGGAGGGAGGAGTCAGGGTTATGGTTACTGTGCATGTCTCTGATAACAATTCATGGTAGAGCCTGCAAACTTTTCTTATAGTACATAAACTGCCTGTGAAAACACACGGAACAGAAATTGAAAATCAGAATCATGAACTCTCGCTTTGTGAACGCATGTGAGAAAGAGCGCATGCGCAAACTATGTGTCCATGGTTTCTGAGTGCTTTGGGAACAAACCTATTACTTGCAATTTTGCATAGAGATCAATCCCTTATTAGTGTAGTGTTTTGCAGAAAACAATTAGGCAGTTTGGTTTAATGCACCCCTGATAAGGATGAAGATTGATTTCCCCTTCCACATTTCAAAAGAAATTAGACTAATATCTCAGAACACGATAGGCAAATTCTTGAGGTGTTTAACTGAAATTGATTGGTATTCTGTTTTAATTTATGATGATGTAATTTTAAATTTTAATTCAATGTTTGACATCTTATTATATTACTACAACCTGTGCTTTAAAGTTGTTAAGGTTCGTCAGCAGTCAAGTAAGGAAATTCCCAACTCTTGGTTCACAACAGAGCTGAAATCATTACGAGATCATGTGATTGTGCTACGTACACTTAATCAAATTCACAAAACTGAACAGAGTAGATGTATGTATTTGACATCCAGGAAAGAATATAGGACCAGGCTAGACGCAGCTAGAATCTCTCACAATGAATTTATAATAAATAATGCAGGGAACAAATGTAAAAAGGCTTGGAATATAATCAATAAGGCGTCTGGAAGGTATAATGGTTTAAGTTTGCCAAAAATTAATATAACCGCTGATGAATTCAATTGTTGTTTTGTCCAATCAGTTAAAGAAATTGGAAGTAGCATTGTGCAACCTGATACGACTGCTATTGATTTTTTAAACGATTTGACTCCTGTAGAAGGCAACTTTAGGTGGAAGAATGTAACACGTGACAATATTCACAGTAAAATTATGAAAATGAGTAATTCAAAGAGCCAGGATTATTATGGGTTTTCTAACCATCTACTAAAAGCATGTTCTCCATGGTTATTGGATCCCTTGGTATTAATTCTCAATCAATGTCTAGATCAAGGAAAATTTCCAGAGGCCTTGAAGATATCTAAAGTTATCCCTGTTTATAAAAAGGGAGATAGACAAGTAGCCTCTAATTACCGACCAGTGTCTCTAGTTCCAGTTTTTTCTAAACTAATAGAAAGTATAATTTTAGAACAACTGGTTTTATATTTTGAAGACAATGGAATTTTAAATGATGGGCAATTTGGTTTTAGGACGAAAAGATCCACAACATTGGGAATTGAGTGTTTGGTAAATGAAGTATTACAGGCTTTCGAAAAGAAACAGAATGCGGCAGCTTGTATGTGTGATCTAAGTAAAGCTTTCGACTGCCTACCGCATGACCTACTGCTGAGTAAACTTGAGTTCTATGGAGTTAAAAATATAGAGTTATCATTAATTGCATCGTTTCTTAGCAACAGAAAGCAAGTAGTTGAAATAAACAATGAACTGTCTACCATTAGTGAAGTACCGACTGGTGTACCAAGGATCCATATTGGGTCCTTTTCTTTTCATTGTGGCAGTCAATGATTTGCCACTTGCAATTCCAGGGAAAGTCATTTCTTATGCAGACGACACAACCGTGCTTAGAACTTTCTTCGAAAATACTTTTGACTGGTCTAATACTTTAAATCTATTGTCAGATTGGTTTAGTGCAAATGGGCTATGTATGAATAAGGAAAAAACACAAACAATTATATTTACTCTGAGAAACAACGAAAACTCAGATGCAGCCATCAAACTCTTTGGAATCTGGTTAGACAGTAAGCTATCCTGGAAACAACACACTGCAGCAATTTGTAAGAAACTGTCTGGAGTTTTGTTTCTGTTGAGAAAATTAAAACACTGCATGTCTATTGACACTTTATTAAATGCTTATTACAGTTTTTTCCACTGCCACTTGAACTATGGTATATTGTTATGGGGAAACAGTGCAGGAGCCAAAAGTGTTTTTCTATTACAAAAAAAGCTGTCAGAATAATGAAAAATTATGATTCTCGTCAACACTGTCAACCCATTTTTAATGAACTTGGAATTTTAACTGTGGCATCTTTGTTTGTTTTAGCAAGTTTACTTTTTGTACATGTGAATCATAGAAACGAGGTTTTCTCTGATATACACTTACACTATACACGGCGAAGAAATGATTTTATGCCTCCAAAATTCCGCTTGCAGAAATCTCTGGATTCCTATTTATATGTTGGTGTGAAACTTTATAATAAATTGCCTTTAGATTTAAGAAGAATTGACAACTTGAAAAATTTTAAGTACAGAGTTAAGAATGTTATCAATGAACTAAACTTTTATACTGTACAGGAATATTTGGAGACAGATTTTATTTAATGACTTGCTGATGTAACCTATTGCATTGTATGCTTAATGGTTAAAATAAATATTATTATTATTATTATTATCATGGATGGGTAGATTTCACAGGGGATTAGAGGAAATATCAATGGGGTTTATAATTGAGAGGGGATTCAGGAACAGATTTAATGCATGGAGGAAATTCCAAAAGTGTTTGAGAGATATTGACAAGCAAATAACTCTAACAAAATGTAGAGATCCAATCGTTAACCAAGACAAACTGGGGAACTTAGCCTTGCTTGTATGTAGCAAAGAAGGTTCCATCTAGAAGTCTGGTGGACAATTAAAATTACAAATGATGAGGTGGAGAGAAGATGTCCTGTTTGTGGTGGGAGAGAATCTACACAGACTGTGAAGTCACTGAAATACTGAGGCAGCGGCATGTCAGAATCTTTCAATGCATCGTTTAGGTATCACTGGTGACATACGGTATGATCTCTTGATTAACACCAGATCCTTTGAAGCGGTGGGAAAATTTAGGGTCTTCGGCAAACATAGATGTTGACTCTCCCTACATAGACATTCTCACTTTATTACTTTTTTTTTCAGTTTTAAGTTTGATTAACCATCTGTCAATCAATCATTTTGTTTGGTTTATTCTTCTATTTTGTGTTTCTTCTCCTTCCATGAGGTTTATTCTCTGCTGGGTAGCTCTAACTCTTCTGCCCGTTCCTCTCTGCCCAGAGAATGCAAGAGTTCCCTTCTCCTGCTGATCCTGAGGTGGTTCTTGTACTTTCAATCTTCATTGTTTGCACAATCCTGGGCTATTTGCAATCTCTTGGATTGCCTTAGAGGAACTGTCTCTTATCTCTGTCACCACTGTCACCTCCGGTGTGTCCCTTCTCACTGCCCTGTACTCCCTCACCATATACTCAGCAACCAGTTCGGCCAGCTCCTCCAGGACAAATTTTTTTCTTGTTTTTAAGTAACTCTTCTAAGGGTTTTCCTCATAAGAATTTCCTCCAAGACTTCTCATCCCAACAATTTCCTCAACTTTGGCTATATGTTTCCTCTTCCTCTGGTACATGGCTCCTTTCCACCTAATTTGGAGGTCCAGAGGCCATATACCGATGGTCACCAGCAGAGCGAGTACACACTCTGTTGCTTCGCTTACCATTATTTTAGTATGAAATGTTTCAAGGACTCTCATTCACATTTTGAAATACACCATCAACTGTCAAATCTTTTAAGGCCCAGGTGGCATAAACATCCCTACTACGGGCAGGTAAAATTCAGGTAAAGAAGGTACTGACCTCTTGGTGGGTGTTGTTGAATGTTTCCTAATCTTTCTACACCAATCAAAAAAGGAAGATCAAATACTAATGTGAAAAGCAAAACTGAGAAAATTATTTTTAATGTTTATATCTTCGACATCACTACTTACAACAATACTGCCCAAGAAAGGCTGCATATTTAGTTTGATAATTTTGTAAGAAGAACTACTGTAGCACCTATTTAATATATATTTTGATTCTGCTTTTGTATGTATGGGATTGGAATTTATTTTAATGCAACTGGTTGATAATTTTATTCACTACAATAATTTATTTACAATGTTGCACATTTCCCACTCAATCTTAAATTTTTTTATTTCTTCAAGTTAATACTGTTTAACATTCTTCTATTCTACAATCAAATTGCAATCCATGTTGCCCAGATGTGAATGTAACCTGACACAGAACCTCTTTACTTCCCATCTGAAAGATAGGAATGTCCTCAAATTTTCTTCATCTGAAAAAATATCAATGTTCTTGGCCTATCTCAAGTCCGGAGGTGGACATCCTAGCTTCAATGTTTAATCTCCAATGAATTGAGGAGCGTTTTTTTCAAAACTCAATAAAGCAAACATTTTCGGAAAACGAGTTATATATGAGATTGGTATGCTCTTTGTGTGAAGTCATATTTCACATAATCCAGTATTTCGTGTTCCTACAGAAGAGGGAAACATGAGGGCTTTCACACATATTATGTCAGATGTTGCAGGCATCTGTGGGAGCAAAATAAGTTATACGAAAATTAAATTGGCTCCTTCTAACCAATATAGCATTAGAAATCTGCTAAAATCAGAACAAAGGGACAAAATTCCTCCCAACAAGAATTCGGGCATCTACGAAATAAAATGCAAGGACTGTGACAAATCATATATTGGCAAAAAAAAAAAAAAAAATTTAACTGTCAGGCACAAAGAGCATTTAAGAAATATTAGGTAAAAGCAATTAGATAAATCAGCGGTGGCCCACCATTACTGGACTGAAAAACATGAATTTGACGACATAAGATTATTAAAATGTGTAAATAAACCGGTGGACCTGAGTGTATGGGAAAGAATTTATATCCAAAGGAACAAGAACAATTTAGTTAATTTTGACATGCCAAATGAAAACGACTTGATCGCAAGATGGATCCTTCCTACAGAGCCATCTACCAGCAATCCAGTGAAACCGGCAGTGTCCATCTGATGATGCAAGCTATAGCTTGTGAAACGCGTTATGGGTAATTATCTACTTAATAAGTGAAGTTGAGTGATAAAAATAAGTGTGTTGTTTTAAAATAAGTTATGTTTACTCATTTATCTGAATAAGTCTGTGAAGCAGGTGTTGGATGCCTTTTACAAGCTAGACATAGGTGCAATGAGGAAGCTTATTATCTGCTTTCTTTTTGACATGAACTTGGATTCCACCATTACTAACTCATACAGGACATACTACTACAACGAGAAATGCTCCTATTGGTACAGGAAACAGAACAGCCCCTCCAATATAAAATAAGTCCATAGAAATAACAAATGAATGACGCCACAACAACTCTGACATAAACAAGCACTGTTGGTATAGGCACCATTTCAGACTTCAAAGCGAGAGTAAACGCAGCCACTGAAGAAGTTTCCCCCAGTTACTTCAGTTTTAGTGTGTTGTGAGGATTTAGTTTCAGCGGACATATTCCTTTAGAAAGTGAATAAAGTGTATGATTTAACATCATGTGTAAAATTTCAAATGTGTTGGAGAACGTGAAGAAAATGTTGATGTAGAGTGGCATTCCATGCTATAATTTTGCCAAATTTACTTCTTATGGCGTGGAGCGGTCATTTTTCACTTCTTTGTCATCATAATCATCAATTATTAAGGATGGACAATTTGAGAAAGCATGTTGTAACTCTTCCAGGAATGATGTTTGGTGAGTACCACAATAACTTAGCCATTCAGATGCTTCCAAATATTTTAATTTTTAGCACATATTTTCACATTTTCAGCACACATTTTTGACATTTTTAGCACATAAAAAAATATATTTTTCAAGTTTTTTAGCACCTAAAAATCCGAGCCCTTGTTAATATTTTCTTTATATTTCATACTTAATGTGTATAAAATTTGATATTATTAGTGATAGAATCATGATTTTATGATGAACAACACAAAACTAAGGGGCCCGTCACACTAAACTGATCAAGCGACAGCAATGAACCGACCGATATAACGAACCAATAGACAGCAGTGGCTCCTGTCACATAGCATCAATCATCAGCAACCAACATCGAGCGTGAGGGATCAATTGGCTAGTGAAATCAAATCTGTTCATTTTTCAAGTGACAGTCAATGAGAATGGCGGCTGAAGAAGATGGCAGCACTCCAAAGCTTCATACCCACCTGAATTTCGGAGTTGATGCTGGAAGATTTAACTTACACAATAATGCCATGTTAGGCTCACATCTGAATGAAATACCTAGAATGGTACAAATCAATTAATGCACTTAAAACTATATGTTCTTCTGTAATTTAACTGTACAAATACAAATATACAATTAATCGAGTTGTCATACCTAATGGTGGCTGATCGAACTGCAACAAATACAGTAAAAGCTCCTTATTCGCGGGGTATACGTTCCATAAATATGCCGCGAATACAGAAACCGTGAATACGGAATGGTAATTTATATGGGATTATAGGGGATACGTTCCTAGGTGACAAAATAAAAAAAAAAACAAATATATACAGTAAAAAAATCAATTTAATTGAAGTTTTTGAACCAACCTTCCAATGCTTGAAATCCTCCACCTGTACATTCACCACTACAACTACCATCAGGTTCTTTAAAATGAGCGTAAAGACGCTTTGCCTTCTCCCGGACCATTGGACCACTCAGGGGCACCCTTTTTTGGTTGCGGTTTTCGATCCATAATGACAACGCCACTTCCATTTTTGTAACGAATGTGAAAGACGAAACAATAAAACACGCAAAGCGGCTTTTACCATAGAACGGAACAGCAACATTTAAAAATATACTTTATTCATTGAGTAATAAGGTTGCTTTCATTCTGTTTGTTTACATTCTCAAAAACACCGATCGCGGCGAAGGCGGCTTATGTCAAAGTCTTCGGCGATATCATTTAACAACAAAGGCAAAGTTGTAATAAGATCTACAGTACTGTATTTTACTTTTTTTATTAGTCCATTTGACGGCATTTACAAAGGATATTGGGTTGGATACCTATTGGAATCTTTTTATTATTATTAGATCCGCGAATAAAGAAATTTTTAGCCGCGAATATAGGAATTGGGTCGCATTTTTTTCATCCGCGAATAGTGAAAACGCAAATGAAGAAAGCGCGAATAAGGAGCTTTTACTGTACACCTCTTTGCTCAATGAGTGAAATTTTATTGCATTCTTCCCGATAACAGTTCGGTGGTGGCTGGTCGATAAAGCTCGATCGTTGGGATGACAAGGAACAGAAATGTAGTCGTAAGCGCTTGATAGCACTCGACAGGTTTTGATTGATCGATGCTCTGTGTGACAGGCTGCTAAGTATGTTAATATACATCACAAAAAAGTTAAATTAGATACTTAATAGTTTTTGACCACTAAGAAGTAATTTTATGATGATTATATATATATATTTATCATTTTCTTAAAAAGAATGTCTGCCCAGCAAATTGAGAGACCCTGAAGGTCTAAAAATACTTACACAACTCTGTACATAAAAAAATATACTCCACTGTAAAAAAAATCAGAAAATAATCAACATGGTAATATACTGTAAGTTATGTAAAATAATAAAGTCTCTTCATATTTTAAAACTGAAACTGATTATGTCATCCACAAGAAGGCAGTACCGGTACTTGTGTATACATGCCTTGAGCTCCAAAAAGAAGTCCTTTTATTTCCCTGCTGGCATGATCGGTCTTAGACTCACTCATAGGGCTACTGGATGTTTTTCTTGATGGTTCTGTACTTTCTCGTGTATTTTCCATTTAGGTTTTCTGAGTGCAATTACAATATAAATCAGATCTTATGGTGTCGTGTGTTTCTTTAAAGTTCCCTCGTTTAACATGCCCAAGAGCTTCCGGCTCTTCACACCAGGTGGAGACACAATCTGAATTTTCACTTCTACCAACAATCAAAGTGTCATTAATAAGACCTACACATGTTACACTCGCAAAAGAAATGCATGTTATTCTTGAAGTTCTTGTAAGATGTGGTCCACTGAGATGTTGTAAAGAGACACAACTCCTCTCTTCATGCAAATAGCTTTTGTTTTAAATTGTCCTGTTTCTATGTGAGTATTATTAATTCTCTGAAGCTCTAAGATCAAGTTAGATCATTCTAAGGAAAGACTAAGGAATAATATTTTATTTTTGAGGTGTTTATGCCCAATGTTGTCAAAAGGGACCACCTTCATGGTCTCGTGGTTAGCGGCACTGGCTACAGGTCGACAGGCCCAGGTTTAATCCCTAGCACCTCCTTGGATTTTTCTGAGGTAGGGAGGTCTGGAACAGGGTGCACTCAGCATCATGATACAAACTGAGGAGCTACTTGATAGAGAAGTAGCGACTCCAGTCACAGAAACCATCATTAACAGCTGTGGGTGTTGGCTTGCTGACCACATGCCCTGCAGTCCTGACCTCTGCCTATGGTAGATGATGCAGCGGTTGGATGGTAGGCCTAGTCCCTCCAGGGATGTAGAGCCATGGAGTTTTAGTTTTAGTTGTCAAAAGTTTGGTTAATATTGAGGAATATCAATGTGGTGTCTATCTTCTGGTTACAACTATTCTAAAATACACAGTTCTATGAGAGTGTCAGAGGGATCATAAAATCTTTTTGATTTCATTAAAGTTGATGAATGTCCTCGGATCTATCAACCCTTCTTCTGATCACGGAATAGATTCCTATTCAAACTTCAGATGTAAAAGTAAAATAAAAAACTCAGTTATAGCTTAGTAAAAAAGAAATTAAATATGTATGAGAAAATAAATTCCTTGTCAAAATAAAAACGTATCTTGGAAATCTAGCTGTGAAACTTAGCTCAATTTCCTCAAATACATTTCCAGTCACATCTTAAGTGTGGGGAATTATTTTGGGCAAACAACGAGAAAGTGAAACTCAGTCTTTAAAATACAAAAGAGAGCAATAAGAAAAACAAATAAAATAGGAAGGCAGACATTCTTTAAAGAGATAATCAAGAAACAAAAAATACTAACATTGATCTTCATTTTTCACCCTGGAACCCTATATTTTACAAAATAACATTTTAACAGATATCCATGGAACAAGTATGATTTACACTTTTAGGACAATCAAACCAAACAGGTAAATCTACACATGCAGCAGTTTGATTGTTATTCTAGCTTATGGAATTCTTTTCGGTGAGTACCCGCTTTTTTATATTAAGAATTAAGCCTTTCATTTCACTATAAGTTTAAAAAATATTTATAAACCTATATTGTGTCCATCGTGGAGAGAGTCCGAACAGGTTGACAATTTTGATGTTCTGTGCCTTCGATGCCTCAAGTAAAGAAATCCACCCAGCATAACTCCCATGCATATCGCTGCACCAGTCACAGTTCCGATCACAATTGCTAGCGTTCGTCCTGGTAGACCAAGAAAACTCGTTTCTGTAAAGTCAATAAAAACATTTTATCAATTTACATTACAGATAAACCGTATATTTCTGCAGATAAGACGACCTTCAGATAACTAAACTAAACTAAACTCCATGGTGCTACATCCCTGAAGGTACAAGGCCTACCACCTGACCGCTGCCTCATCTACCATAGGCAGATGGCAGAATTGGGAGCATATATCTGTCCTATAACTGTCCTAAACTATGAATAATGTTTACAAAACAACTTCAAAAAGTTTTCTCTTTGTTTCAGTTCTCTGGTTGATTGCAAAAATGTTGCCAACCATCACACTATTATAATCCATAGGGTGGGTAACATAAGTTAGGGCAAAATAACTACAGTTAGTTAGAAAGACTGTTGGCTACACTTACCGGAACAAACTTCCTAAATCTTCTTTTTTCAAAATGGCATCACTGAGCACAGTCGCACCACAAGGGAGCAGAACGATAAGCACATTGTGCATGAGCCATGTGATACACATACCAGTATATAGGGGGAAAAAAAAGAAAGAATACCAAAAATAGGTTTTACTTCACGGATTATGGCATTTGTGGTTTTATTTATGAAATCTGCTTTGTTTCGAGGTTTAATTTGCCCACAAATGGTACCTAATCTCTTAATATATTAAGATAATATAATAGTGACATAAGAATACATTATTTTATAATGAAAAAGGACCAAAAATAGGTCTTAACTTCATTTTAATATAAATTTCATTCTAATTTTTTTTTTTTTTTTTTTTTTTTTTTGTATCTGTCCTATAAGACGACCCTGGATTTTTGGAGCATTTTGTTATGACTTAACTATCGTCTTATCTGCGGAATTATACGGTATATTTTTTTCAAATAAACTGAAGACCAATCTGTCCATTTCTGTGGATGACATGTACAAGGGCTGGTCAATAAGTAAGGTCTCCAACACTCTAGTCCAAGCTCACAACGTCGGACGAGAGAGTTGGTGCCACTGCCATGTCCCGTTTTCTCCCCTCTGTTAAACGAGCCATTGCTGCAGATGCTGAACCTTTTAGTGTCCGAGATAGAGCTGTTTGAAATGGATCTCCTTATTTCCGTCCCCGCCAAGTCATACAGTTTCTTACTGCAAAAAAAGTTCCGCTGTGTGAAATTCACAGACAGCTTTGCAAAGTTTATGGAGAGGGATATATGGACATAAAAAATGTGTGGAAATGGGTTCATGAGTTTAAACAGGGCCGTCAAATATTCATGATGAAGAGCAAAGTGGGAGACCAACAACAGCAGTCACAGATGAGATGGTGGCAAAAGTCAATGAATTGGTGTGACAAGACTAGTGTTGTTATTTTTCCGGAAAAATATTTTTTGGAAAAATTTCCGGGAAAATTTCTGGAAAAATTGGAAAAATAAGGAAAAATTCGAAAAATTCGAAAAATTGGAATAAATAAATAAATAAAACACCACCAATAATAGAAAAAGATATAAAAGTGTATTTTCACTGAATATAAATTTTCACTGATTAAATGCAATAATTATTATCGGTGAATTACTACCAAGCTAACTTTAGATATGCAAATTCGATACTGAGGCATTCAGAGGATGGCTAGAAGATAACAGAATAAAAACATACGATATTTACCCAAAAGCCAAAACTGAGGATGGAATGTAAGTTAAAATATCATTTACACAATTCCAATAAGTTGACATCATGTAAATGCCTAGAACTGGAAAGAGTACATGAAATAAAGTATTTAGGTCTAACAGTTGGCAGTAAATTAAAATGGAAAAAACACATTAAAGAAGTTAAGTTTGATATAATTAACTAGTTCACGTCTACAAGCTGAGCTCACAGTCAGCTAACTATGAGAAATGTTATTTATAATGTCATATTGTAGGCCTAATGTTACATGTTGTTACACTGTTATATTATATACTTATAGTTATGGACTATATATATGGAATATATATATATATATATATATATATATATATATATATATATATATATATATATATATATATATTCCTTTCTCAAATATGCAATTGGATTTCCCTGTCTCAAATAAGAAAGGGATTTCTCTTTCTCAAATAAGCAATTTGGCTGCCTGGGGCTTGGACACATACACACACTTAAAAAAAACACTTAATCATATTTTTCCTATTTTTCCATATTTTTCCGACGTTCTGAAAAATTTCCAATTTTTCCGGAAAAATTTCCAGTTTTTCCGTTGAAAATTTTCCGACTCACATCACTAGACAAGACAGATGCGCCACTGCTCGTGAACTTTGTTTATTGCTTCCTGGCATTTCTAAAGGTTCCATACAGACCATTTTCAGTAACAAATTGATGTTCCATAAGGTTTGTGCGAGGTGGGTTCACGGAGGCCGCACTCGGCGGGGACGGAAATTGGGAGATCCATTTCAAACAGCTCTATCTCGGACACTAAAAAGTTCAGTGGCTGCAGCAATGGCTCGTTTGAAAGAGGGGAGATAACGGGACATGGCAGTGGCGCCAACTCTCTCATCCGACATTGTGAGCTTGGGCTAGAGTGTTGGAGACCTTACTTATTGACCAACCCTCGTACATGCATGAGTGTGGGTGTGCAATTGTATGTCTCATTCTCTACCCTCTCCTTCCTGACTTCCTCCATGTAAGCCTCTCATGCATTGAGAAGAATGCATGCTTTATGAAAAACTGGACAACTATGTTGGTGTGACAGTAAGAAGGAATATTTAAAAATACTACATCTTTTTTTTAAGAAAATGCAAGCAGCATTAAATGCACATTTCTCAGACATATGACTAGTATACACTGTAGGGATATTGAAGAAACCAATTCTGCATAATAAATCTTGGTCTTCCAAAAATTTCCAGACGTTGCACAAGAATCATACTTTTACACATTATTAGACCTAAATAATAAAACAGAAAATTTAGCTGAAATCAAGATTAAGGTGACCATTCAACCCTTGTTGAAATGTAAAATTTAATAAAGAAGTAGATATTGACTTTTTCTCATTTTATGCACTAAGAGAAAATATTGGGTGGTATCCATAAAATGGTAGTAGATACTTTCACCACACTTTTTAGGGCTATACTAACATTTGTTTGTATAAAAACCTTAAAAAAGCTTAATTTCTCTTAGCAAAAAATCGATAGAGTTGGCCATGATTAGATTTTTCTTCAAGCCTTAGATTAAATTATCAAATGTACGCATAAAGTGTAGTATACAACTCTGTTTTGCAGGTTTTACAAAATCATAGCATGCATTGTTCATGACTGCTTAGTGAATGGTTGGTGGAAATTTGCATGGCTTCGTTTTTACAAATAAGGGCTGTGTTCACCAATGCCGATAATCTGTCTGATCCTGGTTTTTAGACTGAAAAGCTGCGATATTGTCCATTTTGTGTTTCACCAGCTACAGTAACTTGGTTTTTCGATAATATCCAAGCTAATGCTTTACTGGTGAAACATCGACCAGCAAAACAGGATAAACCAAGCTGCGACATCAAGATGGCGCGTAGGCGAATGGAACATCTGATCAACATGAGAGATAATCACAGTGACGAGGACTATGAAGCAGAACACAGAATATGGCACTCTAATGGATAAAGGAACATATGCCGTACTTGGACATTTATGACGACATTAATTTCTGCATAAGGTTCAAGGGGAAAACAAAATTATCTGCTACACGCCACGCCCCCAAAACAGTGAGACATCTAGTGACAATTTGTAAAACTACTTGCTAGAGACAGCGTGAGGGGAAACTTTCCGTTGCTATGGCAACGTATACATTTCACGTCCGGACGTAGCCAGTAGACAGTCTTTCCCCCACTGTTTCACACAACAACACTGGTTGCTCTTATGAAAAAATTATGGGTCACACAAGTAGTAAACAAAAAACCAAGCTTTTGAAAACCAAGGTGACAAACTATGTGGTGAAAGCCGAAAGGTTTACTGTTTGAGATAATGGATTAATCATAGTTTTTATTATCCACAATACCGAGAAATTTTATCCGTGTTGGTGAACACAGCCCAGAGATAAAAATAAATATAAAGAGAGAAGAGTGCCGTCAGTTACTGTTTTTAAGAAACTTTATAGATTTGAAAAAGAAAATCTTGAACGGTCATGAGAATATTTTATAGGCTATAGCAGCAGAAGATGAGTAGCAGCTTTAACCTCCAAACAAAGATTAACTTAGACTTAAGATTTCAGAATGGAACAAGTGAAGAAATAGGGGTTCACCAGATCAATGTTTCAATGGCAGTCACTTTTGTAACAGAAAAAATTACGGGCAACATTTATTTCCATGAACGAAGGTTTGTAGACTTTCCTTATTCGGAAATTCATAAATGTAGCCATTTGTAGTAACTTACAGGAAACCTTTTACTTAGCTAGCGAAGGCATGACTTAGGCAGGGTTTGTGATGGGGAATTTAGTATCTAAGGATTTAAACAAATATATGCATTTTTGAATAACTTAAAAATGGGTTATTAAGTGCCAGAATGGTACTTTATGAGAATATATGGAGGATGGGAAAATGTCTGTCTGTCCTTGTGTCTGTATGCGCGATAACTCAAATATGCTTTATCTAATTTTCATGAAACTTGGTATACACATTTATAACGTCCATGGGAAGAAGCCTATTGATTGTGGACTAAATCGGTTGACTAGTACCGGAGTAATGCCCAATTTAGTGCCTATTTTATGGTAGTATATTAGACAGAATTTATCAAATGCAAATCAGTTCTCATGACAACATATTGTTTTAAAGTGTTCATATATACAGTAGCTTTGACAAATAACACTACCCACATATTCCTTCACACATGCTTATCAAAATTTAAACATTTCTTCTTTCGTAAGCCCTGAATCGATCTGGAGCTTAACTCTGAAATCAATTACAAAACTAACTTATTTTCTGCACATCATAATTGCAATTATCACTGATTAAACAAAAGCATTCTGGCACTTTCTTACATCAATTTACCTGATTTTATTTCATGTCAGTTTAATTTTACCACGGCAGTGCTTTGTTTCTATTACATAGGTATCCCATCCCAAATCTACTTTCTTCCTTGGTTTATCTGATTTTGAGTTATAAGTCATACATTATACATCACTACCATTAAACTCATCATCTCACATAAGATTCTGATGAAATTTTACGGCAAAGTTCACATTAATGCTACAAAATTCCTGGTAGAATTTTAAGATTGAGTAATTAATGGCATAAGAAATATAAATTACATTAATTTATTTAAGAGTGCTCTTTATTTGTAAATTATTAACCTATCAATTTACTTCATATTCTTGTTTACAGTATTCGTAAATATTGAACGATATCTCATATTGATTGAAAGTAGAGACTATCGATTCCACATGCTTCAAACCGTTCCCAAAGTGCAAGATCAAGGATAAGTTAATGAATAGGACACGTGCAATACAACAAATCCTCAAGCAGTTACGGGTTTGCTTTGGGAACAAACCTAATGAAATTTATGGTTAATTGGAGGGAAAGGAAATAGACATTAAATCCATGTCTGGGATATTAATACAAGTAAGAATCAGCTTGAAAAATTTTATGTCATAACCGGGATTTGAACACGGATCTTCAGCTTAACGCGCTGATGCTCTACCATTGAGCTACCATGACAACATGCCAGTACAACATCAAATTCCTCAACGGATTCAGAAATCAAGGCAGACCACGTGTTTATCACCTAATAACTGAGCTGGTATAGTGTGTTCTTGTAGGTGGAATTACACCTGAGCACGATAACTTACTGCTGGTAACACTACCAATACCAGATGCAAGGCTATGAATGCCAGTCATGGTAGTACAGGTTCAAAGTGTTACATAAGAACATGCTCGACTGACACTGCTGGCATAAAAGTGGAGGCTCATGGTGAAGAAGGTATCGGTGAGTAAGGAGACAGTGACCAAGTCACGACCTAATGGGCCTCAACGAAGAAGCCCACTGGATGACAACAGGTTTGATGGAACTTAACTTAAAATGAGTGGTTTGCCACTCAGCTTCCGATGACTTATAGATACGGTGCCAAATGTGGGAACCAAAATCACAGAAGAGTAAAGTATGGATATCTACTTCAGGCTGCAAATGATCCATCCTTAGCTGCCTTAGGATACCCAAGTGCCCTGGGACCCAACAAAGAACAATGCGGTAGTAACATGCTATTAGGCAGTCAATAAGAAGTTGGACCATTCATGTCAAAGCATCGGAAAAGTAGAGAACATACAAGGATTGAACAGAACAACTTCTGTGAGAATGGGGGGGGGGGCATACAAGATAGTGAACTTCTCAGTTTATGCATGAGCCGGAACATACAGGTAGCAAAGCAAAGGCAACTAAACCATCGCTTTCAGAGTCATCAGTATAGATGAAAGTATAAGTAGGGTATGAAGATGGATAGGATAAGGGAGAACACTCCCAGTTTCCACATCATCATCTCATCCTCGCCAGAGGACGTAATGAACGGCAGGATGAGAAGACTGTTTTGGAGCAGTGCCTGATGATGGCTAGGATGGAGGCTGCAACCAAGAGAAGACGAAGTGGGGGTCTGCATGGGGGCAGAAATTTCTGGTGCATGTCAGGTACATTATCTGACTTTGGTAGATGGAGGATTGTCATCAATCAGATAACACAACACAGAAGTTCTTACTGGAAGAAGGAGGCAGAGACCACTGGAGGAGATTTAGCCAGTGCTGTAGGAATGTGGACAAAACTTGCTATTAGAGAAGCAGGATGTTTGGTCTGGTATCGACACCGAGCTTAAAGAAGAGAGACTTTTTCCACAGTGCAGATCTTCTTAATCTTCTCTCTACTGCAAGTGTAGGACAAGATCATGAATTATTACAGGCATGATCACCATCATATTTCACAGAGATGGACAACAGAAGAGTCAAGCATCTTCTGGCTACAAGAAACACAGATGGAGTTAACAGACTCACAACCGAGCTGAGTATGACACTTAAAACAGCGCAAAAGAATAGGGGACATACTGCCACACTCTCAGATTGTAAAAACCACAGCAAATTCTCTCTGGGAGAGGACGATCGAAGGGGTAAAAATAAGGGTAGGTTTAAGGGCATTAATTATACATACACATAAGTAATTCACAGACAACTGACAACATCTTCTGAGTCTCACACAGGTTGCCAAACCACTTCATTACACTCTTCCTCTTTGTCTTCTACTGGCTCAAAAAAGGCCTTTAATCCTCCTCCTACTAAGACGCAGAATCATGAGTGGTAACTACACCCTTACAGAGACTGGGAGTGGGATGTGCACGGGAGGCCAGCCAAGGACTTTAGAGCGAGGAGAAGAATGGAGGCATTGCGTTCACGAGTAACAGATTCAAGGGCCCACAAACAAGATAGCATAAGCCTTTCACTCTTCATTGTTTTACCCTGTTCTGTACATGTGAGCAAGAGGAACTGATGATTGTTGGACGATTGCCATATTTACAGAAAAAGCTATTGATAGATACAGGTTTTTCAACATCCACCACACGTTGCCTCTTTACAGAGGAAGAGGGCAACAAATTTTGTCCATTAGAAAAATATGTTGCCATGGAGGGAGGAATTTATCTCCGTGTGCCCCACGCACCCCCAGGGTTGTCACAGAGATATAGCAGGGAAGGTCAAGTTCACTAGTGCACTTGATCAAACCTGCCACCCCCACTCACCCTGGTGTTCGGTAAATCCTAGACCGAGCTGATTGATGAGAAGTGGGGTAGCCTCTGATTGCCATCTAGAAGAGGCTGAGGTCATAGCAAATGCATTGAGAACGTAGAATAAACACACAATGAATGTTATGCTCCCTCATGCCCTCTGACACAGGTCACCATGCATGGCAACACATGGGCATGGGTGTTCAGCAGACAGAGAAGGCCAGTGAGGAAGAAGACAGGAATGATTATACAGAATGAGAGGGATGATAATGAGGCTGAAGTGAGAGAAAAGATCTAGGAAAGGAATAAGAGAGCTTTTTCTGTATCTCCCTGTCAGGGCAATGACCAACCACACCAATGGGTCTTGGGTTTCGCTGCTCTATCAAACTCAGAATAGTAGAATGGTTGAAGTGCTTAATGTACTAAATCAACATTTCCACCCCCTTGAGGTGTCAAGTCGGACCAAGTTCTGTGGTAACGAGTAGCCAAGCTCTAGTTTAATCATGAACGGCCCTGTGGTTGCAGCTGTCCTTTGGGGTAGTTTGCACAATACTGGGAAAGGAGCAATACCTTGGCTCGGTGCCACGCATGCTTGGACAGTCCCTAAGATATAGCTGGTGAAATGAGACACTCCCATTTCTGTATATGTGATAATTAAGAATTGGAAATAGATGGTAGTTTATCTGAACTCACCATAGCAAATACGCCCCATGTACGATGCAAATCTAGACCAATCTTCCTGGTAACCTGCTGGACATCTGTCTACACACTGCCGAGACCCCAAAACAATGAGGCGAGCACATTTGTTACATCTTTTTAATCCTGACTCACTTTGTTGTTTTGAACCATTCTCACATTTAACACAGTCTTTTTGCCAGCTGCAATCTGAAAAGAAGCAAACAAAGACACATTAGAATAACTTTCCCACTCATATGCCACGTGTTTGATATTGACCAATAACGTTTAACAATTCTTCAGATATAAACCAATCACGATCATTTATCTTATTAAATTCTTACTATTTACTTACTACTACTTTATACAACATAACTTGTTTGGAAATTGAAATAATACAAATATACATTGATTAAAAAGACAATTTTGATTCGGTGCAAGCCAGTTTGTGTGTTTTATTCTGTTCTGCTGTTAGTTTACCTGAATTAAATTAACAATGTCTCATAAGCACAATTGGTAGCACTGGTTACAACATGGTAACTCGAATCGATTTATGGATTGTTGATTCATAGTATGCCGTGATCTCATAACTGTTAGTTTTGTTTTTATACAACAAAGCACGAAAGTAATTATTATTTGTATAATCCGTTACATTTTTATTCATGGAATAAATCCAACTTGAGTTGATGAGTTTCATCAGATAAATTTGCTCCTGCTGCACAGTTGCAAATCTATTGATAAACTCGTCAAATCTCGTGGGATTACGTAACGATAAATTAACGCAAAAAGAGTTTGGAATGTCAAAATAAGGAAATAAAGTATGAATGGTTTTCTTGTGATTATAATTATAGATCTAAATGCTTATTTTTTTTACACAGCTGGAACTTCTAGCACAAAGACAGAAGAAGTAAAAGTTGCACATTACTGCACTAGTGCTATAATGTTGTTTTAATGCCAGAAGGTCATATGTAGAGTTTCCACTAAAAATGAGTGTTCAATCACTTCAAACATAATATGTAAAATATCTTGTAGAGTTTTTCATTACATACCCAGGCAGCTTCAAAGGAATAAACCATTAAGTCAGTGTTGCTTTGTGTTAATTCCGGGGTGCGCGGGCAAAGAGAGTTAAGTCCACCATCCTAAAAAATTGAGATATGTCCATAGAGTTATAGATAAAAATGTTCTCTACATTTGTGTTAAGTCCAGTAAGTCATATTCAAAATTGTACGGTAGTTATGGATGTATGCCTCATAGGTTTATCAATCTCTAAAGCTATGTTGGGCTGGTATAGTGTGTTAAGTCACTCTAATTCTCAGTAACAAGAAAGTGGACTTAACTCTCTTTGCCCACGCACCCCGGAATTGATCTGACCAAGTCGGTCTTAGTTTCTGCTTTCCAAAACAAAAGCAACGTTGCAATATTCTCTCACTGTTATCATTGACCTCAGTTATTCCCTCGCTTTAATCAATTCACATGTGTTATATATTGTTTCACTGTAACTAGATCTTGCAGCCTTGCGTTTCTCTCCACCCGGAGTTGACGAGTAGCTGTCACAGCCATTACAGGATACTCTTAGATTTTGATTGGCTGAGGTAACTGGCTGATTGGTGCTGTAAAAATAAAGACGAGTTGAACTGTCGGCAAACTTTTCCTCCTAACAAAAGGAAGCCACCTGGATATGCAATGAAAAACTCTGCTATACCAAAAGGTTGTACATTGAAAACCAATCTCACTTAATGTAGATGTGTAATCCATTTCGTTGCATGTTATTTTTTCAATAGTTGCAGAACCAAAAGGTTGTACGTTGCGTATTCAACACTATGGCAGAAAAGCACAAACGACCTTATGGCAGAAAAGCGCCGATAATACCTTTATGCCACTCCACTAGTATTAACTTTGATATCCGTCACATGGAAAATACTCTTTTAGTTAGAAATATTTCCATAATTATGATCATTAAAAATTAAAATTTATTTGATAAGGTCAGTTTGATAAAAACTGAAAATGCAGAAATTCATTACGCCATTTTAAATGTTAAATTGTTCACGTGGTCACAAAATCCCGGAAAGTAAAATAAGAAGAATGGATTTCAGTTTTAAACGAATAGATCATGCTTGAACTGTAGCAATTTAGATCAAAGTAAGTAATAAATGTTTATTTCGTTCTTTTAGGGTTTTATCAAGATTCTGAATAAATTTCCTTTTTATAATATATTATAATATCTATGTTTCTTTTACACTATTTTAAAACAAAGACTAAAAATTAATTTTAGCTACAAGCCGCTACTGCCACTTCAAAAAATATTAACGTCATCAGGTTTTTATTAAGAGTCCATACTGTAGGTTTGCAGTTGTTTGCTTCAGAAGTAAATTACATAGATTTCAGAATTATGACTGTTACGAACCTTCTATATGGAAACAGATAATAACTTAATATTAAAATAACCTAACCAAGTGGTCAAGTACATTTATGAAGTTAATAAATTATGTTGTATCAACCAAATACTGTCCATACTTTTTTTAGAAGTAATTTCGGATAGTTGGACAAAAAATTGAGAGTTTCTTGCTGGGCATACTATCGGATTCTCATCCATAAGTTGAAGATATTATAATTATATAATGCAATGGTCTTATGATGAATGGAACAAAGCTGGAATGATGTACTGCTGGGAAACGGGAGCATCCCGAGAAAACCTGCTCAACCTCATTTTGGTAAGCAGAAATTCCACGTCTCCACAGAGATTCGATTGCGGGTCCGAGTAGTGAAAGTTGAGCGGTCTAATCACCCAGCCATGGGGTGGCCTTGTTGAAGATATTGGAAACTTGTCCTTTTGTTGTAGATAACGAGAATGCTACTTTTTTAAAGTTTTATTACGTGAAAAAATCTGATAAACAAGACACAGGATGTAAGGAGATTTTTTTTTGTGATAAGAGGAACGTCCTTTAAATTAACGTAGTCAATCCTTCTCATCACTAGTTCTGCCGGTTGTATTGTATGGATGTGAGACATGGTCTCTTACTTTTCGGGAAGAACATAATCTGAGAGTATTGGAAAACAGGGGTCTTGGGAAAATATTTGGGCCTAAGAGAGATGGAAATGGGGACTGGAGAAAACTGCATAATGTCGAGCTTCATGACCTGTACTCTTCACCAGATACCGTAAGGGTAATTAAATCACGGAGGATGAAATGGGCTGGGCATGTTGTGTGCATGGGGGAGGTAAGATATCTAAAAAAATATTGACTGGGAGGCCAGATAGAAAGAGGCCACTTGAAGGACCGAGACGTAGGTGGGAGGACAATATTAGAATAGATTTAAGGGAAGTCGGATTTGCGAGGGATGATTGGATAGAGTTAGCATAGAATACGGTTGAATGGCGGGCTCAGGCAAGCGTGGCATTGAACCTTCGGGTTCCATAAAATAGATAATATTCCTTTAGCTCAACTTAACAATACAATCCCAAGGCATTGGGTACCACAAGTGAGTTTGCCCTAGTTTATTTCTAACTTAAAACAAACAACAACAAAAGATAAATAATAAGCTAACTTTTAATTTTATTACAAATCACACTCATGGATCACACTTCTTTAAGGAATGAATTTCATTCAACAATTGCTTATTTTGAAGCAGCATGTCATGGAAATTGGAATGTCACATAATCTTCATTGAAAAACAATTTTACAATAAACAATGCTTTTACTGTTTTTACACAGAGTTTGTCCTTCTGTCTTTTCCATTTTTATCTTTCAAAAGTAGAAAATGAGCTATTAACCCATCAGTATATTCACATTTCAGTTTTGAAATTTTCTAATTAAGTCACTGGTGCAACCAGTGGCGTAGCCAGAAAATAATTTTGGAGAGGGTCGAAAGTCAAAATATTCATTTCTAAACATGATATGTGGTAAAATATGTAAAAAAAAATTAAGTTACCAAAAATAGTTATTCAATATGGCATAATTGGGTGGGGAGGAGTTGCAAAAACGATCCTCAGCCCTTTGCTTTGTCTTCAAAAACGCATCATAAAGATTTGTTTATTTAAGCCTCCTGACTATTCTTCCAAATTATTATTTTCTGAATTTAACGTTTTCACCATAGACCAAATATACAAGTACGTCATACTGGATTATTTTCATAAACATCGTGACAATTACAAGTCAGAATCTCACGTATATAACACGCGAAGGAATCAATTTAATTTATTACTTGAACCAAAAAATGTTACAACTGCTGGAGCTAAGCACTGTTCAAGTTTTGGCCCAAGACTATTCAATTCATTTATTACCAACCATCCTGATCTAAATAGCTTAAACAACAAACAATTTAGGTCTAAAATTAGAAAATTTATATAATGATTACTTCTGTTATCGACTATTACTGTTATAACATTTTTCATATTAAACTTTAAAATTTGGATAGAACTTAATTTCTTTGTTTTTTACTAAAATTTGAACAAATAAATTGTTATGTATTATTGTTGTATTGCTTCGTACCTCTGTATTGTAAATAGAACATGTTCTAACCTTTCATACATAACATTTTGTCATACTTCTCCAAATTATGCATTTTTTTAAAAGTAATTGTTTAGTATAAGTATTTCTAATATATAACTGAACCACCCCCGAACACAAGCTCTGCTTCTTCGGGGGGTGTATCAACTTTTGTATAGATTTT
This sequence comes from Ectobius pallidus, assembly GCA_964059195.1. Taxonomy (NCBI): domain Eukaryota; kingdom Metazoa; phylum Arthropoda; class Insecta; order Blattodea; family Ectobiidae; genus Ectobius; species Ectobius pallidus. The sequence goes on from CAXKWD010000012.1 coordinate 6,470,813, forward strand.
TCGTGTACTTTGGAGTAATAAATTGTAAATTGTAAATTGTTGTAAAATAAGAACATCATTTTTATGTGTGATATGCAACTCAGTATTTTGAATCCAAAGGTCACAACCAGAAACTTTGACAACGCCCAGAAGTCATAATAGAAAAAAAAATGCATTTACCTAAAAGTCCGAGCCCTACTTATTACTGTTTATAAGAAAAGTTAAATAACACATGAAGCAATGGAAATAACAGGCCTACATTTACAAGTTCAGTATTTTATTAAGTGCCAGTATGATACTTTATGAGATTGGGTGGGGAACGAAAGAATGTCTGTCCGAATGTCTGTTCGTGTGTCTGTACGCGCCATAACTCAAATACGCTTTTTCGGATTTTCATGATACTTGGAAAACACATTTATAATGTCCATGGAAAGAACCCTATTGATACTGAACCAAATCGGTTCACCGGTACCGGAGTAATGCCCAATTTACTGCCTTTTATGTTAATATATAAGAAGTCGCGATAACTCAAATATGCTTTATTGGATTTCCCTGAAACTTTGTATACCCATTTATAATGTACACGGGAAGACGTCTACTGATATTGGACCAAATCGGTAGACCGGTACCGGAGTAAAACCCAATTTAGTGTCTATTTTAAAGACGCGGTAACTCAAATGCGTTTTACCGGATTTTTATGAAACTTTGTATACACATTTATAACGTCCATCGGAAGACGTCTATTGATATTGACCTGTTTCGGAGTAATGCTCAATTAAGTGCCTATTTTATGGTAATATACGTATTCGAAAGAATTTATGAAATGCAAATCAGTTATCATGACAACATAGCCTATTGTTTTACTGTGATCGTATAAGGCTTTGGAAATTAAAATACAGTTTGCTATGACAAATAACACTATTGCTTTACATGCGCTTATCCAACTAGACCGTTAAACTGACCCAAGTGGCCGAGATGGCAACGTCTTGGCCTCACATTCTGGAGTTCATGGTTCAAATCCCGAAACCGGCTAATTTGACTTTTTTTTGTTTGTATTTTTATGTGAGTGTGCGATTGTCAAGATATCACAAATCTGTACAGTTCAGCTGATGCTGGAAGATTTTAATCTGATTAAAAAAAAACTAGACCTTTGTTCTTCCGTAAGCCCTGAATAATGAATAAATCTGGAGCTTAACTTGGAAATCAATTTAAAAAAAACATTCTGCATATCATAATTGCAATCATAATTGATTAAACAAAAAGATATTGGCACTTTGTTAGATCAGTTTACCTGATTTTATTATTAATAAAATAATTAAATATTTTACAAAATAAGAGCTTAAACGACTTAAATATAATTCCAGGTTTTGATTTCGGGGGGAGGTCCCTACGCCACCGGGTGCAACAGGATTCAGTTACAAAGATGAAATTCCAACGGGGTTTTCCTAAATACAAGAGAGCAAACCGACACGACCATGATCATACTCATGCTAAGTATCCCGAATGGTTCCTCAATTGCAGTGAAGCTAGCAACTGTTAACCAGTAGGCCTACTCCCGTCCCATTTTTTCTGGATTGTCTTTGGAGGATAAAAAAAAATACAATTAAAAAAATCAAAATACGGGACAAAACTGCGTCCCGAAAACTTCTTTCGGGACAACGGGAAGCATTAGCGAAAAAAGGGACGTTCCCGTATTTTACGGGACGTGCCATTTCTAAAAAGTCAGAAAGGAGGACACACTTTTTCAATAATCTAGCATAGTATAAAACTTCGGGACAGCAGCTATTACATGGTATAACCCTGACTAATTTCAGAGTTAATAACTGCATTTATATAAAATAAATTATTATACACTGCAAAAAGGGATTTTATCTCTATTTATATTTTTGTCCTTTCTTTGCCATCCGCAGGAGGTTTTTGTTGGTCAGGAATTCCTTATACATGGAATTAACACTCTTCCAAGAACAAATGTTATTAATACGCTTTACCGATCCATCAGAGTCTCGAAAAGGGGGACAAATCAACGTCCGGCATAAAGCCGCGCCGGATGGAGGACTGCTTAGCAAAAAGCCTTACAGTCCGGCCGAAAGCCGGACGTCTGGCCACCCTGCTGGGAACCCTAATTCTGGATCCTTTATGGTCAGCGTCTGTCCCAGTTTGTTGAATAAAAACAATATAATTCAGCGACCCAAAGAAATCGCTTTATCCTTGCACGGCATTGCCAAGTTCGCGGCAGGAGGGGGGGGGGGAACGCTGGAATGTTGCTGAACCGAGCCTGGTTACACACATGGCGTTTTTTTTCCGTCGCGGAGAATTTGCCGTCGCCGCCCAAAGAAATGAAACGTTTACACACTGGACGGAAAAATTTCCGTCGCCGTCGTATGAGCAAGCCTGTTTATGCAGTATAGATTCAACTTCAGAACAATTAACATCATTTTGTGTTATTCAGATTATTGATTGCAGTGTAGTTTGAAATGAACAGGGAGCAGCTTCTAGCGTTATTGATATTCCGTCGTGAAATGATATCCGTTAATATAATTCTGAGAAACATATATACTTCAGTCAAACCTCGATATAGGGTAAGGTGGTACATTTTCGAACACTTAACAAATATTCTTATTTTATGAACACAATAAACATAAGAAAAATTAAATTGTATTGTAATCACAAAGTTGGCAATGTAGTCGACCCTTCACAAAAATATGAAAGTCAAACAGCTGTAAAATTTGTCATGGCAATCAATCTTCCCAGAATAACGTTCGAAAATGTAGATACAATTCTAAATACCAGTGAGTACTATTTCGAACAGTGACATTTTCAACGAACGATCTGCTTTCTTCCAAATATTATTTTATTTATTATTATTTACCAATAATATGAGCGTAACAATGAAGTGTCACATTTTGAATAGCCAGATCGCAGGATTGGGGCATGTGGTCAGCATGCCGACTCCTACGGCAGTTATTGATGGCTTACTGAACAGGATTCGCTACTTCTTTATGAATTAGTCCCTCGGTTGGTGTCAAGAGGCTGAATGCACCCCGTTCCAGATCGCCCTACCTCAGAAGAATCCGAGGAGGTACCGGGGATCGAACCCAGACTTGCGGGTCCGTAGTCAGGAACCACTAGACCATACAGGCGGTCTGTCATAACATCAAGAGCAAATAATGAAAATACTTAACAGCCGCATGCTATATTGCTGAGATATAATAACATTGCAGAAGAAGTGTCGAGTCCCTTTATCTTATTTTGAGTAGCAAGGTCACAATAATAAACATGCAGAATGCTGTGTCGGCAAAACAGCTTTTCCTGCAAGACATAAGCGGGTTAGTGGGAGCCCGGTCACAAAATCACTAATTAGTGTACCTCACAGTACTGCATATGACATAACTTGTCTGTCTGTGAGGTAGACATTAGGGTAATCAGTCATAGGAGAGAGGTTCCATCCGGCGCTGCGAATTGAACTCCGGCTTAGCTCAGTTGGTAGAGCATTGGCGCGAATAGCCAAAGGTCCTGGGTTCAAGTCCCAGTGTCGGAGGAATTTTTCTCTTATAATATTCTCATGTAGTGTCCAACAGAGACAATAATCTGTGGTTCATGAAAGCTTTTATATCTATCTAAAAAATGTGTTCGTATTTGTAACTTGAGCTAGGTACGGCAACGACTTTCTTTTCATTTTTACAAGCACTTTATTTGACGAAAATTTAATTTGTCTTAATTTTCTCGAAATAGTTTTAACAATTTTATAGGCTTATTATGTAGGCCTACTATAATATATTGTAATAAGTACTATTTGAAAAACTTCTCCCAAGAAATTCTCTGAAGGCTAGTTATAAGCCATTCATTTAAAACAATATAGACTTGGATTTTTTGGTCTTGCCTCGCGAATAATGCGACTTGGAAACGAGGCAGATACAAGTGAATGCGCACTACTGCAATACAGCCGTGTACTCTACACTAGAATAGGCTATATTAAGAGTAGAGGGAGTTATATGAATGTTTCATATCACATTTTAAAAATACTAATTATATTAAATGTTGCAATTATGTTATAATGAATTTTCATTAATGTTATGGATTATGTGATCCTGTACTTCTTCCATTGCGGTATCTGATATGATGATGCAAATGACCCTTCAGAGAGAGCAGAAATAATTAATTGTCTTCCTCTTCATAATGCTGATCTGGCATCTCCCACTGCGAGAAGACCCTTGTTTATTTTCGTAAGTTTGTTTATGCAGGTGCATGTTTCAAAGCGACGGCAAAGTTTCCGTCGGGCTCCAGTGGCACCAGGCGGCTGCAAAACTGCCGCCGACGGAAATTTTAACGATCGTTTTTTTTCCGCCTCGTGTGCAAGCTCTAATTCACTTCAGTGTACTACTGTCTTTGGGCGGCGACGGAAAATTCTCCGCGACGGAAAAAAAACGCCATGTGTGTAACCAGGCAGTGGTTAACTGCACTCCGCTCTACTGCGCAATGTCCCATTAAAACATTGGCTTACTAACCAGCAGCAAGGGAGTCCCATCTCGCTCTTAAACTGACCAGATATGAACGGGTCAGTACCGTTTTTCAATCTGTTGGCCCGGTGTCGGGCGCCTCTTTGTCCAGCTTTATTAGAAAATAAAATCAGGTAAACTGATGTAAAAAAGTGCCAGTGTGTTTATGTTTAATCAGTTATGACTGCAATTATGATATGCAGAATATGTTTTTTTTTAATTGATTTCCAAGTTAAGCTCCAGATTTATTCATTATGCAGGGCTTACGGAAGAACAAAGGTCTAGTTTTTTTTAATCAGATTAAAATCTTCCAGCATCAGCTGAACTGTACAGATTTGTGATATCTTGACAATCGCACACTCATATAACAATACCAAAAAAAAAGTCAAATTGGCCGGTTTCGGGATTTGAACCATGGAACTCCAGAACGTGAGGCCACCTGGGTCAGTTTAACGGTCTAGTTGGATAAGCGCATGTAAAACAATAGTGTTTTTGGTCATAGATAACTGTATTTTAATTTTCAAAGCCTCATAAGATCACAGTAAAACAATTGACTATGTTGTCAAGATAACTGATTTGCTTTTTTTTTTTATAAATTCTTTCGAATACATATATTACCATAAAATAGACACTAAATTGAGCATTACTCCGAAACAGATCAACCGATTTTGTCCAATATCAATATACTTCTTCCCATGGACTTTATAAATGTGTATACCAAGTTTCATAAAAATCCGGTGAAGCGTATTTGAGTTACCGCGTCTTTAAAATAGACACTAAATTGGGTTTTACTCCGGTACCGGTCTACCGATTTGGTCCAATATCAGTGGATGACTTCCCATGTACATTATTAATGGGTATACAAAGTTTCAGGAATATCCAGTAAAGCATATCTGAGTTATCGCGACTTCTTACATATTAACATAAAAGGCACTAAATTGGGCATCATTCCGGTACTGGCGAACCGATTTGGTCGAATATCAATAGACGTCTTCCCATGGACATTATAAATGCGTATACGAAGTTTCATAAAAATCCGATAAAGCGTATTTGAGTTATTGCGCCTTTAAAATAGACACTAAATTGGGTTTTACCCCGGTACCGGGCAACAGATTAGGTTCAAATTCAATAGGGTACTTTTAATGGGCGTCATAAATGCGTATACCAAGTTTCGTGGAAATCCGATACAGCGTATTTGAGCTATGGCGCCTTTCTAATATAATCCATTAAAATAGGCACTAAATTGGGCATTACTCCGGTACCGGTGAACCGATTTGGTTCAATATCAATAGGGTTCTTCCCATGGACATTATAAATGTGTTTTCCAAGTTTCATGAAAATCCGAAAAAGCGTATTTGAGTTATGGTGCGTACAGACACACGGACAGACAGACAGACGGACGGACAGACATTTTTCGTCCCCCACACAATCTCATAAAGTACCATACTGGCACTTAATAAAATCAGATAAACTGACATGACAAAGTGCCAGAATGCTTTTGTTGAATCAATTATAATTGCAATTATGGTATGCAGAAAATAAGTTTTTTTTTAATCAGATTAAAATCGACCAGCGTCAGCAGAACTACAAATTTGTGATATCTTGACAATTGCACACTCACTTAAAAATAAAAAAAATCCATGTCAAGTTGGCCGGTTCCGGGATTTGAACACGGACCTCCAGAATGCGAGTCCAAGACGTTACCATTTCGGCAATCTGGCTCAGTTTAACGGTCTAGTTTCATAACCGTATTTGAAGGAATAGGTACTGCAACTTGAAATTCATAAAATATGTCAACATTTCACAAAATTCAGTGGCAAAGAACTCCGCTAATTATTTCACAGTAATGTACCTTCTGTATATTATAACAGTATTCATGTAGTACTCAATTTCGACTAGATCAACGAAGTAAACAAACATCTGACTGCATTGTAGTCAAGGCCCTCAATGATTAGTAAAGCGACTTTGTAGTATAGTCATGATTTTTTTTAAATGTGACCTTTAATTAGTTGATACTCTGGTACCGGTCAACCGATTTGTCCAAAATAAATAGGCTTCTTGTCATGGACGTTATAAATGTGTATACCAAGTTTCATCAAAATCCGATAAAGCGTATTTTCGTTTTCGCGCGTACATAATGACACACGTACGTAATGATGCTTACTAAAGTAAATTTATTATTATTATTTATGTTATATGTTTTCTTGATTACAAGACAACGCTTACTATGCTTCCATTAACAGCAAAGTAGAATGCAGTTGCCTTGAAATGTTCAATTCTTCAGGAAAGGCCAACAAATTTATGAGTTCTAATAACACGATAATTGTATTTGGTGCTTATATTTAATTATAGTAATAGTAATATTATAATTATGTTGTATATTTTATTATAATTGCGTTTAATTATCGTAATGTACTAAGTTGAGTAGAGTAGAGCCTCGGTAATTCGAGCCCCGGTATTTCGAGGTTCCGTGTAATTCGAGCTGGTCTTAAGAAAACTAAAATGTTCCATAAAACTAGAGTAAAATCTCGATTTTATACGGTGTCCGCAAGTATGATTTACGCACTTCCGAATGTGTTACATTTTGAACTTTCTTTCAATTTTTCCATGTATAAAAATGCAGGTAAAACTGTCCCACTTAGGGGTTTCGTTAATAATACACAGAAAGAACCTGGGCTTCAGACTGTTAATACATTTCTATTACAGATTGACAGAAACCGTATGCGTAACACAGGTATGTAGGCTTACTATATTGTTTATATATTTATTTTTTAAACCATTATTGTGCTCATTAAACATTTATTTATGATTTACCCATTGACTTAGTGATATTTCCGTATAATCCGAGTTTTTTGTAATTCGAGGTAGCCTCAGCCCCAATTAGCTCGAATTATCGGGGTTCTACTGTATTCGCATAATTATGTTTTGTGTTTATAATAAATACATAAACGCGTTTTTAGATTTTCTACATCTAAAAAAAAAAAACAGATATTTCTGGCTTACATGGTTTGAATAATGCAGCAATAATAATAATAATAATAATAATAATAATAATAATAATAATAATAATTGTTATTAAGGAATATTCCACAATACGGTACAATGGTTTTCCTTCATCCCACAACAATCTTTGTCTCCCTATCCATAGCATCGTCTTCACTTAATCCTTTTCTCGCCATAGCCTACTCCTTTCACCCCATCCATCCCTCTTCTTCTTTTTCCTTCTACTTTCCAATCCAACATTTTCTTGGGTATTCTATCCTCTGTCATACTGAGTACATGTCCATACCATTTCAAGCTTCTTTCTTCTACGTTTTCCAAAATATTCTTTTCAACTTGCATTATTTCCCTTATTCTGTTATTCCGAATTTTTTCTTTCCTGAATTTTCTTGCAGAACGCCTCCAAAAATCCATTTCCAGTACCATTAATTTGTTTGTTTGTTGTCTACTTATGGTCCAAGTTTCAGCGCCATATAATGTTGTACTTTGTAATAATAATAATAATAATAATAATAATAGATTTTGTCATTAAGTCATTTTGACAATAGCCAACGTCAACTTATTCTACATTATGTGCCCATGGTAATAAACACACTGTATAATACACTGATTCCTGTCATGCACATTGCAATTAAAATGAGATAACTCTCAATATCACACTACAAAATTCCTTCAATTCTTAAAATGGGTGATTGACTAACCATTCATACAAGGTCCAGTTATATCTGGATGCTGTAACAAAGGTGGGAGCTTATTAAATAATTATGCCTATAATCTCATAACCAGGGCCCGGATTCTAATGAAATGTCATCTTTTTATTGCTCTGCATAGACAATGCCAACTTGTGGGTAAATCCTAATCATGGCCTCTAGATTATAGATAGGCATTTTTATCAGGTCATTTTTTTGTCATTTTATGCAATTATATATTTTTAGGGCATTTCTTTCAATTTTAGGTCATTATTTAGCCATTTTCATGGCATTTGCTTCCTTATTTAGTCATTTTCATGTATTTACATTGAGTATATTAACTTCTTTTCGTCGCTAGCGGTGCTGAATTTAAAGTATTGTTTGTTTAATGCAAGAAGGAAAAATTCGGCGTTTAAGTGTTGACATGTCTCAGTCGGAAATGAGAATCAAAGAAATGCCAACATTTTGTATTATAGCCTATTATTACTGTGATTAGATTGACTTGGCACCACAGTCTGCCACCTGCTTGGATTTGAAAGTGCAAACTACTGTTTACCCTCAATAAACAACAATATAATCCGGCAGACCACAAAAGGATGTGCCGAATTTTTACTCACCAGTGCCTCAGTGCCAGTATAAATTTCCGTGAGAAAAGAACATTCACAACATTACAGTTATTTACAGTTGTTACAATTATGTACAAACTAGTCTATAACTTTGTGTTTACAATAATATTTTTATAAATAAAATATCAGTTTTTAGGTCATTTTTTTTATAACTATTAAGTAATTTTCTTTAAAATTTAGGGTCATTTTATAGGTCATTTTTCAAACAACTTTAGGTCATCAGAATCCGGTCCCTGCTCATAACTATTAACTGACTTTGACAATCTATGATGATGTATATGTATTTGTCTATTGTTTCTTGTGTATGTTATCTCTGAACTGTAAAAGTGGCAAATCTTTCTTTGTGTGAATTAATACATAGTAAATATATAAATTTATTAGTCACAATTTTATGTTGAGAAAATAAAGGTCTACAGTGAGCCTGGTTTGTTTTTAAGCATTTAACCTCGTCATATTTTCATTCTGTTTGAATGAAAATCATTTTTAATGCATGCTATCTAAATCGGCTGCTTCTCGGACTGCCAAACACTGCCGTAAAGTAGTATTTTATCGGCCTAGGCCGCTAAAGAAATTTTAACCTATAGCGGACGCAGTTCCAACAGTGTCACTAGATGTCACTACAGTGTTCCCTTATGTAATTTTACAATTTTACACGTTAAGGGGTTTTATTGTACATTGCTTATTAACAAGCACAGTAAATCTTGTCATTTAGAAATCTTGAATTTAAGAAATATATTCGATGATAATAATAACTTAAAAAAAAAAATTCATGACTCGGGGTGGGCGCAAACGTTCGAAGCTTGCATTAGCGGCCTGTCACACTGAGCTTCGATCGATCAAGACCAGCCGACTGCCATCTTGCGCTCTCGACTAAATTTCTGTTCCTTGTCACACTGCATCGAGCGTCATCGATCAACGGAAATATTATAGGTTATGTACCTATATGATTTTACTAGGTCTACTCATCACTGTATATTAGAGGTAAAGTATATTACCTTATTAGGAATACGAATGCCTATTTTCTGCACATTATCATACTACATGTGTTGGGATGTAAGGTTTAATATTATGCCTACTATCTCAGGCTACATCTGTTTACTTCAAGCTTCCATCAGTCGGCCGAGCGAAGAGGTTTGTTGTAGTTCGATCGCCCACCGCTAGGTGCTACAACTCGATCTATTTTTGTATTTTTAAAATTAAATTACATAAGAAGATATCGTTTTAAATGCCTTAAATAATTCGTGCAATTCTATTTCATTCAAATATGAGTCTAAAACGACATTATTGTGTAAGTTAAATCTTCCAGCATCAATTCTGAAATTCAGGTGGGTACGAAGTTTGCCATCGACTGGCGATTGAAAAACGGACAGGTTTGATTTCACAGACCAGATGATCTCTCACCCTCGTTGTTGATCGCTGGCGATCGATGCTATGTGACTGGTACCACTGCTGTCTATAGGTTCGTTATACCAGTCGGTTGGACGCTGTCCCTCGATCGATCCAGTGTGACAGCCCCCTTAGTGCGCCATAGATTAGTCCCCGAAACCACGAGTGCTAGTTGACAGAAATGAGTTCAGATGAGCCTCTTGTACGATTGCTTCTTTTAACAAGGCGGAAAATATAACAATGGCGTGTAATTTCAGTTGGAGTAAATATATTTAATATAGTTTAACTAATCAACAATATGATCTTAAAAATGTCTTAACTTTATTTTGTTTAAGGAAAAGAAACAATTCACAGTAAGGGAACTTGTATTACTGACACAAGCGCCATTATCTTTGCCTTCTTTGCGCAGAATCATTGAAAATTAGTGAAAAACTAAGCTAGTAAAATTAGAGAATTTTTACTAAAAACAATTGTAGGCCTATACACCACGTACGCAAACACTTTAGCGGACTCATCACATATTTCGGAGGAAACACTAAATTCGTCCGAATTCTTGTTTAAGTTGGTATGTCTTGTTAGAGTAGCGTTTCTCAAAGTTTTTGAACCCGAGGACCTCTAAAATGCCTAAAAAAAAATTATGGACCCCTAATTTTACATCCCATTTTTAAAAGAAGGCCTGTATTCTTAATATTTGGGGTATTAATATTTGGGGGTCATTATAAAGAAAAAAAAAATTATGTGAAAAATTTTACTTCTTCACTTTCCACTTGCTTTATATTTTTTAATTATGTCTGCGGACTATCTGCACCATCTTCGCGGACCACAGGTTGAGAAACGCTGTCTTAGAGTATAGTAAAACATTTGCTAACTAGTTTTTCAGTGCTAAAATAGCGTAAAATGTTATTTCCATTGGTTCAATTTTTAAAAATTTTCCGGGGGTGGATCCCCGTACCCCGGCAATGAAATTATTTTCTGGCTACGCCACTGCAATGTAATGATGGCATCTCACAAGAAAAATATTTCTAACTGTACTAAAAAATTACTTCTCCGCTATTCTGGAATCTTCATTAATTTGCCATCACAGTCTAGTTCTTGTTTTGAGAACGAAATTACTTTATCGTAAATGAATCCATGTTCACATGCTACGGTGAATTGGTCACCAGGGTTATGGACTACACGCAGCGTACCAGCTACAAACCAACCAGATCAGCATACTATCAATTTTTTCAAACATATACCAATTACCAACCTATTATGACTTAAGATCTTATTTCTTTCCGCTAATCTTTTTCCACTGGACTTTTCTATACAAGACGTCTGTACGCTCCTGTGAAGATATGTTTTATGAAAACTCTTCATTGTGAAGCTTTTAAATTTTCAACTAGTACACGTTATATAAATATTTGTAAAATGATTTTCCGCCAATGTAGACTACTAGTAACAAGCAAGGACGGATAACAACGTTGTGCTTCATTTAAACAATATGCAGAGTGTCCGGGAAAGACCTGACGAAAAAGAAATAATTATATATCTGAAACTATTGCATTTATTGACGTGATGTTTTCACGGTTACAAAGAGAAACACGATGAGTTTTAATAAGCCTCTATGTGAGCACCATTTGTGGCCCGATACTCAATTTCGTGTCACACACGCGAAAGCATCTCCGGTGTGACTAGTGCTATTGCATCGTAGATTTGGCCATGCAAGTCTGCATTATCGGTCACAGGCGTGCGATACACTTTGTCTTTCACAAAACCCCAGAGAAAGAAATCCAGTGGGGTCATGTCAGGTGACCTTGGTGGCCATGGTGTAGGTCCTTCTCTCCCATGGATTGTGAATTTTGGCATTTGCAATTGTCTTGCCGCCTCACGAATGGGTTTCCTCGGGCTTCTTACAAAAGCAGCCCGTACCCTTTCAATGTCTTTGTCGGTTATGCGCGATTTCTTTGCCTTTCCCTGTTGTGACTCAACATTACCTATCTCCAGAAAATGTGATAACTAGGGTTCGGATGTTTATGGCCTAAAAAAGTGGAAAATATCTGCAAATACGCCCTTAAAATGACTAAATATGAGCCAAAAAATCCTAAATATGGCGTAATAAAATAACGTATTTTCAAAAAATAAATGTTCCAATTAAAGCGTTTAAACACACTAAATTCTTAGATCACACGAATTCAATCAGATAACCACATTTTAACAGTTTTACTTTTAATGAACTTCTATTTTTACAGAATTTTCTCCTGTTTGTTCGCTTCATCAAATCCAAATACTCGTAATATTTTGTAGACCTTGCTTGTCCCTATAAAATATGAATTGCATTAATTTTAAAATTTAAGTTACTATTATTTGACATAAACATTCAATTAATTTCAAATTTAACTAGACTATGTAGTACATAAACTGTATAATTGTGCTCTTTTACAGAATTTATAACTGAAATATGACGTTAAATTACAAATATGGTCAAAATTTGACCAAGACCCCAAAAAAAGCCCAAAATATGACTTTAAATGAACAATAAAAACGGGCCGATTAGGATAACAAGCGTGTAATTCGTGTTTAATTTGTGTTTGCGGCAAGAATGGAGGTCAGGATAAAAATATGACATGTCATAAACATCCGAACCCAAGTGATAACATACACCAAATCTTTGATCACAATAAACAGCATTCTTTCAATGTAGGCCAATGAGTATTAATCCACATGGGACTTCATAAAAGTGATAACATTATCCGCGATTACATTAAGCGCCATTCACTGTATAACATTTCTTCGTGATACGAGACTTTCCTTTGTAATCGTATTTTCGGACTGCGTGAGTCTCAAAAGAAGTACTTCTGGAGATTTTCCCCCCTAGGTAGAAGGGTGAGGCAGAGGAAATTTTGCAATATTATCTGCAGCTACTACACGAGAAAAACTTGACCTGGATGTTAAACTCTTGTCATTAAGTCATGCAGTCAATTTAACTCCATTGAGCTCAGCGCCTACATGCAGCAGATACATGTAGCCTAGTCTAGTCAGTCGTCAAGTGGCATTTCCTTTGTTTGTACTTCATGGAAATAGTAAGCGGGGGGACGTTTTTACTCTTTAGGGACTCGAACCTGGACATCTGGAGAACCATTTCCTGCGAGGTGCACAAAGTACTAAAATTGGGTTTCCCAAAACTCTAACCCTACTTGAAGTGCTTATTTCTAAAGTCACTTTTTTCCATGAATTTAAAATGTTCAGAAAGAAGGGATTTAAAGCACAGGCCTAGAAGATTTATCCACTGATAATTACAACTGATAATTACAAACAGAACTATGGGAATGGTAGAACTGGGGTTTCGTGGCTGAGACTTAAATTGACATGAAATACACGTTTCGTATAGATTTTCACAGTCCAGTCAATGAATGAATGTAGAGGAAAATGGAGGGAACATATTGTTTGACTTTGGGACTTTGTTTGAACTAGTTAGAAGGTTAACATACTTAAGTCCTCACTCCTAGGGGGTGAGTGGGAGAGCAGGGGAGCCCACGGAGGGACCATTTTTTCGGTTTTTCGCTTCTATATCGGAAACTATCGGTCCTAGCGATAAGATCATTCTATACCAAATTAAAGCTGTCAAAATGATCCATAAGATTAATTCCATTCATTTTTTCGCTACCTCCCATTGTTTCCGAGATATCCGCGCTCAAAATTCGATAATTTTGGGGGGGAAATATTTTGCCTCGCGTTTTTTTCTCATATTTGGCCTCCTAACTCTTCGGCCCTTCGTCCTGAAAAAGTCATAAAACGGAAGTTGTAGAGCATTAAATATTTTTTTGCACGAAGACGTAAGTGGAGGGGAGGGCCCGAGATTTCATCCTGATTAGGGATCCTCGAGTGAGAGCTTCTACCTGTTTTCGTAATTAGGCTGACAAGACTGGTTTGTAGCTGGATCTTTCAGATTTTTAGTTTGTTTAGCGATATTAGTAGGGCAAGGCATTTAATGACCATAAAGTAGTGAACAAATGCATTTATGACCTAAAAATAGTGAAAAAAAGACCTAGTATTTTTTTTAAATTACCAATAAATTGTTCGTTATTACTTATATTTAGTAATGAATTGCTAAAAGCAATGTAATAGATGACAGTGCAATATATATATGAATTTACTATATAAAACACACCTATTTTATTACTAAAGAAGTAAGTGAATTTATACTACTTGGACACCCTTAGCGGGGGAAAAAAATCTTTCTGAACTGGCATACCCAACAAATTGCCCCTAGCAAATATGTGCCATTTAAAAAGAAAGGAAACAAAATAATTCTTTATTGCTACAAGACGAACTGCTGTGATGTTCACAATAACCCTGAATTAAAATTAACTATGAATACTCGGCAGAGATTCTCAAATAAAAACGATTGTCTGTTGTCTGAAATTAACGATTTGTACACGGAAAAGCTCCTCTGTACCTCCACTCAAACATGACCTAAACATGCCGAAAAAGCCCTAAAAATATCCAAAAAATGACCTATCTCTTGAAAATGACGAAAAGTGCAAAATAAAGCAAAAAAAAAAAAATGCAAAAACAAATTGCCCTTATTTAATCAATTATTTAATTTTACGCATATCGAGCTACCTTTTAACCTTCATATAAAAAAGATGCAAAAGCATCAAATGCTTTGCCCTAGTTATTAGGAGGGAGGTATTCTCAAGGAAGATAAATAAAGGAAAAAGTACAGTGGCACTCAACAGCCATTCCACGTAAAGCGAACCTGAAGACCTGCTGTTTAATTTTCAGATAATTATAACATGTTATTTATCATATTAAAGCTAAACCGTTGAAGTTTCAAGATCTAGCAATTAAAACACTGTAATATGTGATGTATTGCAGAAAATATTTGATATATGAGGTTGTATAGATTTTATGAATAGAAGGAAATTAGAAGTTCGTCATTTTCCCTTCCTGCATTAACAATGTTTGATCAGCTAATTTTTTCTACTGTGGTGTTGTGTAAGTCGCGTGAAGTATATAATGTCATTCTCATATGCAAAACAATGGAAACATCACTTACTTTCACTTTGTCCCGACCATAACAAACAAAACAAAACAAGACAAAAAAGTGTTATACCATTGGAAATAACAAGCGAAGAGCAGCGAATTCTTTTTATTTTTTATTTCAGTTGTGTTTATACTCCTTTTATAGCTACAAGGCCATATCAGGAGTTTGGGATCTGTGTCTGTACAGTAGGGTAGGCCACGGAACTATTGTTTGTCAATTGTTTCTATTGTCGGTGAATTTAATGGAGTAAATTACAGTTGAGGATGAAATGGTGAGGATGATTCATGGTATGTACGAGGGTTGATCTGTATGCTCCACCCCTGACCCACTTCCTGTTGAGATAAAATTACCAAAATATTCATGCAAGCAGTTTCATATCTCAAGGTAAACACTGCACTCTTTCAAGCTCGTATCTTTCTCCCTTGGGCCAGGGGATATTTTTCTTGTGAAGGATGTGTGTGTCAGTCATAAAATGGAACCTGCAGAATCTTGAGTTGAAAATCGTCTTCCACGAATATCTTCTTAGAGTTTTGGGATCAATCTGAAGTAACTAGGGGCCAGATCTGGTGAGTATGGTGGGTGTTCCACTAATTCAAAGCCTGCTTTGGCTATAGAGCTCTGCGTTTTTAAGATGGCCGCCGAGAATGAGGTATTATCCACTTCCGGTTATCTCAAAGGCCTGTGTTTACATTAGAGTTCTGTGCTTGTGTCTTGTTTTGGAAGTAATCATGCCTATTAACTGAGCGTTTTCGGCTGTTCAGCCGTTTCAAACAAAAATTTAGGACTTAGTTTTCCAAAAGAAAGGGCTGTTTTTCAAGAATGGATGGTAAAATTACGCCATGGAAAAACATCTTCCCAGTATTCTCGTGTTTGCAGCTGTCACTTCACAGAAGATGATTTTAATGTCCCTTTGAGCAGTTTTGGCGAGTATTTCATGTTTTTTTAGAGTAATTAAGATATTTTTGATATAGTAGATGTTGAGAAAAATATATAAGCCTATGAAATAATAAGTATACCTGACCAACTTAACCTCGTTTAGGCTCATAATCAAGTTTCATTTCCATGTTAAATTAGTATTTCATCTTTTCGGTGTAATTTTTGTTGCCAATTTATTTGGTCATTTATTTTGACATTTAAGAATGTCAATGTCAATCGAAATTTCTCCCGTAACCGATAAAATGGTCATTCTGTATTGTAATTGAGTAAAAAACAGACTACATACAAATTTTTAGGAACACATGGGTCCGGGCTTGATAGAGTAGAATGTGGGCCTAAGGATAATAATAATAATAATAATAATAATAATAATAATAATAATAATAATAATACATTTATTCACCGTTGGTATTTAAAAGCGTAAATGTATCTGAAAATGTCCAGATTTGTTGTATGCCTGTAATAGAAACTCTTGTAACTAGTAGATCAAAACCTGATAAAGAAAAATGTAATCATAATAGGCCTATAGTTAATTATATCACTAATCTTGTAAATGTCATGTTTCTTTTCATTCAAGGTTTTCTAGGTAAATCAGATATGTTATGTATTATCTCATCAGACAATAATTTGGAGGTAATTGGGATGGCGGAACACTGGCTGAGACCAGAATATATAAATTTGTCAAATACTCAAAATTTTAAAGTAGCCTCTTATTTTTGTCGTAGTCATAAAAAGCATGGTGGTTCAGCTATTTTTATTTAATACAAATCAAAAGACAATAGCAACTGTACAACTAATAATTTTTATTGGTATTTTGCAGAAGAGGCAAAAATACTGTTTGATAATAAACATTTACTTTATGAAGTAGCCCCTCAGAAAATGCTTTGTTACATTTTATGTGTTGAATAATGATGTCCTTCTTAGTCCAAATAACAAAGTCACACCTGTGAATATCAGTAACATTTGTGCCTGTACTTGTGCATAATGTTTCTTATTCACTAACTTGAACTTGATGAATTTTCTAATTGCTAGAGTCCGGCCAGCTTTCATACTGCTGCCTGCCCTACGCTTTTCGAACCAAGTGGTTATGGAGTTTCGTCAAAAAGTTTAAACCGTTCTTTCTTGAATTAATTTATCTTGAAGAAATTTGTCGAAGGAAAGTCGTGGGTACTTTCTGATTCTATAACCTCAACTTCGAATAAGGCAAAGTTCCTATCCGGATTTTTCTCTCGCCTGAGCAACCTGCAACCAAAACAAACAGCGTCGTATATTAGACTGTGTGTTCAATAAGTTATGATACGAAAAAGTTCATGCATATTTGTAAAAAAACATGAAAATAAATCGTGCAACAGTATACAAAAATATTCGAGACCGCAGGCATATTGCACCATATTAGAACAGTTGGCGAACGTTTCAGAAGACAGGTAGCTTTGATTTCTCACCTTGCAATCAACTCTTGCTTTGTTAACTATGAAATATTTGTTGCACCATCTTCGGACAACATCCTTTTTAACTCCTTCACTGTAAAATTGGCGAACCGTCCCGAACTCATATTGAAAACACACAAGAATGAGGAAACCGGAAGTTGACAATACCTGAATGTGGAGAGCAGCGCGCTCAAGTGGCAGGAGGAAAAACTAAAAAAGCCCAGAGCTCTATAGCAGCCATAGCTACACAAGAGGTGAGACTGGGAGCATTGTCCTGGTGTCTCTTACTCTTTATAGAATCTCTTAATTTTGGAATTAAATTATCATATGCTCCTGTGATTGTAGAACCCTTTGGTAAATAACCAACCAGAATTACTCCCCTGGCATCCCAAAATACTGTGGCCCTTACTTTCCCTGCAGAACTTGCGGGGAGGGGGAGATCCCTTATGTTTCCACTCTTTACTTTGGAGCTTCGTTTCTGGGTCATAATGGTGGACCCAGGTTTCATCCATAGTCATAAATCTGTCAAATATTTTTGAACCTGCTCTGTGCATTTGTAACAGACGTTCACAAATCAACACACGCTGTCTCTTCTGTGTTGCTGTCAACATTCGAGGAACCCATCTTGCTGTCAATTTTTTTATGTCCAGTTCCATAACTAAAATATTTCTAACTGTGTAATAGGAGAAACCTGTTAACTCCACTATATGCCTAATAGGCAGTCTGCGGTCTTGCATCACTAGATCATGAACTTTTTTGGCATTGTCTACAGTTGTAACGCTCAGTGGTGGTCCTCCTGCATGTTGATCTTCACATGATTCCCTACGACATCTAAATTCACGACACCACCTTTTGACTATGTCATATGATACTGAACTTTCACCTAAAGTCGCACATAAATCCCGCTGGATTTTTGTTGGACTCATTCCCTTTTTCTGCAAGTATTTAATAACAGCTCTTTGTTCTACAGGCTCCATTTTATGACTGACACACACATCCTTCAGAAGAAAAATATCCCCTGACCCAAGGGAGAAAGATAAAAGCCTGAAACAGTGCAGTGTTTACCTTGAGATATGAAGCTGCTTGCATGAATATTTTGATAATTTTATCTCAACAGGAAGTGGGTTAGGGGTGGAGCATACAGATCAACCCTCGTAAATATCCAATTCGGCATTTGCCTTTACGACTGGGGAAACCATGAAAAAATCCATGTCAAATTGGGCGGCCATGGGATTTGAACCTGGGACCTCCCAAATGCGAGTCCGAGACGTTACCATGTCGGCCACCTCGCTCGGTTTTTCATTATTGTATCAACCCTAACAAGGAATTAAAATTAATTTCACTATAAGACTACTTGATATTTTTTTTCTTTACCTCAACCCTGGTCTACTCTTTCCACACAATTGTTAGGTAAGTCAAGTAAAGTGTTCTCCATACAGGCCTTGGAGGTCTAGAGGGTTCCAGGAGTTGGAGGTTCCCAGATTTTAGACACTCGGCATGTCAAGGTGGTAAGGTTGTCAGCCTTACGCACAGGCCGCCTTTACCCCCAGGACTGCTCCTGGTACTCGTTTCTGTTGGAGGCTGAGTCGACCCCAGGGCCATAGTGCCATCAGAAAAACTCCGACTTCATCGGGGATCGAACCTGCCATCTTCCGGTTTGTAGCGCCTATGCTACGACGTAACCCTCCAATTATTAGGTAATATAAAATATAAATTTGAATTAATTTTGTTAAGTTCATTCGAACTAGATGAGTCCCAGTGCAAAAGTTGCTGGAGTCAGAATTAGAAATCAATCCCGAGAAATATGAAGCATTTTTTTATGAAGAAAAAAGAAAACAAAGGAATTAGAAGAATAGGGCAGAAGCTAAAATATGGAAAATCGACGTCACATCAGCTTAGAGAATCCGTAAAAATTAAACAAATACAAAATAAATTACCTCAAGACAATGAAAAAACCAAACATCAGCATACAGCTTTTCCTCCTCCTTGGATTCTTAAGGAAAATGTGCATGGTCTAATCTTCATTCTTTTTGGCAAAGTCTGTTAAGGATGTCAGAAATGTTATGCCTAAAAGTTCTATTGAAAGGAAAGCAGTTGAAAAAGATCGATTTCTTCCCCCAGAAGCAAAGAAAATACGAGAATATTATACGAGAAAATTCCCTGGTCTACCTCACTGACAGACAAGTTATGTCATATGCAGTACTGTGAGGCAAACTAATTAGTAATTTTGCTGACCGGGTTCTCGGTCCCCATAGCAGCCAACACATGCGAATCACTTTCTGAAATATAACATCCGTCTTCAATAGTGAATAAACATAATATTTTCAGCTAATATCTCAATTAATATAAATATAGTATATTGCGACACAAGGGCGGAAAGGCACGTTTACGGGTCGAGGAAACAGATTGAAAACCCGAGGCTGCGCGGATGTTATATTTCAGAAAGTGATTCGCATGTGTTGGCTGCTATGGGGACCGTACATTCAAGATAGATATCTCTCTATATATAACAGGCTTTATCCTGACTGATTGAATGAATGACTGACTGACTTAATGACAGAGAATCAACGTAGAGCCTAAACTATAATAGCTAGAGACTTGGAATTTTGATAGTACCTTCGTTTCATAATGTAAGTGCTCACTAAGAAAGGATTTTGCAAAATTTTGATTTTAAATGCCAAAAATCAAACGTTTTTGAAAATACTTAATCTCTTTTTACACAGAATTGTCAAATCCAAATCACAGTTGACATGACAACATATTGTTGCCAGTGGGTCTCAGATGGGTTTGGAAATAAATGAAACTAGAATTCGACAAATTAGAGAAGATATCAATATAATTCATGTTATAAATAGATATTAAAGAATGAAATCCACGAAAATAATGCAGTCACATAACTTTCTATACCCTGGACATAGAGAAAACAATACGAGGCGTGGTAATATGTTTTGGGGAGAGAAGTATGAAAGTTATATTGCATTTCTGTTTAATTTCATCCCCAAAACGGTTTTATGGTAACATGAGAGTGAGAAATAAAATATTCCGCAAAGACAATACAATTTAATGTTACCGAAATTTCTGTTTCTTCTTATTCCTACCAGGCTTGCTGTGTACTGTATAAGCGATGGGATGCAAAATTCTACATCCTCTATGAGCCATAAAAAGCTATATCAAGCGTTTTCTGAGGTAATAGTTTTGAGTGTGATAAGTCGTTCTTCCTATTTCAAATTCTAAATACCTATGTATGGACCTAGAATTTAAAAAACGAAAACCCTTCATAAGTTAATTTCCAATTACAAAATAAAAACTCGTGCAACGCCGGGACTTTTAAGCTGGTACAGCATATGCGTTCATGATCCACTATTATTGTCTCTGTTGTCATTACTTCGATTTTAGAATTTATCCACCAGAAGCAAACAAAATGTTTCCAAAAAAAAGACAGAATGTTTTTGTTGTAATAGGTTTTAAGACAGTGTGATTCAATTTTATGAGAGGGTTGACATTTATCATAGGTAATCCCAAGAGAGTTGACGAGACTCGTCAACTCGAGTTGGATTTATTAAGACTATTCCATGAATAAAATGTAACGGATTATATAAATAATAAAATCAGGTAAACTGATGTAAAAAAGTGCCAGTATGTTTTTGTTTAATCAGTTATGACTGCAATTATGATATGCAGAATATGTTTTTTTTTAAATTGATTTCCAAGTTAAGCTCCAGATTTATTCATTAAGCAGGGCTTACGGAAGAAGAAAGGTCTACCATCTCGGCCACCTGGGTCATTTTAACGGTCTAGTTGGATAAGCGCATGTAAGACAATCGTGTTTTTTGTCAAAGCTACCTGTATTTTAATTTCCAAGGCCTTATAAGATCACAGTAAAACAATAGGCTATGTTGTCAAGATAACTGATTTTCATTTTTTTTTATAAATTCTTTCGAATACGTATATTGCCATAAAATAGGCACTAAATTGAGCATTACTCCGAAACAGATCAACCGATTTTATCCATTATGAATAGACGTCTTCCCATGGACATTGTAAATGTGTATACCAAGTTTCATAAAAATCCGGTAAAGCGTATTTGAGTTACGGGTCATTCCACATCAATTCAACCGAAAAACAAGGATTTCGACACCCACCATCTCAGATTTTGATGAAACTTGGTGTACACCTTTCCCTTATGGTTAAAGTAAATCCCCTAGAAGCTTTCTCCTCCATCTCAAACGGTTTAAATTTTATAGCACTTTGAAGTTTTGTTAAATCTGTATTTTCTTCCGCTTGGCACAAGAAACCCTTGTGTACATTACATTTTTTATCTCCATAACCAATCATCGTATCTCTCTGAAATTTTGCACAGAGCTCAATAATATGATGAGAATTTAAGAAAAAATTCATCAGCACTCAAAAGATTTTATAAATGCCTAAAAAAATTCTGTAACCTAGTTTTTTTTGGTGAAAAAACTAGGTTTAGAAAACCTGAATTTTCAGGATGTGGGCTTGGTGAAACCAAAAGTGTTTGACATTGAAAATCATTGTAAAGACATGCTCTTTCTCAACAAATGATAAAATTTATGGGTTTTTAATCCTGTCGAACAAAAATTTTAGATTTTCTGGATTTTGTGGGAAAAAATGGCTACCGGATAACCATTTTTAAAACTTTAAAATTATTTAAAGAATACATGTACTATATTCACAAAAATTACTTCAGATATTAGGTAGGCCTATTTTAAAATGTTTTCTCAGAGTGCAATTCAGAGAAGCTTTTCATAATGCTAGTTGTGTATAGTCTTATTCATTGTGTGAATGAATAGCTGCATTGTGTGAATGGATAGCTGATGTTGGTTCATGCAGTGCAGGTAAGCTATTAGTTCATGACTCATCATGCAGTGATACTTTTGCTGCATCTCATAGAATAAAGACTTGGCTTATCAGTCAGTCTACTTCTGGTGTCTGTGATGAAAGTAGTGTTGTGCACTATAATTTATCCAGTGTATTTGATATTTATGTGCTAATTCTATCTGTGTATTTTTAACTGAAATAAGATGGAAGATGGAAGATGCAAAATGTAGTGTGGGAGAGCTAACTGCTAGTGAATGTCATAAATTAGCTTTCAGTCGCAGAAAAGGGATTGAGAGGGTTAATTGTTTAAGCGAAGAAGACAGAGAATTGTTGTGTGTAAGAACTAAAGCTAAAACTGAAGATTTAGAAACTATTTGCTTTCATCACCAAAGTGTATATTTGAAGAGATTTGAATCTCTCCAAAAACACTGTAGGGATCCTTTGAAAAAGCACAAAGGATTAATTCGAAAAACTCTACGTCCTGTAACAATACAGCAGTCTAAAGATTTGCTAGAGAAAGGGGTTAAATTAAAGCCAGGCGAAAAATTATGCAGGAGATGTAGACAAATTATTTATAGCAGTGATGTAGATAAAGAGAGTGATGTTGAAGACAGTGGCATTCAACCTGAAGATACTGGGATGAGTTTTGAAGAAAAGATCAGTGTGGAGAGAAGAGAAGCCATAGAGAAGCTGAACACATCTCTTACCGAGGCAGGTTGTTCACCTTTAAAACTACATGGTTTACCAGGACACCAAGACACCTTATGGAAAGAGGAAAATAGAAAATTTTGAGGTAAATGTTCGTGCCAAAATTTAAAAAGTGTTACAGGTTGAAATCCCAACAAAAGAGATTGAAGCAGAGTTGGTAATTAAAGATAAAGCGAGTGACATGGACAAACTTATAGAGGTGATGAAAAATTCCATTAAATGCACCTCAAGGAAGAAGCAAATCCAGATGCTAACCATTCCTGTTTCCCTTTCATGGCCACAAAGAAAAATTCAAGAAACATTTTGTGTATCTAATTATTCAGTGCGTCAAGCAAAGAAGCTTTTTAAAGAAAGAGGAATTTTAGCTGAACCTGATCCTAGAGGTGGAAAGAAGCTTCCATCTGAAACTATCAAGAAGGTTCTAGACTTTTATCACAGTGATGAGCAGTCTAGAATAATGCCGGGAATGAAAGATGTGATAAGCTTTGGAAAAGAGTATCATAGGAAGCGGCTAATATTGGGCAACCTCCGAGAACTGTATGCAGGCTTCAAGAAGGAATATCCCAGCGTTAAAGTAGGTTTCTCCAAGTTATGTGATTTGAGGCCGAAGTGGTGTGTATTGGCAGGTTCTAGTGGAACACACAGTGTATGTGTGTGTACCATTCATCAGAATGTCATTTTACTTCTGCATGCAGCACGAATAGAAGGTACGTATAAGGACATAATGAAACTTCTACTCTGTGAGGATCCATAGAGGGAATGCATGCTCAGACACTGTAATAAATGTCCTGCAAAGAATAATCTTGTCAGGCACTTGGAATCTCAATTTGAAGATTTTGACAGAAATGATCTTATTGAATTTTCTCAATGGATTTCTACAGATCGAACTCAATTGATCAAAACCATCTCAACACTAGATGAGTTCATTAATGATCTAACAGACAAAATACAATGCTTGATTCCTCATTCTTTTATAGCAAAGTCACAGTCTTCCTTCCTTAAAAATTTAAAAGAAAACCTTCCATTCAACACTGCTATTATTCTACTAGATTTCAGTGAAAACTTTTCATTCGTCATCCAAGATGAGGTACAAGGGTACCACTGGACTTCTGATTCTTGTACTTTGCACCCTGTGGTAGTGCATTATAAAAGTCCTGATTGAGAGAAGATGATCTCGTCCCATTGTATTGTTTCCGATGATTTAAAGCATGATGTGAATATGGTGTACAAAACTCAAGAAATAGTTTTGAAGTATATAAAAGGTACATTTCCTCACATCCAACAGGTACACTACTTAGTGATGGCTGTGCAGGACAGTACAAAAATAAGTTAAACTTCCTAAATCTCTGTTATCACCAGGAGGATTTCCAAATGAACGCACAGTGGTCTTTCTTTGCCACTAGTCATGGCAAGTCAGAATGTGACGGTATTGGTGGAACTACTAAGCGTCTAGCTAGAAAAGAGAGTCTTCAGAGACCCCTTGACAAGCAAATTACTAATCCTAAAACATTTTTTGAATTTTGTGATACAAAAATTGAAAAAGGTCAAATTCCACTTTTTCGCAAGAGAAGACGTAGACATAACCCGCTCCTCCCTTGAAACTCGTTTCAAAGATGTGCATACACTCCCTGGGACTCGCAGTTTCCACAACTTTAAACCACTCGGTTCTTTAGGCACAATTGAAGCAAGAAGAATGAGCTCTGATAAAGAACCCTCCCTCTCGTTCAACATGCGGAGCCTCCTCAAACTTCCTGTGAACGCTGATGATCTGTATCCTGGATGTTTTGTCGCTTGCAAGTATGATCATTTGTGGTACTTTGGAATGATATCAGAGATTAATCAAGATGAAGGAGATGCTTTTGTAAAATTTCTTCACCCAAATGGACCTTCACCTTCATTCTGCTGGCCTAGCCGTGACGATTCTTGTGCAATACCATTTCCTCATTTTCTTGGTGTTGTACAACCCCCACAGACAACAACTGCCAGAAGATATCTCTTCACCAATGAGTGTATGGAATTGATGCAAGAAAGAATGGATAACATACAGAGGTGATACTGAGGCAACAGCGAAGAAACCGAGGACTATTAGACTTGTAATTATGGTAATAGTTTAGTCTGTTATGATAATTTTTTTTTTTTTTACTTCAGTGCCTATAATAACCAATATTAGGTTACTTTTAATATTAACAACTTTGTTTACTTCATTTTTTTTATTACAGCTATGGATTGTAGGAAAGTTATACAAAATGGCTATCCAATAGCAATTTTTCAAAAAATTTACAAAAAACGTAAAATTTTCATTACAAGGAATAAAAAACCCATAAATTTTATTTTTTGACAAGAAAGAGCATGTCTTTGTAATAATTTTCAACATCAAAAACTTTTGGTTTCATCATGCCCACATGCTGAAAATTAAAGTTTTCTAAACATAGTTTTTTGACCAAAAAAACTAGTTGCAAGTGTGTTTAAATATTTTTGTAGGCTTTTATACACACTTTTGAGTATTGATGTATTTTTTTCTGAAAATCTCATCATTTTATTGACCTCTG
The DNA here is from genome assembly GCA_964059195.1 of Ectobius pallidus. Classification (NCBI taxonomy): domain Eukaryota; kingdom Metazoa; phylum Arthropoda; class Insecta; order Blattodea; family Ectobiidae; genus Ectobius; species Ectobius pallidus. The sequence goes on from CAXKWD010000012.1 coordinate 6,496,480, forward strand.
TGTAAAATTTCAAAGAGATGTGATCATTGGTTATGGAGATAAAAAAATAATTGTACACAAGGGTATCTTGTGCCAAGAGTCTCGAACAAGACAGACAATGTAGATTTCATGAAAATTCAAAGTGCTATAAAATTGAAACCATTTGAGATAGAGGTAAAATATTTTGGGTGGTTTGTTCCAATAATAAGGGAAGGGTGTACACCAAGTTTCATCAACATTCGAGACGGAGGGTGTCATGACCTCGTTGAAATGACATGGAATGACCCTTACCGCGTCTTTAAAATATACACTAAATTGGGTTTTACTCCGGTACCGGTCAACAGATTAGGTTCAAATTCAATAGGGCACTTCTCATGGACGTCATAAATGGGTATACCAAGTTTCATGGAAATCCGTTACAGCGTATTTGAGTGGCACTAAACTGGGCATTACTCCGGTACCGGTGAACCGATTTGGTTCAATATCAATAGGGTTCTTCCCATCGACATTATGAATGTTTATACCAAGTTTCATGAAAATCCGAAAAAGCGTACTTGAGTTATGGTGCGTACAGACGCACGGACAGACAGACAGACATTTTGTCGTCCCCCACACAATCTCATAAAGTGCCATACTGGCACTTAATAATTACTTTCGTGCTTTATTGTATAAAAACAAAACTAACAGTTGTGAGATCACGGCATACTGTGAATCAACCATCCATGAATCGATTCGAGCTACCGTGGGGTATAATACAGTGCTACCAATCGTGCATATAAGGCATAGTTAAGTTCTGTTCAGGTAAGCTAACAGCAGAACAGAATAAAATCACATGAACCGGGTTGCACCGAATCGAAATTGTGTTCTTGCATTTCTATTATTTCAGTTTCCAAACAAGTTATGTTGTATAAAATAATCTGATTTCGTGCCCCCTAGTGGCAAGTAGTGACTATTAATCACTGCACACTGATACTTGCGTGTCCAGTAACGAGTAGCACATTTTATCGCGATAAAATGACATCGACCTGATTCCTACAAGAATATTGTAAGATAAACGCCCGTGATTGGTATATATCCCAGGAATTGCTAAACGTCATTGGTAGGGGCCGTATTTTTTGGTAACAACGATAAGCGCGAAATTTTATAAAACAACCTCCCTTAGCTATATTTAGCTTTTATTTGCTTAAAATACCAATATGAACCAAATTGAATCCACGAAATATCGCGAAATTTACTCGATTCCGCGAAATGTGTCTATAAGCGCGAAATATGCCCCTTCTGCCCGTAAAGTGATAAATGAGCACGAAAATGTGCCTTAAAATCACAATATTGTGTTTTGGTGCACTGTTATTTTTTATTTCTTAGCAGCATGCATTTTTTCTGCTGTTTCTGTGGCTGTCGAAGATTTACCGATATATCGATATTTGTGATCGATTACGAAGATGCAGAATTTACGCAAAGATTGTCTGTGACCTGGTTTGTAGTGTTGAGTACACTTCTTTCCTGCTATCTCTTTGCCAAGTTAGCGATGCCTATGATCGATTACAGCAGAAGAGTGTAGAATGTTTGTTACTTGTATTCAACAGATTTCGCCTTTTATCCACAGTGGTATGGTTGGCACTTCTGTTTGCAAATGGCTATCTGATGGTGTTTAGTAGAAATTACATTAATATTTATCGTCATTATATTTGAACATTAACTCTAATCATGGCTAAATCGAAAGTTACTTCAGTTCTTACAAGGACAGAAGAATATAGAAATGGGGGGGGGGGGTTAGTTCATGTAAATAAAGAAGCAAAGTTTATCATTGCGCAATGTTCCCAATGTAGTACAGTAGACTATAAGTAATTTATTTCACGAAATACCCACCGAAATAGAAGGAAGTTAACACCGAAATCAGCCATTTTATTTCACCAATAAATCAGGGCCCTAGTCATTGGTCAATATCAAACACGCGGCGTAAGAGTGGGATAGTCACCATAAGTCTGCTAAAAGAGACTGGGCCGATAATGTCCATACAACCAAGAACTGGTCACAGAAAACACTACCAGAAAAAAAAGGCTTGCATGCAAGCCTGTCTTCTAAAGTTGAAATTTCTGTACATGGAAATCCAGATTCTGAAAGTCCTTTTTTTTAAATTCAAGATAAATCTTGTTCGGCCATATACCACCACCCCATAGCTTCATGACTCCCCCCACCCCAACTTTGAATCCTCCAACCTCATGAAAAGTAAACCCTCTTACAAATAGTGGAATAACAGTAGGCCTACACTAAAACTTATCCTATTAGTGTATCTATATAGTTTGTCGTCTGTGCGCGATGCCCAGCTAAATCTATGGAACGCAGAGAACTGATATTTTTAACATAGATGGACTGAATGCACCTTAACGCCGAATTTTCAATTTTTGCTTTCGTGCACGAGTCATGAGCGGAAAATGGCAGAAAACGTGATTTTCCCATATCGAATTATACATTTTCGCAAAAATATCTGAATTATAAAATGAATTGCAGGTGGCCTTACTCTGCTGCCATAACCGGGAAAGAGCATCACTGAACTATTTTTTTTCTACATAACACATTAATCTGTTGAACGCTTCGATTTTTTAGCCCACTCGGCTTGATTAATTTGTTTATAACGTAACAGCACTCATGCAATCTTTATTTACATGGGTGGCGGGATAATTAATGTAGGCCTCAGTGATTTGGACGAGGGTTTTGAGGCTTGTTTGATTGTTTGCGCTACTGAATTACCAGTTTCGGCTAATATATTATGTTAATTAGTCCTAATTGTAGATGGCCTTGTTTGCTGCCATAGCAACCGCGAAAGAAAGAGAATCCCTGAAATCCATTTATTTGCTACATAAGCATATCAATTTGCCAATCGCCTCGAATTTCTATTCATTTGTTTATACACTACGAGCTACGATGCAGAGATCTGAATCTACTCTTATACAATTTATTCAACGGCCGTAAATAGTGTGATCAGTCGCTCCCTCACTTCGTGAAACATCGGGTATACTCGGCGATGTTCGTCTCTCGCAATCTAAACTTTCACGAAGAGTACAAAATTAGGAAAACCGTATCTTTATTATATAAGGCCTAAGTATGAACACAATGAACAAATATTCTAATTTTATTTTACTTACAATTTTCATAGCTCTGAACCACAAACATTTTTAATAAACTGCCAGTGTAAATTTCTTAAAAATCCTGGAGTCAATTAATAATGGCGGGTGAAACCGCGGGCACCAGCTTTAATATATTGATAGTTTAACCCTGGAAGTATCGCAGACAGTAAAAATCCAAACAAACCACTCCTTCGCTTGAAAAATTAGATATAATTTCTGAAAATTACACTGAATTTATCAAATAAAATTCACATCATATTCATCTGTCAACGAACAGTTGAGAAACAATACGTATTATGTGTTCACAGGTAGCTTTGGAACTGCATAATCGAACCTGAGATCGTTTTCCCAGGCGGCGCTTTCTAACCGTGGAATGTACTCTAAAGCCGGAATTTTAGCTGTTTCATTAATTATTAATGGTTTAGTTTATGAATGATTCGCGTGCAAGTGTCAATAAATATAATGCTTTAATAATTATTATACTCTTAATTTTTGTAGGTAATCAATATTAGGGGCTTTGACTGTATTGCTAGAAATAAGGTAAAAATAAATAAGCTTGGAAGATGGCCAGGAGGCCTTTTATTTATTATAAGCAGCGAACTAAGGGAAAGTATAGTGCAAATAGATAGCAAGAACGAAGATAGTCTATGGATAGGTCTAAAGAGTAATAATAATGAGATAATATTAGCAATTGGTGTAACTTACCACCACCCCAAGGGATCTCAGTACTTTAACTGTAGCTTTTATGAACACTTGGGGGAGGAAATAGATGACATTAGGTCTAAATACAGAGTAAATGACGTAATTTTGGCGGGGGATTTCAACAGTAGGATTGGAAAGAGGGATGCAAGCCCATTTAATATGAAAGTTGTTTTAAGTAATAGATAGAAATAGTTATAGAATGTTTTGTGTAGTAATCAAGGGACTGATTGGTAAAGCAGGAATGTAACCAAAGTCCCTGTTGTATGAAGATGAAATAAACCTATGTTATGTTACTCTTAATTTTTAATTTTTCAATTAATTATCGAGGGCGAAGCCGAGGGCACCTGCTAGTGCTTTACGTAAGTAGACAGAATACAGGCCTAAACGAGAAAACGTTTAATCATTTGGACAATGCATGTTTTTTTTTTGGGGGGGGGGGATTAATTAGGGAACTCTAATCTGAGGTACTTTTTACGCACAGTCACGTCACGAACTGCACGTAGAAGCCGCATTTTTTAGCTTATCAATCGTTTTAATATTGTGTATGTGCGATTAAGGTTCCGCAGTTAAAAACGAGAACAGCTGCCCTCATTTCAACTGAAGAAGACGTGTGCTTATTGAGGCTGCTTTTACATGATATAGCCTATACACAACTAATAAACAAATTATTACATGGGTCATTCTACAGAAATGTCTGCTTTTTAAGTAGTGAGAACACAAAATTTAAATTTGGTTTAAAAAATCAGAAAAAAAAATCTAGTTATTCTTCTATCCAAAAAAGAAACTTTCAGCATACAATGTACACACTTTACTCAAATTTGAGGTTACTGGCAACCAAAATTGATTTTAAGTTCCAGGAGAGTGATTTTACTTGCCAGGCCTTTTCCTTATTATGATTATATATATATATATATATATATATATATATATATATATTATATATTGTATATATATATATATCTTGTGTATAAAATGTATTGATATATATATATATATATATATATATATATATATATATATATATATATATATTGTATTGATAGAATATGTTTAAATATGTTGGGCACTGTTATACATTTATTAGGGAAAATGAATTATTTAAGCCAAGAACAGTAAAAATAAATAAAATGCACAAGTATCTTATAAGGACTAATGTTGAATCACTCTCCTGCAAAAAGTTAGCCAGGAGAGTGATTAATTTTCTTGGCCAGGAGAGTGAGGATTTTTATTCCTTTTGCCATATGCAGGTAGTACAGACACAGCTTGATGTTAGGCTTTTAGGGAGTCTTTTTGAATCACCAAAAGCATTTATGTATACATAATATATTCTAAGATATATTTAAGAAGAAATTAATGTTTTAACTAGTCGAGTGCCCCCTAATTAAATGCCGGTCTCCTTAGCCGTGGTAGCAAAGGAACGCTGCCTTGGAGCCGCAGCCACGGTAATTGAGGCGTGGGTTCGAGTCCCACCTCGGGCATGGGTGATGGTGTATGATAAAGATAAACAAACGCTAAAACAAGACCAACAATTCAGGAAAATTTGCCTATGGCCGACTAAATATATATTAAAAAAAACTTCTTAACAGTTAAGCATTAACAAAGGTAAGCAGTGGTGAACCGTAGCTAAAATTAGTGAGGGTGCTGCTCCAGAAAATGGCTAGTCTTTGTTTAAAAAATTGTGTAATAGTATATTGCGATACAAGTACCGTAAGCGACGCATACGGATCGAGGAAAGAGTTTGAAAAAACGAGGCGCTTGCGCAGAGTTTTTTCAATTTCCGAGATCCGTTATGCGCTTACGGCACGAGTATTGCATGCTATTTTTTGAACGATGATTATTTACATCAATTTAATTATATTAATTGAGATATTACCTGAAAATATTATGTATATACATTATTGAAGATAGATGTTTATTTCAGAAGGTGATTCGCATGTGTCTGTTGTTATGGGAACCGAATATTTGTCCTGGGGGCCTTGTCCATAAAGGCTTGTATTATGATGTGTGGCGTAAGTAAATTCTTACCGCACGGAAACTCCTACCGCATGGAAATTTGTATTGTTTCCATAGCAACAAGATTGCGTGCGGGAATGTCAACTTAAGATCCACGGCAACAACATTCGTAAGTACCACTAATTAGTTAAGTCGTGCAAAAAAGAAAGCAAACATATAAAAAGAACATTTATTCAGAAACTTGATAAAACCCTAAAAGAACAAAATCAAAATTTTTGACTTACTTTAATCTAAATTATTATAGTTCAAGCTTGATCGATCCGTTTAAAAATGAAACCCATTCTTCTTGTTTTAATGTGTGCGAAAAAATCAATAATTTTCTCCATCTCTGGACGAAAACCGAGGAAATTTTTTCTCCATTGAAAGCACTGCTACTGTACTCAGTTTTTCCGAGTACATAGTGCTTCTTAGAAAAGTTTTTATTATTTTCAATGTTAAAAAGCAGCATTCTGGATCTGGTGTAGTCAGTTTCGTAATTTCACTTAAAAAATCATCTATATTATTTTCCAAGAGAAATTTCAGCAGCTCAATTAATTTTAATGATATTCATGAATATCAGACCTACAATAGAATACTTTAATTCAGTTTCAAGTTTTTCTTTGTCAATCATGGGATATGCTTCAGTGATCAGTACTATCTCTTCTGTGGGATGTTCGTTCTTAAAACTAGTGAAGCATTTCTTTTAACAACAGTAGCTAGAGTTTCTCAATTCTAAAATAGCAGTTATGAAATTTGTTTATATTCATTAACTTTAAACACACCAATTTCTCGAGATTGCAATGGGTTGTAAACTATTTCAACATAAGGCATTATCTGATGAAAAAGCTGTAACCAAAACTTGAAATTATCATTCAGGTATTTTAAAATTCCTGTTGCTTCTGCAATTGTTTGATCTGCGTTAAATGCATTAAACAACAATTTCTTGTTTAAAATGACATTGCTAGGCAAACATTTTCGGTCTTACTAATAATCCAGTTGTAACATTTATACTAGGAATATTCCCAGCTGAGGAGAAAAATGTAGGCCTACTAATAATCCTTGCATAAGGTTGAATGTGTGCAATGCTTTACACATCCTGACCCCCTTGTATAAGCTTGACGTAAATAATCAAGATGGCCGATATCCCTAACAGCCGGCCGTTTCGTAGATGTCTGAGATTGAATTTTGAGGCTATGCATATTCTGAGCTGCTTTTGCGGAATTATAATCATTGTTCCTTGTTTGCGGGACATATTTCCATACTTGCACCCATGATTACAGCTTTCTGAAAACAATATAATGAAATACTGAAACTATTTTTTTCTCGGCAGACGACGAATTGCTGTTTGTCCACTGCTCCGACAGATGGCGTTCAGCAGTCCTTCATAGCCAGGTGCTAGTAACGTCATGACCAGCGTGACGTGTTTGATGACGTTTCACGTTCAAATCCGGTGTAACCCTTGGCAGTTATACTGCGTTTATGGGTAATACGGCTTATGTAGAACTTGCACGGAGAACAGCCAAACAACCGTTCAACGCAAATATAAGCAGCTTTTATTGGTAAGGCTGTGCTTAAAAATGACATTGCTAGCCAACAGTTTCTTGTTTCTTATATTGACTTTGCTAGGCAACAGTCTCTTGTTTTTAACATTCACATTGCTAGGCTACTGTTCCGTGTTTAAAGATGACGTTGTTAGGCAACAGTATTGATGTTGACTGGATTTCAGTAAGGCAGTTTTTTAAAGGCTGCAGATTTTCATGAACTCTGTTTATGGTCCGTATGTTGAAGTTTCACCTTGTGGACAGCTGACTTCTATATGAGAGGTCTATTAGCAAACCCAGCAATCTCCATTTTGACAAAAGATAGATATGTTAACTTCTAATGAAAGTTGAATGCATTTCCTACTTCAGATTTGTAACACATACACTAAATATTTACCAGGAAATGCATTAAACTTTCATTAGAAGTTACCATCTCTATCTTTTGTCAAAATGGAGATTACTGGGTTTGCTATAAGACCCCTCATATGTTTCTTGCATAGGTTGGAATAGCCAGAACGTTAGAGAAAAATATTAGTGTTTCGTGTAATACTTGCTGCATTTCTCATTATTAAATTAAGTTGATTTGTGCATAACAGTGAATAAAATGTGAATTACTATAAACTGCTTTTATTTTTGCTTGAACGCTACTTTTTTGCCTTTGAACCAACATATGTGTGAGCTATCAGTTTTTGTCCAATTCCTTCAAGGATTAGGTCCAATTGTTCTAAAATACGTTTTGATGTGCCATCTGCAATTTGATTTTCTGGAATTAAGAATCCCCCAAAACGCTCAAATATTTCTCCATTAAATACGTAAAATAGAACAAGGACCATTTGAGTGTATTCCAAAACATCTTTGTGTCATCAGTCATGACAGCTACAAATGAAGCTTTTCTAATTTCTGTTTTTATCTCCGCATGGTATATTTGAAGCAGGCAGTCAAGATCTCATTCTGAATGGTCTAAGGAACACCTTTCTAAGCGATTCTTCAAATCTAAATCTAATTTATTAATCCTCTAAATACCCCTGGATTTACTAAGTCCTCTTTTTCATCATATTCATGTCAAGTAGTTTCAAAGTCTCCACAAAAGAAAATATAATCTATTATTTTGGACAAAATTTCGTGGTTCTTTTTAACTTATATATTATTCACATTGTGAAAGTCTGTATGCCTCACTAAGTTCTCCTTAATGTATACGGTTCCTAAAAGCAACAGTATCTGTATCTGGTACCCTATGATCCCCAGGTGGGGCGAAGGGGCCTCCAAGTGGAGGTTTCATTCCCTATACTAATTTTGATATGCTTATTTTCCGAGAGAGGGTAGAGGGACAGGTGGTAAGCCCATCGCCTCGCAACCCCCCTCTGGAAACGAAGTATTTCTTGGACGTGAAAGGGCCGAGAAATTTTGTTCAGAGGCTCTAATTTAGGATTGGAGTTCTTTAACGTGCCGTAAATCTACGACACGGGACCCCCAGCTTAAAGTCCCTCCCGGAGGACCCCAGGATTTTGACGTCCTGAAAAATCCATCGACCGCGCCCGGGTTTGATCCCGCGCCCTGCGGATCTAGAGGCGGGCACCGCGGCCGACAAAAGCAACAGTGAATCTACATAAAATAAATGACGTAGAATTAGCCTACTAGTTTCACCTAAATAACATTATATTTTCTGTTTGCAAACACTGGTACTTAAACGCAACGAAAGACTCTGCTGTCACTGAAGGTTACAAATGTGCTTCCATGTTCTGTTGAACTAACAAACAAACAAAACAAAAAGGGTTGGCATGGCCATCTATACTAGGGTGTCCACTTGTCCCGTTTTTCCCAGGACAGTCTTGCTGTCCCGAAAGTTTTAATGGAGACACTCAAATGTCCTGCTCACTGCAAACCTTTATTTATCCACGAAAAAATCCTTACTACTAATTAATTTGTATACTGTAAAAACTGTTCTCGGGTTTTCAGTCGGGTAAGAGAATAAAATTCTGAGCTTTCGGCGACTGTCTGCGTCGTGATCTTCGGAGAAGTGAGTACCAGAGGTTATGGCGTTCAGAAGAATGAAAAGTCAACTACGTCACTGATTAAATCGGCGAGGCTACCGGATGATGTGAAGAAGAGCCTGACACCTAGATCATTCACGTCTCCTAGGCTATACGGTCTCCCCAAAGTGCATAAACCAGACACTCCACTGCAGCTGATTCTCTATCCCATAAGAACGATCCTGTTCAAAGCAAAGAGCCGTGGCTGTCATAGCCCGCACGTGTTCACCGTGTTTATGTTAGTTTGTTTATTCTCAGTACAACTGACCCGCAGGGTCGTCGTGAACAATGAATCCTCTGTTTTGTTTGCTAATTGATATACCATAATGATGACGATGCCAGTGATAGTTTGTTATTTCATGTGTAAATGTTGATATTATTGTTGCATGAACTTATGAACACTCCTTCTCCACTAGCAAACCACACCCTGGTAATGGCGCATGCTAATGACATTAACCAATCACGTTTTGTCACATGATGCGAATTTACCGCGAACTCTGTGAGTTCTCCTCCCCTTTGTTTTGACTAGGATCAAACTAGAATGGGATCAATTATAACAGACTGATGACGTGGCTATGGGGTTGCCTCTACCAACTGCCATAGCTGACCTCTATATGGAACACTTTGAACACCGTGCCTTAGAAACCGCTCGTCTGAAGCCTACGATCTTTGCCAGATATGTAGACGATACCTTCTTGATCTGCTCCCATGGTAGAGAGGCTCTACAAGGGTTCCTTGACCACTTCAACGGGATCCACAGCAACATCAAATTTACTATGGATTTAGAAAATGACGGCCGCCTGCCTTTATTAGACATGCTCATTTATCGACGTGCCGATGGAACTCTGGGGCATGGTGTTTATAAGAAACCTATGCATACCGACTTGTATCTGAGTGGATTCAGCTTCCATCCAGGCAGTCCTCAACACCCTAATGCACCGAGCCAGAATCATCTCCAATGCAGCAAGCCTTCCTGGGGAACTTCAACACCTACGACATACCTTCAGTGCTAACGGCTATTCAGAATTCAATATAACCAAGGCCCTTAAAAGGACCGTTTCTTCACCGCCAAGGGATAGAGACGAGAATGTTAAGCGGGCATTTATCCTGTACACTGGCCCTCTCTCCGGGAAGATCTCTCCACTGCTCGGTCGCCACATACACCACCCTCCAACCAAAACCTGGCAACTACTAAGAAATGTTAAAGATGACCTTGGATTACAGAGACCCGGGGTTTATGGGATCTCTTGTAGCTGTGGCAAGATTTATATTGGTCAGACAGAACGCCACATTTCCACCAGGATTGAGGAGCACAAACGGCACTACCTGAAACGGCAACCAGAAATGTCCGCCATCGCCGAACATTGTCTCGACATGGGCCACCGAGATGGACTACCTCAACACAGCGGTACTGGCTTCTACCACAGGCTTTTGGGACCGTCTCATCAAAGAAGCTTTTCACATCAGACTGAACCCCAATAACATCAATAGAGACGGAGGGTTCCAATTGGCTGCTTCCTGGCAACCTGCTTTTTCTCTGCTCCAATCACAGAGGCAGAGACCGTTTACTTCCACCGACCAATTAAGATTCACGAGTGGATGTAACTAGTCCTACCATGGGTATATATATACAACGCCATAACCTCAGGATCTCACTTCTCCGAAGAAGATGGTGCGGACAGTCGGCGAAAGCTTAGAATTTAATGCTTTCACTACCCGACTAGAAACCCGAGAACTATTTTTATGTTGTATTCGTCGGGAGAACCTTCAAAGTTTTAATTTGTATACTGTAGGCCTACATAAGTGTCTTGAACATGTGAAAGATCACCAACGAACATTCCCAACTGTTGGGATTTTGTTGGATATTGGTTGGCTACAGTTGGCAATTGGTTGGGTAAAATGCTCTTTGCCAACGGAACCCCGACGGACATTCCTAACCGTTGACCAACGAAACATGGCGATCATTTCCCAACATTGGCCCAACGATCTGTGCTACTAGGGTATAGGTATTTATAATCTGAAATAGGAAGAACGACTTATCACACTAAAGGGTCATTCCATATGAATTCAATCAAAGTCTGGAAAATTCCCCGGGTGACCGACTCAGATTTGACTAAAAAAAATTGTGCTGGTACCTTTACATATATAATGAAGAATTGCCAAATTTTAGGCCAACATTCCTAAGGGTTTCGGTGCTGTGGCCCTTTAAAGAAAGGTCTGTTGTCCATTTTTGACACTGGCAAATTGCACATGTTCCTGTGCACCTACTTTTGGATGCCAATATTTCTGGAATGGAATATGATATCCGCCTGAAATTAGCTATACTGGGCAATTTGAACACAGGCTTTCAGAATCTGCCATCAGAGAAGGTGTACCTCTTCTAGTTTCTGAGCTACTGGCCTCCAAAGTAGTGATCTTTTTATGTAGGAAAGTGAAAATTTCAATTTTCACGAGGCAGCTGTCATACTATTATGATTTACAACAGGCTATTGTTACTGGATTCCTTTTATTTGAGGATGTGGCCATCTGCAGAAGGTTTCTTGACTGTACCAAAGTGTTACTTTAGGAGTAAAAGGGCTCTAGAAAGGGCTCCGGCACAAAAAATGCTATTTTAGACCAATCTTTGACTGACAAATTCACTATGTGGGCAATTACCGAGAGTAAAGAAATTTTTTCTACACAATTGTGCATTTATGTTAATCATGTGACCAAAAATTCAGCTAGTTTTCTCACCTCCTTCATATTTTAATAATTTTATGAAATGTAGACTTTTTCTTCCCACTGCAGCTTATGTTAAACAACGGTTATTGCTAACAATGCAGGCAATGTGAAATATTCCTCCTCAAAACACACAAATTTGATTGTATTCGCAATTTAGGAAGTTCTGTCAAAAATAATTTGAGTTCACAGTCCAAATGACGGCAATTTCTTCTGAATTAGTTCAGTGTCATGATCGGCGAGCTTATAAAACCTTGCACTATAACACTAAAGCTCTGGTGCAGACACAGTGCACATAATATTCTGGAATGGGACCCAGCAGACATTTTGACGAACAGAAGCAGGCCATGAGAGAAGTCTGGCCTTAGACCATGTCATGAAGTTGACAAAGACATCACAGTTTTCATCTGACCGCTCAACAATGCAGCCCACGAACCAGTCCTTGTCATAAATACATGAAACATACCTTCCTGGCTGTAATTCAGCATCATTCACAACAGTAAGTGGTTGCTCTTTGCCTACAACATCAAAATGATCATCAGCAGATATCCTTTTCATTTTTAAAGAGATTGTCGAAATCGGGATAAAGCAATGGTGGGACCTTATACCAGTTATCTTGCCTGCATTTTCAAATCGTGCTGGCAAGCCGAAGTTTTTCTTGTTTTGGTTAATAACCACCTCAGAAACATAGCAAAATGAAATTCCTGGAATATTTTCACTGCAGTAAGAATGTGTCCGACCGTGGTTGCCTGAAGGCTTGCTCGTCCAACTAAACGCTTGACGGTTCCACCAATGCCATCACATGGACTCTTACCATGCGATGTTGCAAAAAAGTTCCACTCTGCATCAAGGCTAAGGTTGGAAAGGTTTTTATAGTTTTTATATTGGCTCGCCGCTCCATCGCTGAAGTAAAGAAGTTTTCTGATGACTGGAAATTCATGTTTGATATATGTTACCACAGATGTGATGAAAGCATGAACAGTTGTGGTATCATGCTTAAGACAATCTGATACGACACAAATTGGGAAATGCTCAAGTTTACCAGCGTTGCTTGAGAGTTGTTCCAGTGGAACCCTTGTACTTCATCCTGCACCATGAAGCTATAATTTTCAGCAAAATCTAACATGACAATTGCCTCGTTCTCCGAAAGATTTTCTTTCAGTTCACTGAGGTAACTAGACTGGGCCTTAGCTATAAAATGGTGCTGTCGGAGGCCATCAAATGAACTGCAAGCCATTTGGATGAAGTCCTGCACAGAAGATGTTACACATAAAAATGATGTCCTGTCCGTGTGAGCCCACTGTTTGTAAGTCACTGAATCATCAAAATCATAGTCATGCAAAGAAAATATATCTGACAAATGATGTTCCAGTAGATTCTTGCCTGGACAGTGCTCACACAAATGAAGCATGCATTCTCGGTTGCTCACAGAACACACTATTTTGTCAAGCAAGATCTTGTAATCCTGATTTTCAGGAATTGCAGCAGCAATCAGTTTGGCATTTTGATGCTGTTCACAAACACACACAGGATACTGTTAATAGGCTTCAGGGATTGTCGGTATTCAGTTTAACATAAATTGGCATGGGTAGAAAAACATCTACATTTCATAAAATTATTAAAATGTGAAGGAGGTGAGAAAACAAGCTGAATTTTTGGTCACATGATTAACATAAATGCACAATTGTGTAGAAAAAATTTATTTACTCTTGGTAATTGCCCACATAGTGAATTTGTCAGTCAAAGATTGGTCTAAAATAGCATTTTTTGTGCCGGAGCCCTTTTACTCCTAAAGTAACACTTTGGTACAGTCAAGAAACCTTCTGCAGATGGCCACATCCTCAAATAAAAGGAATCCAGTAACAATAGCCTGTTGTAAATCATAATAGTATAAAAGATCACTACTTTGGAGGCCAATAGCTCAGAAACTAGAAGAGGTACACCTTCTCTGATGGCAGATTCTGAAAGCCTGTGTTCAAATTGCCCAGTATGGCTAATTTCAGGCGGACATCATATTCCATTCCAGAAATATTGGCATCCAAAATTAGGCGCACAGGAACATGTACAATTTGCCAGTGTCAAAAATGGACAACAGACCTTTCTTTAAAGGGCCACAGCACCGAAACCCTTAGGAATTTTGGCCTAAAATTTGGCAATTCTTCATTATATATGTAAAGGTACCAGCACAATTTTTTTTAGTCAAATCTGAGTCGGTCACCCGGGGACCTCTGGTTGAGTTCATATGGAATGACCCTAAAACTATTCCCTCAGAAAACGCTCGATATAGTTTTTTATTCCATAAAATGTGGAGGTGTGAGTATATTTATCAAAAGAAACTTACATTTCAGTGATATAGACACAAGTTCTTTCTGTAAAGAACAGGATTTTGAATGTTGTTCAGCCAGATTGGATTTTGACAATGATACATTTGTAATACTAACCATTTACAGGGCACCATCAGGTAATTTCAATTATTTTGTAAATCAGTTAGAAAGGGTTCTTAATTTTCTGCGACTTAGCTAAAGCATTTGACTGTATAAATCATGAAATATTACTTCAAAAATTGGATCATTATGGGTTCGATAATTTAACACTTAAGTGGTTCAAATCATATCTTTCTGATAGAACTCAAAAGGTAATAATAAATGGAAATGAATCTAACCTAGGGATTGTTAAGAATGGGGTACCTCAGGGATCAATACTGGGACCTTTGCTCTTTTTAATTTTCATTAATGACTTGCCCTATAACTTAAGTGACGAATCAAAGGTATTGCTCTTTGCAGATGATACTAGTGTACTTGTAACAGGAACGTCACGAGAACATTTATCAAGAATAGCTACAAAGGCTTTTCACGAGTTAAACACATGGTTTCTAGCTAATAAAATGACACTTAATATTGATAAGACCCATTTTATACAATTTAGGACCAAAAACAGATGTATCTCAAATCTTGAAATTAATTATGGAACACAATTCATACAAGAAATTAGCAATGTAAAATTTTTAGGACTACAAATTGACCAAAATCTTGACTGGAAGACACACATAGAAATGATAAGTCCAAAACTGAGTTCAGCGTGCTTTGCTTTAAGAATTTTGAATAATATATTAAAACAGGATGCATTACTTATGGTATATTTTGCATATTTTCACTCGGTAATGAGGTATGGGATCATTTTCTGGGGCAACTCTACCCATAGGGAGAAAATATTTAGATTACAAAAGCAGGCAATAAGAATAATATGTGGAAAGAAAAAAAGGGAATCTTGTAAACCGCTATTTGAAAAATTAAAAGTCCTCACTCTTACAGGGGAGTATATATACTCTGTTATGTGTTATGTAGTGAATAATATTGATAAATTTCAAACTAATTTTAGTGTACACGGACGTACTACCAGAAACATGAATGATCTACACAGACCAAATAACTCGTTAAAACTCTTTCAGAAGGGTGCGTATTATTCTGCAGTACAGATATATAACAAGCTTTTAAACAACATTAAATTATTATGTATTCAAAGAAAGAGCAAACATTTCAAAACAGCTGTCAAGGAATTTTTAATAACTCACACCTTCTACAATTTGGAGGAATATTTCCAGCTTGGATAAATTTGGCAGCTTGCAGTTTCTGTAGACCTATATTATTGTTATAACATGCATGTATTTTTTGATCTGACGTGTTCTATATCCTTGAGCCCCGCTCAACACAGGATCTACAGGACGAGATATCTACATCTACATACACATCTACATGGCTCATAGAGGATGAAGAATTCTGCATCGCATCGCTTGTACACAGCAAGCCTGGTAAGGGTTCAAATAAGAAGAAAAAGAAATTCCTGTAACATAAAATTGTAATACCAAGGCGGAAAATTTTATTTCTCCCTTTCATGTTACCATAAAACTATTTTGGGGATGAAATTAAACAGAAAGCAATATCACTTTCATACTTCTCTCTCCAAAAACCTGCGATATAATAATATACCATATTACCATACCTCGCATTGTTTTCTCTATGTCCAGGGTAGAGAAAAGTTATGTGACTGCATTATTTTCATGGATTACATTCTTTAATATTTATTTATAACATGAATTATAAATTGATACCTTCTCTTATTTGTCAAACTTGGATTTTTTTTTTCCTAAGCCATCTGATAGCCTATTATTAGCAACAATATGTTCTGTGATTTGGGTTTTATAATTCTGTATAAAAAGGGATTAGGCTAAGTATTCTCAAAAACATTTAATTTTTGGCATTTAAAATCAAAATTTTGTAAATTCCTTCCTTAGTGAGCACCTAGGCTACATTATGAAACGAAGGTACTGTCAAAATTCCAAGTCTCTACCTGTTATAGTTTAGGCTGTACATTAATTCCTGTCAGTCAGTCAGTCAGTCAGTCAGTCAGTCAGGACAAAGCCTTTTATATATATATATATATATATATAGAGAGAGAGAGAGAGAGAGAGAGAGAGATATCTAATTTCACACCTATGTTAATTACAATCATTCCACCTAGGGACACATTTTTAACATTGTTACGTATAGTAAAATTAAAACTGTAATGTTAAGGCTAGCCCCACAGCGACAACTGTCTTTCAGCCATTTCCATCCTCTATGTTAAGAAAGGAAGAACATTCTAAAAAGACAAAATGTCAGGCTTAGATTCCTTCATTATGCACTCTGGACACTTTCACCCCACATAGGGCTACCAACTTTCAATTCTAGGCAAGTGGCAGTTAGGTTCTAGTAATAGTGATATTAGGTGCCGATATTACTCTTAATGAAATGTAGAGCTAGGTTCGTTGCAGTTAGGTTAGGAATACTGACAGTAGTGTTAGTGACATGTACAGCTAGGTTGGTGGCAGTTAGGAGTTTGCAAACATCCATAGAAAAGTAGGCCTACATGCTTAAAATGCCCCAATTTTTGAGTGTTTAACATTTATGTCTGTGCTCATAATTCTCCTTCTCGAAATATCCCAGGGTCGGCCCTGCACCAAACCCAAAATATTTTACTCCAAAATGAGTTAAAGGCTTAATATGTCCGGTTTAGGCTCAACGAAAATTCTGATGAATCCGGGCGTTAATTACCAATGAATATTTTCGGTGAAATTCTGGAGTTGATACTATATAGGTAATCGAATCTTCCCGCGTTGTAAACAAAAGGGCACTCAACTTACCATGCATGTCTCCAATTGTTGACAAGGCACCCATGACACATAAAAATAACATCCATAAACCTAGTTCTGTCCTGCCCATGACTTCTTGGCGTCATCTGTGACAATCTATAATATGCAGAACTAAAATTGCTGCATTAATAGAAACTACACGCACATACATGTACGCAAAAAGCGCACTTTAACAACACATGAACTTTCACACATCACACAGTCACTCCACGTTGACAATTTGACATACTATGATACCCACAACAGACTTGAAGCACGTTTCGCTCCTCTTACCGGCCTTGATAAAGCTGTTCCAAAGCTGTGTTTAGAAAATTTCTTAAAGTCGCCACATGGCGCTGCCAACCTAAGATTCTGTAGTTCA
The DNA here is from genome assembly GCA_964059195.1 of Ectobius pallidus. Classification (NCBI taxonomy): domain Eukaryota; kingdom Metazoa; phylum Arthropoda; class Insecta; order Blattodea; family Ectobiidae; genus Ectobius; species Ectobius pallidus. Next base: position 6,514,119 of record CAXKWD010000012.1, read on the forward strand.
GGGACTTTGTATGTAGATGTAAACGAATCAGAATGTTTATCGCTAAAGCCCGGATTTTCATGCACTATCACACTTAAAAATATGCATGCATTCATGCACTATCGTATCTCCAGATATGCACAATGGAGGGCGAAACATGCACTATAAAAAATCTGCACTGTACTGCAATATATTTCAATTTCTCTTAAAACAATATAGGCCTAAGAGTTTTTTCCAAATTCTCCTCACTTTAACTCACTTTAACTCAGTTAGGACATTCTTGCAGGCAGAAAAGGCTCTTTCTACTCCACAAGAAGTAACAGGGGAAGAAGTTTATTTAAGGAACAGTTAAGGGAAGAAATTTGACTGAGGGTGAGATCGAATTCCATGTATTTTACACTTTTTCAATACAATACGTCCTTCAGTGTTTTCAGAAGTTTAAGATCAGGATTTGAACTAAGTACCTTCTTAAGTTATTCCCTGTCACACCCATTTCTCCACAACACGTTTATAAAGTTAATTATTCAACGTCTTCAACAATGGCTAGTGACTGACAAATTCAAGCAGTGAACATTCAGTTTAGCAGTTTTCTTTCAATGGAAGGTGGTGGGGGTCGGCGAGTTGGAATTTTCTTTTGTAGCCTGGTGTTTTATATTACTGTTTATTTAGGGTAAACAGTAGTTTGCACTCTCAAATTCATGCAGGTGCAAACTCTGTTGCCAAGTCAATCAAAATATAACAATGGTAATACAATACTACATTTTTACGTTTCTTTGAAAAGCCGAGATTTTAGGGAGGCACATTCATAATATGCACAGTTATGCATGGTAACATGATATTATGCACTAAAACCAGATAATGAGGGTTTATATGCATTAAAAACGTCTGAATATGCTTCATTAAACAAAAAATCCAAAACATGCATTATGCATGAATTTTGCCATAAAAAGGCCGAAATATGCAAACATGCACGGAAAAAATATGGCTATTTGGAATCCATAGGTCATGTAATGAGTAACTACAGAGTTTGAGAAGTGTAACCAAAGTATATAAAAACATGCATTTGCATGGTAATCCGGGCTCTATTTATCGCCATTGAACATATTCCTGCATGGACATTCGTCAATGTTAAGCTAAATACATTACATAATACAATTTCATAAGCCTTTACGTAAAATAGACGATTTATACAAAACAATACTTCAAAACACTCTTATACAATATAATTATTCATCAAGAGCACATAAAAATTTTCCCTGATGTAGATGCAATTATGACAAATATAAATCCAAATTAATGTCAAAAAATGATCAACACTATATAGGAAGTTTTTAAATAGTATACTCTTAATTTTACATTTAAAATTAGTATGTGAAAGTAATTTAATTTTTGTAGGTACGTCATTGTAAAATTTAATTGAAATACAAAACCTTTTTTTTGTGAACTACTGTATTGATAATGTTGTATTCCTAAACAGTTTTTATTTCTAGCATCATATGAGTGAAAATCTGCATTAATCAGAAAATTTTAAATATGAGTATGGGCATAAGAAGGCAAATTTAATACATAAAGAGAATATAAAGTTAATACACCTAAGCTGACACACAACGGTTTACAGGTGTGTAAATGAGGTGCATTACAAAGTATTCTAATTGCCCTTTTCTGTAAAATAAATACTCTTTCACAATAACAACTTTACCCCCAAAGGATGATACCATTAGAAATATACTTTTAATTTGAGTCTTCTTAACATGTATAGTCCCTTTGCCATTTTCTTAATAATAAAATCAACATGAGAATGCCACGACAGGTTAGAATCTAACCAAATTCCCAGAAATTTTAAAGTACGGCCATGATTTAAATCACTCTTATTATAACTAAAAGATATATCATATATTTTATCTGTATTAAGTGACAAATTATAGGCGGCCCACCAGTCTTGTAATAAAATTAAACTAGATTCGAATTAGTCCTTTATTAATTCTTTACTTTTACAGCTCACTTTAAGCCCTAAATCATCTGCAAACAGAATTCCATTAGTTCCTGCACTCTCATTATTTATAGATAAGTTATTAATATAAATGTTAAAGAGTATGGGCACTGCCTTCTAAATCTTACAAGCCATGCTGCTTGAAATCTGGCAACACAGGAGGTAGTCCTATCTGTGGTTGTCTGTGGGAAGCATTTGAATACGTTTATATTGCAGATAATTTTCTTCATCACAAATACCGACTTTATTTAGGCCAAATCAGTTGGCCTATATTACATAGCCTATACTTGTGATGTGCATAATAACGTAACGTGCGGTGACTCCACATATCTGAAGGAATTCGTAGTTTTCAGTGTCTCCTCATTATACGTTATGATGTCGCGTTTTTTCTTATTTTATTGGTAATAACCTCACTTATCCTGTTAGGCCTACGAGCTCTGTTATTTGACCCACAACAGAGTCATATTTTATTAAGCTACTACACTTCTCTGGGTCATTTTGTACCACCACTGAACTAGTTTTCTCAGGTAGGCTATAATATAACCTAGAATGTTTTTGTATTGTCCCTGCTACGAGCCATTGGCTCTTTGGGATCTTTTTTGTCAAATAAATAAATAAATAAATAGAACACTGATATCTATCTTCTTGTCACATGCACTTTGTGGAAGACTGTGCCCATGACTGTCACTGAAAAGAATAACTTTGCCTGATTCCTTGGAAGCACTCGGTTTTCCGTTATTTGCTGTCTAAAAATCATCCATTCGTTCATCCTTGGCTCCAGTGGTGAACTGTGTTGATTCGCCAGGTTAAGGTTTGAATCCCTTTCATTGGCTTCACCAAACTGTAGGAAAACGCTGAATCGATTTTCTAGTAGTAATATTGGGAGAATAGGAGGTTCCATATACTACGATTTGGCGTCTACCAGATTGAGATGAATTAGCCCTACTGTGAGCAGCTTGATATTTTGATAAAAGTTCATACCAGTAAAAGTGACTATATTTCTCTTCAATTCTTCTTTAATACCAGCCAATTCTTCCTGAAGGACACTAATATCATACCGTACCTCTTTCTTGTATTCGTTTGTAGATGGTAATAGCTGATGAACATGAAAATATTCTATGAAAAACTATTCTCTGGTGTACTCAATTAGAGGTGACGGTGTATATAAATATCTCATTTTGTACACGGTTTTTACCTTCTCTATGCTCTCCAGTTGCTCTTCAGGTGTGTCCAGATGTTCTCTAAACCATAGGCGATGATGACTGGGATTACTTTAAGCTGAAATATGCTTAATTTGCGATGATTCTGATGGAGTTCGTTGCTTTATTTACGGCATGTTGATAGCCGATAGGACTACCGATGCGATGTTTCCAGATTTAACAACATGGCTTGTAAGAAATAAAGAAGGCAGTGGTATGGGCCAAAGATTTAAGCCTTGAGGCACCCCATCTCAACTAGCCTAACTTTAGAATAAGTTCCATTCTTGAATAAAAATGTTATTTTTTCAGACAAATAACAAATTAAAAGCTTGAGTGAATTTGCATTAAAACCATAGTGAAAAAGTTTTTTTTTACTTATTGTGCTATGTTTGACGGTTTCAAAAGCTTTAGACATATCAAAAGGACTAAAACTAACAAATGAACTTTTTCTAAATCACTATCTACATTTTCAACAAGCTTAACAACAGCAATGCACGTGCTCCTATTAGGTCTGTAGCTATACTGTTTATCCGTAAATATGCTTTGTTTCTCAAAATGTTTGATATATGTCCATGGAGCAACGATTCAAAGATTTTAGAGTTAACAGGCACCTATAATTATTTTCTAGCTTTCTATCACCTGTTTTGTACACTGGGACGACTTTGATACTTCTAAGTTTATTAGAAAAACACATCCATTTATTTAACATTCATTAAAAATATAAGTTAACACTTCATTGATATAAAAAAAGAGAAATCTTCATAATAAAGGAGGTGACACCATATATGTCTAAACATTTACTATTATTTAACTGGTTAATTTTTTTTTAACATACTTTCTACATTAACTTTCTGAAATACAAAACTTGTTTCGGGTCTAGGATAGATATCAACATAAGACGTAAAATCACGAATAATAATAATAATAATAATACCTTATTGATCCAGTAACATCATTAATGTACGAGGTAAAACTGATATTGGACAAGTCGGAAAAACATATTAAACTAAACCAGATTAAATATAATTAATATTTTACACTGTAATATAAATAAATCAATCAATATTATATAAGGAGTTAGATGAAGTTGTGTTATTAATATAGAAATTGGGTTATGTATTTATGGATAGGTATTCTTCAACGGAATAAAAGCAGTGGTCAATCAGATATGCCCTCAGAGAGGAATGCTACTACTGACTCTATCTACATGGTCGATGAAAAAATCATTGCACTTATCAGCTGTTATTTCATTGGGCAAATCTAATGATTTACAGTTATAATTTGTGAGATTATTGGTGATCTGCCATATCATTTTACTTTTATTTTTTGATTTTACGACTAACTCATTATAGTATTGTATTTTCGCATTTTTAACAAATAACTTGTACTTTTTTCCTTCAAAAATTTGTACCTACTCGTTGCGGGGACAGACTAATTTGTTTCGCAAGGGCTGCATAAGGTTAACACCACAGAGACTGGACAGAGGTTTTGAGAATCTAGTCTCTTCAAGTACCTGCTCCTTTGAAGAGCGCTCGAGCCGGAAGCAGGGCAATAGAATGAATAAGGCCCGGTTGCATAAAAGCTCCAGATATCTTCTTCAGCTAATGGCTCTATAGATTTTATACACTCTATAAACACCTTCCGTTTCCGAAAGCAAATACGATCGGCAAATAGCGATACGTCAGATAAATGAGTTGAGCACTTTGTCAATAGATGGAGACACGGTGCTTACTCTAATATCAAGTTGGCCGTGATTGAATAGCAACCAATCGGAGCGCTTCTTGCTATATGTAATTCAGTCACCCATTTGTTCAGAATAAAGATAACGGCGAAAGCCAAATATTAAGTGCACTTTAAGCTCTGCCCACTCGATCACTCAATATTCACATTTTGTTTCTCAGGGAAGCAGGTGACAAACTATCCTTGTATATTGTCGCCGACACTCTCGACAGTACCAAATATTAAAAATGCGAGAGTGCCCCTTGTAACAAATATTAAAACTGCTAGAGTGCCCCTTGTACCGAATATTAAAAATTCTAGAGCACCCTTGTACCAAATATTAAAAATTCTAGAGCGCCCCTTGTACCAAATATTAAATGCGAGAATATGTGCCTTGTACGCAACGGTTTGTCAGCCTATTCATCCTCGAAGAATTCGCTAGATCACGGCATAAAATGAATTGCTTCACTGGGGGAGGGCTGGCCGGGATATGTCTCATGCGAAGATGCATCTTATATTTGTTCTTTCCCAAGATATCAAATGTAGCGTAAACATAATTTGAATGTTAGTACAAATTTGTCTTTAGATAATATTACACAGGTAATAAAAAGGACTATATTCCATACTTAACACTTTTGTTACAAAATGTGCACATAACAATCGTTCCATCTGTTTTAAAACAGTTTAACTCTGTCACCAATTGCACATTCCAGATTTAGGCACACGATCCAAATCACCACGAATCGCAAACAACACATAAATGAATATTCCCTCCTCCCTGCTAGTAAGCTGGTTCCTCTAACTGTAAACATTCCCTACCCCCGCCCTTGCTGTCGAGTTATCTTTTGGAATGCAAGGAATGTGACTACTTCTAAACAATACGTAGAAATCCCATTCCCGTTCATAGTGGAAGTAGGCTATTATTAGAGTGGAATTGTGTTGGGTACCTCTTAACACTTAGAAAGTGTTGCCAAATTTCTTAGCTTTCTGGAGTTTGCCGTATAGAGATTTGAGATGCGATTCCCGGAAAACTTTTCAAAACATTTCAATAATGTGGAAAACTCGATTCATTTGTCATAGAAGTATTAACGAAGGAAAAATTTGCAAATCATACAAAATATGAAGCTTTATGAAGATTTTCACGAAATATGAAGATTTTACCAAAATATTATGAAATATGAACTTTTTTCTTGCTTGCATTGCCATCTAAACTTCATGATTCGTAAAGATCCGAATTTTTAGAGCGCTAGTAGCCATATTTTGGAATATGAAATTTCATATTTTGCCTGTCTCTACTGATAACTTGAAAACAAGACAAACGGCATACGCACAACGGTTAGTGCACCAACGCTATCTATCGGAGAAGTTAGGCAGGCTACCTCCCTGTTTTCACTGTCTAAATATATAATAAGGATTGCGCACAGAATAAGCTGAGTGAGTTTTATTCCTATGACCACTAGTTCCTGCAAAATTCTATTGAAGCAACGTTACGTTATCTATTTTTCGTGATATGACAGCGGTCGCACATTGTCAAAAAGTTCATAATGCAACTCACAGAATACCAATATTATTATTAGAAGTGAACAGCGCATGTCAAAACTCGGAAACAAAAAGCGATTACAGCGCTCCAACGGGTCGGGCAGTTAAGCTGTAAAGTGGCATTTACAATAGGGCGACACCAGCGACACGCGGCGTGAATTGTAGTATCGCGTCGCGCCGCGGACTGTGTTCACAATACGTCGCGACGTGAACTAATCAAACATATTAAATAATACTGACTTAATATTCATGCAATTCAAGAATACTTTTAGCCCTATATAAGAAGAAAAATGAGAAATCACGTCAGGGAGCGGCAATTATTTATTGCGTGGGAATTGTGGTTCCCTGATTCTGAAATGTTTATGGCTACCGAGATACAGATTCCTATTAGCAAAAAAATATGTGAATGACACCTTGTTGCAAATCACAGGTCCTCATATAGTATAAATACATTATTTTGAACGAGAGAAGCAGTATTTCCAGCAGAGCCTATATTGCAGTAACTTTGAATTTGAGCTTAGTTTTATACCGTGGAACACATAACATCCTTTTCAAAGAAAGGGCTGTAAATAAATTTTACAGGCTGAGAAAATTAAATTTAATTACTTGAACCCGTCTTGAAATGATTAAAAACCATATAGAAATCTAATTAAATGTAGTATCGTTTGAGCCACCTCCCGGGGAAAAGACTTACCCCAATTTAATTAACATAATAAGCTGTTCAAAAGGATACAGTAGCTGGAATTCCCTCAGCTCAAGACGGCCTGAAGAATACAGCAGGCCGCACGAAGACGGGTAGACTGGCTGCGAAGCTCTCTTCTTACTTCTCAGGCAGCCAGCAAGAAGCGAACTGAAGTTCCCGCCCACAGGGTACTTATAACTAACGTGCCCACCCCAGGGGATTATTAAGGACAGCCCACTAGGAGGTTACCCAATTAGAAACATGCATTTTCATCTGTGATGAAATTGCATGGACCAATTAAAATATACTTATTTATTTACAAAGAAAAGAGTGGAAGTACCTCAATACAACTGCTTTATTTAAATTCTATTGTTGATATTTAAAATAAACTAAAATGGCACTTCATATTTAAAGGAATAAAGAACAGACAGTTACATGTATTCTTGTACCCTATAACCTAAATTAAAACACAGGTATGTTACATGAAAATAAAAGAATCCCCCAAAATAAATTACACTTATTTTAAATTAAAAGAAATACCCTACGGATGGCCTATAAATTTTGATTAGTTACACCTAAAAAGCCTTTCAACTCCCATCCATTGAATTGAAAGGGGGGGGAACTGGCTTATTTCCCGCCATGACGGACACGCTATGTCTGAAGACCAAAAAACAGCAATCTGAAATACAGGTAACGAAGACAAAAAGGAAACTAATTTAAAGTGAAAAGAACAAAGGGAGAAATTACTTTACATGTCGAAAAGGGACCTGAGGCACTACATTATAACTCGACGCTGATGGCGTCTCCACGCCGAAAGATGCTACATTTCGAAATAAGAAAAAATATGAAATAAACAAAGGGCAAAGCTAAATTTATTACTCAACAAAAGGAGAGAAAGAAAATCCAACGCTTACCTGTGTTTCAGAAGCAAAAACAAGGTTTTAAACCTAATTACCAGATTTAGAAGCAGAGCTTCAGCATAGTTTGTCGTCCGCCATGACTGCCAGAAGAGAGAGAGAGCGCGTCCTGACGCCAACCCCTCTAGGCGACTATTCAAGACTTCACGTGACTTAACCTACCAATACACGCACACGAGACATACACTCATTCACTTGACACCAATACTAAAGCCACGGCCGTAACAGTCACTTTCAATGGAACACAGTTTATTATAATCCAATCCGAAAGTTTATAACGAACCGCGAGACCAATGAGCGTAAATAACACATTGCTTGTTAGAAAATCATGTCAACTCATAGGCCGCCATATTGTCTTCAATCAAAACACAGCCGAGTACCGCCGAGATCAACCGAAGTATAGACATGCGAGACTGGCGAGCACCTGCCCTCTGTAGGCCAAGTTCAGAAGTTCACAGTTCTAGAGAGCACTCGATAGATGGCGCGCGTGTTCCCTTTTGCGAGATAAACTGTCTATTAGCGATGGTTAGCGGGATTTAAAGAGTTCATGAGAGAAATACGAAAATACACTGTCACTGATTATATAATTTCGGGAGAGCAATGTTTATACCCGAACAGAGTTTCCATGGCAAGCTGAAACTCGGTTCACACTCCCACACCCGGAATTGAAATATGGTCCTTGAGCTTTATTTCAATAGTTCAGAATAATTTTAGACTTGACCAAGTATATATATGAAGTTCATGTGGAAACGGGCGCACAGCACAGAATTTACTAATATTATAATGAGTTCTAGGTTATGTAATTCACTGTTGTGTAAAAGACTGTTGGTTAGAAAAGTTGTTGTCCAAAATATGCTTAGTAAACAACACCATACACAGTAGTACCAGCAGAGATGGGTAGACATCAAGGAAGATCGAAGATTACCAGGGAGACAGCCATCAAGCATAGGAAGAGGCCAGGTTCCATGAAGAAGGACACAAGTCTCCAGACATCAGCTGGGAAGAAGGTCATTGGCTGGCATCAGCTGATCAGGACCAGAATACATCAGCTGTACTGGAATAGACAGGCATCAGCTGATCAAGGTACCGCTCGGCTCCAACAACAGCTCACAACCATGATTCAGCAGGTCAGCTGCTACTCAGGAATCGGTTGAGCAAGATTCTGCTTGGCAATTGACCATAGGCAGCTAGGAGACATCAGCCGAGCAAGGTACTGCTTGGTTCCACGTAATGGCAGCAAGTCAGGCATCAGCTGTGCAAGAACAAGTCCCGTCCACAGGTCAGAGGTCATATAAACAGCTCAAAACATCTCTGAAACATTGGATACAGCGGCAGAAATATTTTTCTCTTAATACAGTGTCTCTCACGGTCTTCTTCTTTTATGCAGAGAAGGGATGCACGGCGAGTGTCAAGTGAATTTACAAAATGTTAATCATACCTCATACGCATACTACATTCTACACATGTTAATTGCACGCATACCCCATACCTTATTTTTAATAATTTCATTTCTCCATTATCGCAATATCACATAACTTATCCTAATTTTAATATTTCATAATAACAGATCATAAAATGAACACATTTTCTTTAACATTTGTTATAGTAACTCTAATAAATAATACATATTTTTAATCATTCTTATGCCCACAATTTCAATGTTAATTGTTATATATTAATAAAACTATTACTCATTAAAATTCTCTTTATGCTATTCTCTCACAGGCTAAGTCCTTTCTGTTACTTTGACTAAATTCATACGGTCTATAGAATGTCTCCACTGTAATTCATTACATTCTCTTTTGTTATTCTGTCTCTATATATGTCTATTTTGGGATTAGCTTTACCAGTTCCTAAGATTCCATATTTTCCTTTACAATAGTCACATTATTAGTTTAAGGAGAGTATTTAAGTATTTATAACATCCTACCGTTCCTGACATTCCCTCAGCCCGGAGAGAAAACTAGGGAATCCTGCGTCCTAGCAACTGTCGGGGAATTCACTTAGGACTTGGCCGTGCCAAGTGTGTAAAATGGGAGAAAGGGGAGGAAAATATAAAACTCTAACATCTTCGCTTCAAGAAAATACTACCTATAACTATAAGGTAGACTCGACACTAGGAATATGTACGTTAGGACTTTTTTACATTGGAAACATGTGCCTTAACGGTCTTATTTGTTCCAATTTCTCTTGCTTGAATAGTTACTGGAGTTAGAAACTTCTCGAGGAGATACGGGCCCACATATCTCTCGGCAAGTTTAGCACAGAATCTTTCCGCAGCATTGCTCTTGGGAAAGTTCTTTATAAACACCTCGTCGCCTACCTTAAAATCGACTGGTCTACGATCTGCATTGTAACGCCTAGCCGTTCTGTTATGTGCCAATCTCAAGTTTGCGGAGGCTCTGCGCCACATTTCTTGGACTTGTGCAGCATCTTTGGCTTCCGGCAGCAGATCATTAATTGACCACAGATTTGATAGGGGATTATTTGGCGTGAAAGCGAACATCAGTTTTAGAGGAGTCTCTTTGTGTGCCTCATGCCGGGCGGAATTAAAGGCAAACTGTAGCCAATATAAATCAGAATCCCACGACGCATGATCACTAGAGTGGTAAGCAATGAGCGCTGCCCTTAGGTTCCTATTAAATCGTTCACTGTGATTGGGTTTCGGGTAGAACGGAGAAGTCTTGATATGTCGTACTCCAAGATGGAAACAGAAATGCTTAAACGCTCTTGATACGAAGTATGAGGCGTTGTCCGAAACAATCGCCCGCGGAAACCCTACTACAGCAAATATCTTCTTTAAGCATTCAATGGTAATTTTGGTGGTGGCTTCCCTGACGGGGAACAGCCAGACAAACTTAGTGAAAGAGTCCACCGCAACTAGAATATATGAGTTTCCTGCTCTTGATCTAGGTAGTTTACCGACATAATCTATATGAAGCTTGTCCATAGGAGCACTTGGCACTTCTGAAGTTAAATATCCTAACTTCGTACAGCGAGCTGGTTTTGAACAAGCGCACTTCTGGCAAGCCCTAACCATTGCTCGAATAGTGTCATCTATACCCTCCCAAGTGAAGATTTGTTTAATTTTGCTCTTAGTCTTCTCGAATCCCAGATGCCCTCCTACTGCAGACTCATGATAATATTTAAAAACCATATCAATGAGTGCAGCAGGCAATACTATGCGGGATGGGGATCGACGAGAAGGAGCACTATATAAGAGGTTATTTTTGAAAACATACTTAGGTACGTTTTCACCTCCTTGTACACGAATAATGAGAGGAGCTAACGTGTCGTCGCTCAACTGGTGATCTTGTAAGGACTTGAATGCTAACGGGAAATCCTCCAGAATATTCCCTACCATACCAGATAATTCTACCGGGTCTTCCAAGTTCGGCACACCACTACCAAAGATTTCCTGAGGACTGAACATACGCGTTAAGCAGTCGGCCACTACATTTTCAGTTCCTCTAATGTGTCTTGCTTTGAACTTAAAGGCGGACAGACGTACGGCCCACCTAGCTATCCTACCAGTGGTTCTAGGCTTAGCTAGGACCCAGCTTAAGGCTTGGCAATCCGTCTCCAGCAGGAATTCAACATGCTCCACATACAAACGGAATTTCTCGACTGCGAACAACACAGCCAGAGCCTCCAGTTCGTACATGGAATACACGCGTTCAGGAGGAGTCAAAGTACGAGAAGCATACGCAATCGGCCTTCGACCCTCCTCGAATTCCTGCAGTAGAACAGCTGCTACTGCTACAGGCGAAGCATCGGTCTGTATGAGGAACTTTTTACTGAAATCTGGCATGGCTAAAACAGGGGGATTCATGATAAAAGATTTTAGTTTCAGAAAAGCTTCTTGGCAAACAGGAGTCCAAACAAATTTAGAATTCTTTTTTCTAAGATCATTGAGGGGAGCTGAAATTTGGGCCATGTTGGGGATAAACTTTCTGAAAAAATTTATCATCCCAACAAACCTTGCCACACCCTTGGCATCTTTAGGAGGGGGAAAATTTTGAATAGCTTGAGTTCTTTCTGGGTCGATGGAAACACCATCGGCAGAGATCAAGTGACCCAGAAAGGACAGTCTCCGAGCAGCTATATTAACTTTATTCGGATTGACTGTGAGCTTCGCGCTTCTGAGGCGTGAAAGCACTTCCCTGAGGTGTTCTAAATGTTCCTCGAAAGATTCAGAATAGACTACTAAATCATCAAGGTAGTGAAAGACAAATTTGAACTTTACATCAGAAAAAATGTGATCTAACAGGCGAGAGAGGACTTGGGCTCCTGTCGCAAGGCCAAACGGTAAAGAATTAAATTCATACAAATTCCATGGAGTTGCGAATGCTGTATATCTTTTAGACTGCTCAGAAAGGGGAATTTGATAGTACGCCTGATTCAAATCTAACGACGAGAAAATTTTGGCGCCGTGAAAGAAACTAAAGGACGAATTTATATCAGGAATAGGCACAGAATCAATTTTGATCTTCTCATTGAGATGACGATAATCGATCACCGGCCGGAACCGACCCTCAGACTTAGGCACCAGAAAAATGGGACTTGAGTAATTTGATTTTGAAGTCCTAATGACTCCAGAATCAAGCATCTCTTCAATATGTTCTTTCAATATTGCCATTTTCGGGGGACTGAGCCTGAAAGGGGGCCTGCGGACTGGTTGCGTATCCATCAGCTCAATATCATACTCCAGAATATCAGTGAGACCTAACTCTTTGGTTAAAACATCGGGGAATTGGTCGAGCAGAGAATCTACCTGGATACTATCTGAATTACTCAAATGTGATAAATCAATGTCAACAGTATTGATACAAAAATCTGAATTAAGGGGTTCGAAGTTCAAATCCACAAGTTCTGGGAGAACTTTAACTTCGCTAGGTTTGACAAAGCCAGGACCAGAAAATAAATCAATTTTAACAGACTCGGCAAATTTAAAATGAATTTGTTTAGTAGAAAAATCCATAAATAAACCAGAGTTAGTCATAAATGGGGATCCTAATATCATAGGCATCACTAGTTCATCCGTAACAACAAACGGCAAAGACCAGGTAAAGTTTCCTATTTTAACCTTTAACTTTACCTTCCCAACTGTTTTAAGAAGATTATCACCAGCTGATTTATATTTCGCATCACTCTCTATAAGTTTGGGAGTGCGTTTATCTAACAAACACATGCTCCGGTATGCATCACTTGATATCAGATTTACCACTGCTCCACTGTCTAGCAGGGCTGACAATGTGTGCTTGCATACTTCGACGAGGACCATAGGCAACTTGGAGTCGCTCACTCCACTTACATTCTGCGGCGGGAAATGGTTTTCTCTTTTCACATTTTTCCTGCGCCTCTTTCGCTTTACCGTACGACGCTTACCACTCATGTCAATATTAGGTTTGTCACATTCAGGGTTATGTAACTCATCCTGCTTGAGGTTAGGTTTCTCTTTAATAGGTTTAGGCTTTACTTTCTTCTGGTTATGTTGCTTGTTCCTAAGGTTTGGTATTTCTCTAGTAAGCTCCGGAGCTTTTAAATGTCTTTTCGGTAACAAATCTGCAGGAGTATGTTGGTGAATGTAGCCGTGCCTCCGGAAAAGTCTGTTTACAAAAATTTTGGTGGGAAAAATCTTGTCAGGCTCCAGCCTCTGGTCTGTAACGTCAGTCTTCATCACAGGTACAGTCGGGATCCTACGACCAGCGTGATCACCCAAGTCAAAATTGTCCGTAACGTCAGTCCTCCCCACCAAACTTACTAGTCTAGGCCTTTTGTCAAAGTCACCTCCCTTGGCACCACTACACACACGAACAGCACCACCCCGACGTCTAAGGTGGGCCACTCCTCAATCAGCAGCACGATACTGCCCTCTACCTCTACTGGAGCCTCTCTGCGCTCCACCGCGTTCAACAGTACGAGAGTTGCGCACTCGGCAATCTCTCTTAAAGTGACCAGGCAGTCCACAATTATAGCATGACGGCCTAGAGTCACCACGATTAGCAACATAACCTCTATTACTCGAAGCGCCTCGTGGCGTCTCAAAACGTACAACTCGGGTATCGTATTCATTGCCACGAAGAGAATCAGAGTAAGAAATGGCATTAATATGGGCACAAAGCCTTTCTAATTGTATGAAAGTCATAGGCCTAGCCTCAAAAGCTACCTGACTCCTTGTTTCAGGTGCCATACCTTCCAAAATGCATTGAATAACTTCGCACTCAGACAATTCCATTCGGAAAACATTAGCAAATGTTCTAATTGATTTTACATAGGAAGAAAAGGGTTCGCCAAAATTTTGTGTTCTATAAACGTACTTGTTTACAAGAGAAGCTTTAGCACGGATGGGAACATAAATGCTTAGAATTTTACAATGAAATTGGTCTAAGCCAGCACCGGAATTCACAAGCTCTAATGCTAAGTCCTTAAGGGAACCGGAAAGTTTAGATGAAAAGTATGCCAACAAATTATTCTCATTAAAACGGAACACACTGATTTGGGTTTTTAATTCACACAGAAATTCAAGAAACTTAATAATATTGACTAGGGAATCATCAGAAAATTTGTGTAACATTTCAAGACTCGAAGCAAGGGGATGGGGAAGACTACTAAAATTAATTAAACCACTTTCAAAAACTTGCGAAGCATAATTCATATCACTGCGAGGCCGACCAACACAGCTAGGCTGCGGAACCTCTATTAGATGCCTATTAACCTCTTGAGACTCAACTGTTTGAGTTACATTATTACTATTTGAAACTAACTGAGTGAAGCGCTCCTCTTTGTTGGGTTCACTGACCGTGACTGTCTCCAACAAAGAAGTAGCTAACTCCACTGCTTCATCATCTGTCGCATGATCTACCATGGGCGAGACACGTCTGGTGCTCGTTTCTCCCATACCATGCTTATTTGAAACCTCCATGTTCACCTCGTTCACTTTCACACTCAAACGCCTAACGCTTTCCTGCAACTCGTGCCATTTAGTTTGTAAAGGGGAATCACTAACAAAAGCTTTCAAATCAGTTAGCCTGACTGCAACATGCAGTAAGCGATTCTTAGTTCGCTCTACTTGATTAGCTGATAAGCTTGAGAAATCTAAAATGGTGTTTAAGTTCTCAAGTTTTTCTTCAACTTCAAGTAACAGATCAGAAGGAATTAACTCACCGATAATCTCCGTTTTTACCGGTTCATCCTGATTTTCCTTGAGACTCGCCCTAAGACTTGTCACTGAGTCTTTTTGGTTAACTATTATTCCTCTCACTTGGAGTTCATAAAGCACATCATCCTTGAGAAGGAAATCCGCACTCACTTTAAGACGCTCCATAATCTCAGTTTTACATGAAACATACAAAATAAGAAACTTTAGAGAGAGAATAGCATAATAGACCTAACACACATAAATACACTTCTATACAGAGTTAATTTCCTAAAATCATTTGTTATTACAACTGGCACAAATTCATTAGTCAAGAATATATGTTTCATCATTAACTTCCACTCTATCAATATTGCAATTAAAACACAGGTGAAAACAGATTAGAAAACAGACGGTTTTCACAAAAAATCTGTCACCGGATCAATGTTTAAAATCTTATTTTACACTATATATTTACAACAAAGAACCATGGAACTTGAAGAGAACCATGCGATCCATATTTATGAGTAGTATAATAGACAAAGAAAAGAACGTGTTTCTAGAAGAGAACCACGGTCTGACTAGCATTAATTACTTTCTAAGAAGAACAACAGAACATGGATCTTGAAGAGAACCACGCTCTGCTCAACATTAATTGAGCCACCTCCCGGGGAAAAGACTTACCCCAATTTAATTAACATAATAAGCTGTTCAAAAGGATACAGTAGCTGGAATTCCCTCAGCTCAAGACGGCCTGAAGAATACAGCAGGCCGCACGAAGACGGGTAGACTGGCTGCGAAGCTCTCTTCTTACTTCTCAGGCAGCCAGCAAGAAGCGAACTGAAGTTCCCGCCCACAGGGTACTTATAACTAACGTGCCCACCCCAGGGGATTATTAAGGACAGCCCACTAGGAGGTTACCCAATTAGAAACATGCATTTTCATCTGTGATGAAATTGCATGGACCAATTAAAATATACTTATTTATTTACAAAGAAAAGAGTGGAAGTACCTCAATACAACTGCTTTATTTAAATTCTATTGTTGATATTTAAAATAAACTAAAATGGCACTTCATATTTAAAGGAATAAAGAACAGACAGTTACATGTATTCTTGTACCCTATAACCTAAATTAAAACACAGGTATGTTACATGAAAATAAAAGAATCCCCCAAAATAAATTACACTTATTTTAAATTAAAAGAAATACCCTACGGATGGCCTATAAATTTTGATTAGTTACACCTAAAAAGCCTTTCAACTCCCATCCATTGAATTGAAAGGGGGGGGAACTGGCTTATTTCCCGCCATGACGGACACGCTATGTCTGAAGACCAAAAAACAGCAATCTGAAATACAGGTAACGAAGACAAAAAGGAAACTAATTTAAAGTGAAAAGAACAAAGGGAGAAATTACTTTACATGTCGAAAAGGGACCTGAGGCACTACATTATAACTCGACGCTGATGGCGTCTCCACGCCGAAAGATGCTACATTTCGAAATAAGAAAAAATATGAAATAAACAAAGGGCAAAGCTAAATTTATTACTCAACAAAAGGAGAGAAAGAAAATCCAACGCTTACCTGTGTTTCAGAAGCAAAAACAAGGTTTTAAACCTAATTACCAGATTTAGAAGCAGAGCTTCAGCATAGTTTGTCGTCCGCCATGACTGCCAGAAGAGAGAGAGAGCGCGTCCTGACGCCAACCCCTCTAGGCGACTATTCAAGACTTCACGTGACTTAACCTACCAATACACGCACACGAGACATACACTCATTCACTTGACACCAATACTAAAGCCACGGCCGTAACAGTCACTTTCAATGGAACACAGTTTATTATAATCCAATCCGAAAGTTTATAACGAACCGCGAGACCAATGAGCGTAAATAACACATTGCTTGTTAGAAAATCATGTCAACTCATAGGCCGCCATATTGTCTTCAATCAAAACACAGCCGAGTACCGCCGAGATCAACCGAAGTATAGACATGCGAGACTGGCGAGCACCTGCCCTCTGTAGGCCAAGTTCAGAAGTTCACAGTTCTAGAGAGCACTCGATAGATGGCGCGCGTGTTCCCTTTTGCGAGATAAACTGTCTATTAGCGATGGTTAGCGGGATTTAAAGAGTTCATGAGAGAAATACGAAAATACACTGTCACTGATTATATAATTTCGGGAGAGCAATGTTTATACCCGAACAGAGTTTCCATGGCAAGCTGAAACTCGGTTCACGTTCCCCATATAAATTGCTGTGGCTGTGATCGCCATTGGAAAAACAAAATACATTCGATTTCCGCTCATCTCAGGTGATGTCGCGCGGTAAAAGTTAACTCCAACTCAACTTCCGTCGCGCCGCTATCGTGACGTTTTGCCGCAGAAATGCTTGCTTGCCATTGGTCAGAAAATGTCGAATGCCGCGTTGCTGTTGTCGCGTCGCGGGTGTCGCTCCATTGTAAATTAAGCATAAGAATGAAAAATTTGCGTGCTAGAACACATGTATCAAAATGCATTCCAAATTCTGTAAAACTAGTATTAGCGGGCTACGGTAATGACCATAGCCCACTAATACCACCAGGCTATAGTGATACTAACAATTATCTTTTAAAAGCATTGAACACAAAATGCATCAAATGATGAACACCTTAAATAAGAAAAAATAATAATTTGCAAACAATATGCGTCAGATCTTACACAAACAGTAGTGTAGAATACCTTCTAGAATTTCTGCTACTCACAACATACATGTCTCGGTGATTGCTGAAATATGTATTACTTTAGATGACTTTATAAATAAAAAACAAACACCCTTGATTAATGAATTATATTTATAAAAACTGATTTTTAAAAATATTACATTACCATAAATATTAGTAGCTTCCTGTCACTTGAATTTCTTTTACCTCAGTCATATTTATTGATATTACGCCTTTTCGTACTTTGATGTTTCGAAACAAACCTGCCGCCATGGCAACAGCGATCACAGTGCACCAACCGGTCGGGCAGTGAACTTATGAGCTGTTTCTATTCTTTCAATGTTACTTTCACCCCCGTGATGCAACTGGAATGTAGCTGTCGGAAGGACATGTTCTTGCACAACGGGACATAGCCCGGGTGGGGGGGGGGGGGAGCCTCCCGAAAAAGGGAGGGGGATACAGTTCAAATTCAATAGGTAGTATATATAATTTTTTAAATAGTGTTTTTGTTAAGTTAAAAATTATACACTGGGCAGAACCAATATTTATACAAAACAAAACAAGACCACCTGAATGAGCATGCGCTCGTGCTCGGGCACAGTTCAGCCATTTACATTACAAAATACAAATACATAAAGAAAATATAATATTAAATCAATACCTAAAACATTACTAGTTTAGCACATTAACCAAGTTAATTTAAAAATATGTTCATATTGCCAAATTAAACTGTAGTTTTAATTGTATCAACTTGAGTTTAAACAATTTGTATGCCCCTTTGTATAAGACATTTTAGATAAGTAAATATTTTGAAAGAGTGAAAAGTTAGTCTCGTTTAGTCACTATAAATACAATGTTTCACTTTAAATAAAGTATTACTGTACAGCAGTGCCGTACCAAGGCTACTTTACGTGAGCTAAAAGTGTTTTAAACCATTGACTACTTTTGAATAATTAGTCAAGTTTCACTGTCTAAAAAACTTCATTTTAAACTTTGTAATGAATATTGTTGTTAGTTTTCAGATGGAGATTCTCACCTATCGCAGAATCAGTGCATTATGTGTACTGTTCACTTGAATGAATTAAATACAGATGTCTGAAAAGTTATATGAAGTCATATTAATCACGTAGCACTCGAGCTATTTTTTCAATGTAAGCTACTTTTTCCATGTTTAATTATATAAAAACATAAGCATGGATAAACTGATTGTTAATTTTAAGATTTTAGGATTGATGTTACACACTATTTACAATTGAAGACTACACAGGAAGAATGAGGTAAGTCACTTTTATTAAAATTTTCAGGAGAGCATTTTTAAAGTTTGAAACCTAATAACTTGAAAACCATTAACAACCTATTACTCAAAATTTTAATATACATTCATGCACTATTAATAAAGCCCTAGAGTCACACAATTGTAGAGAAATGAATGCAATACCATTGTTGCAGCACTCTGTACATGGAAAGAATGAGGTAAGTGCATAGTGAAGTCCAATACGCTTCCTGTAAATCTGAAATTATCATCATCTCGGAACAACGATTTAATTCTTAGTTTTCAAAAATGTTGCATATTTGTTTTACATTGAAAATGGATTATTTTTTAAATATAAACATTGTTCATAAAGAATTAAGCTTTGAAAATGTTACCACGTCTTATGAAATCATTGTCCTTCAAACACATTAATTTATGTCTTCTTTGGAAGCTGGGAATAATACTGTTGAGCTTCAGGTCCTACAAATCTCTTCACATCTTGAAGGTGATTATACTTCTCCTTTGAAATAGGCAGGAAACCTAGATTCAAAGAAAATTTCGAGTTGCCTTACCTCATTCTCTTCCTGTATGTGGTATCTTCAAATGTAAATATACTCGTGACTAACCTCATTATCAGCATGAACTTGTTATAGAATGGTAGATTAGACCTTGGAGAACACTATAAACACAATATCTCAAATTTGCAGAAAAAGTGTCTTACCTCGTTTTTCCCGTGTGGTCTTCAATTATTAATGTCTAGCAGGCGCCCTTGGCTTCGCCCACAATAAATAATTCAAAAGCAGTATATTTATTAACACTTACACGCAAATCATTCATAAACTAAACGATTAATAATTATAACTGCTAAAAATCAGTCTTTGGAGTGCATTCCACGATTAGAAAACACCTCTATTGTATTTGGCATTATA
This sequence comes from Ectobius pallidus, assembly GCA_964059195.1. Classification (NCBI taxonomy): domain Eukaryota; kingdom Metazoa; phylum Arthropoda; class Insecta; order Blattodea; family Ectobiidae; genus Ectobius; species Ectobius pallidus. The sequence goes on from CAXKWD010000012.1 coordinate 6,534,162, forward strand.
AACCAACGAATCGACCAGGATGAGCTCACAGAATCAAAAGTCTAGATAATTCCATGTGATATATTGAAAATATTGCTATCCTTTAATTTATAAGTTATGATTAAAAATATAAAATAATAATATTAATAATAATAAAATAAATTAAAAAAAAAAAAAAAAAGGGCAAAGCCACCTGCAATTGGTTTGACAGTTGAAATGTATTACCGAAAAATGATGCTTCGATAGCGCAAAAAATTCACGTTTTCCGCCAGTTTTTCATCGGACAAAAGCGAAAATTAAAAATCTGGCTTTCAGGTGCATTTTGCTACCCTTCAGTCTATCTATGTTTAAAATTTCAGATCTCTGCATTCAGTAAATTTTGCTGGGCATCGCAGACAGACAGAAACACTTCCTCTTATTATTATAGAAGAGAAACTTACATTGTAAAATTTGTAAGGAGTTTATATAGTGAAGTTATATATATATATATATATATATATATAAATACTCGAGATGGAGTTTTAACATACATAACTTCACTTAATTCAAACTAACCTGAATATGTTTCGCGCCAACATCAAGACTCACCCTCAGCTGTAGTCCATCTGAGGTAGGTACCACAGCTGTGCCTCCTGGTGGGTGTTTTAACTAATCTCTTGATTAGATTGTCATCAGCAGGTATATCAGAATTCATTAGCTGGGCCCCATCAATAGCTGCACACGTTTGGGGAAAAGGATCATGAAATTAGTTTGGAGCTGGAACTGAAGAATGTCCAAGGACATAGGCAGCTCACAGTTTGGGAGAAAATTTATATCCACAAAAACAGGGATCAGCTGATGAATTTTGATATACCTGCTGAAGATGATCCAACCAAGAGGGTAGTTAAACACCCACCAGGAGGCACAGCTATTGGTTGTACCTCAGATGGAGAATAGCTGAGGATAAGTCACGATGCAGGCTCGAAACATATTCAGGTGGAAAGGTGAAGTCAAACTAAAAAATTCAATGCCATAGCCGGGATCTGAACTAGGATCTCCGTGCTGCTGCTCTGACCAACTGAACTACCATGGCAACATGCTGGTACAACATTAAATTCTCCAACTGACTCACATAGATCCTGGTTCAAATCCCGGCTGTGAAGTTATGTATGTTAAATCTCCATCTAAAATATATTACTATATATGAGAGGAACATGCTTGTTTTTTTAATACTATATTGGTTTCTTGGGCTTCTAGTACTGCTGCCAAGTTAACTTAAATTCACCTCCATAATTGACAAGAGTCACTATATGTACAGTCGGTCAAATAAAAAACGTCGGGACTCGTATGCAGTTAAAATTAAAGTTTTAACGCATTAGTTCACAAGTTTCCTATAAAAAAAACATCAAATACAGGCCATTCTCGGAACATATGAGGCCATGCGACAGGAGGGGAAAAATGAACAACGCGGAAAGCGCAACACACGATATTCAACTTAATGTATTGTCATAATTCATTTTGCTTTGTGTCATCGCCACATACAAATGCTAAAGTGAGAGAAAGTGTAGTTAGGGCTGTAATTGACCTGTAATTGACCTCTGAAGCAGAGAGAAGGTTCCATATTTATGAAAGAGCAGCTCAGAAGTAGGAACATCACTATAATGCGACCGGAAGTTTTCATAGGAAACGTGGATCTGCGGAAGGCCGCGTATTTCGATGCTAGAAGTTGAGAGTAAGTTATTGATTTTGCACTACAAGTACCGGTATTATAAAATAAAATCTTTAAAAAATGCTCCTTGAATAAACATATTCCTCGCGAATCTATTAATTATTAATATTATAAAAATTTGCAACCAAGAATATGGCGGATTTGAGGCATATAGCCACAGCCTTATATACATGTTTGTTTTGGAACAAAACTGACTAAATAATCAAGAAAATACATGGATAGACAAGAGGCATGTGTGAACCTAACCTTAAGTCTTCCTGTACATGCGCATATGCTCGTTCATGATACTTTATAAAATAACGCCCGACGTTTTTTATTTGACCGACTGTACTTTGGGATACCATATTCATTCATTTAACAAGGTTTATTAAGCCAATAATCTTTAAACCTAAGGAATAGTTTCTTCTTCTTCGTACTACTAGGTTTAGTGCCTGTTTATTTCACCACATATCAAATATTAGGTATTGTAGGACTCAGCTTAACTCCTCTGGGATGTGGGGAAAGGTAGGGGGTTGTGGTGGTGGATGGGGGAAGCCTAGCGGTACTACTGGGATTGATGGACTCTTCGCTATGTTCGCTCCAAACATATTTCTCTCATCTCGAGCAAAGTGTGCAGAGTACTTTTCAGTATAGGATAGTTTTCATGTGTAGAGTAGTGTTAGTTGATTTATTCACCAATTTATTGCGATTAGTAGTGTTAGTGTAGTTAAGTGAAGTGTGTGCGTGCATGTGTGATAATGTTGCCACCTTTATTTATAAAAAAAGAAATCACCCCAAAGAATGTGAAATAATAGCTACAGTAACAGAAAAGTGGGATGAAGAGGCAAAGACCAAGTGTTTAAGTTATCCATTTACACAAGTCACTAACCGAGTGACAAATTACACTGGAGTATCTGAGTTTACAGTAAAACAAATCAATTAAAATCTCCACAGTTGACCTTTATGCTTTGATCGAGAAGCACAGGCCACAAGAAAAGATGTTTAAGGTTGACCTCAGACTAGCCAAATTTGGTCACACTGTGTTGAGACTTTGGTCCTTACATGTGCGATCTGTCTCCAATTGAATTGGCATGGGCTAAAATGAAATGCCTGGTCAGAGAAAATAATGTGACAGGAGTTTTATCTTTAAAAAGATTAAAATAATTGACGAAAATGGCTCTCAAACAAATAAAGAGGAATGGGAGGGTTATTATTTGGGCCCGGATTTGAAGGTTTTAACCTATTTTTTCCCCAGCTTCTTAATTAGAACATTTTAATGTACTTTTCCATTTCATGCCCCTTGCTTCTGAATATACAAATCTTATAGAACCTAAAAAGGACTAAATCGGACTGAAGGACCTAAAAGGGGATAGGAGGACTTTTGCTGAAAAACATGATTTTCAAATAGATTTTCCAATTATTGCAAAGGAAAATAAGAATCTGTGCATTTTAAGAAAAGATATAATAAAAATAAATTTATACAATGCACTGAAATTAACAATGTATAAGTTACGTTGCTTGTCTTTGTAACTCGAAAATGTGCTGCCTCACCGATGCAGGAAATGAAACTTGAGTCGTCTGCAATACAGTGGTACCTCGAGATACGAGTGCCCTAACATACGAGTTATTTGAGATACGAGCTGTTGAGCGAGCGAAGTTTTGTTTTGAAATACGAGCGACATTTGAGATACGAGGAACGGCCAGCTGCGACGCTGCACACGGCCCACCAGTTTACTGCGCCTGCACCTCGTGCATTATCCCACGTATTCCCCCACTGTGCTTATTTACCTCGCTGTCGAAGCATCTTTGCTAAGTTTTTCTAGGGCTTTGTGCTTTTTGTGCATTTACATGCAGGAGGTTATCTCTACAAGTGAGATAAAAGAGATCTTGGGAATGTGGGAGAGAGTTTCACAGTTCGTGGAAAAGAAACACCTCTCTTTTATTATGTTTTTATAGAATATTTGTCATTTATAAATACATTTTTCTTATTCAAAAACACGTAACAAAAACAATTAGGGTAGCATTTTTGGGGCCGGAACGGATCAATGGCATTTCAATTAATTTCAATGGGGAAAATTGCTGTGAGATACGAGCAAGGTTACGGAACGAATTAAACTCGTATCTCGAGGTATCACTGTACTTCAAAATCTGCAAATAATCCATTATCATTTCAACTTTAAAATAACAAGTAGTGACCAACGACAGAGAATTATATTAAAGGAACGAATTCGTGACACTCGAGTCTACTTATTTTTGTAGATCGAAAGTGAATTGAGTGATGTATTGAATAATTTTATCATTAAAGGGTAAATATCTCAATTGATTACGCTATTTTTCGAGTGCCGATATAAGGAATAGTTACTTGTTTATTTTGTAAAAAAACTAGAATAACTGTGTTGAAATTATAGATACAATTTTTGGTGTTCATATTAGTGTTCATTATATATTTTATTAAGACAGCTAAAATCGTTTGATTAAAGCCTAAAAAGGGTTATACCACAAAAATAAAAGGATAAAATACCTTTTACAAAAGCCTACAAATCTGGGCCCTGGTTATTATAGGCATACTGTGAAAGTGACATGAAATGGAGCCTGTCATCTTAGACAGTATAATTATTTCATTGGGGAGCATTAATGATGACAACAGCAGCAGTGATGATGATGACTGTGATAGTAACTCTGAAGCAGAATTAGCTACGCCACCATAATGCAGAAGGTGAGTCAATGCTTTTATAATGCAAGTTAGGTCGTTCCCTTAACTGTTCTCCTTCCGTTAATCACTCTTCAGACAAACCCAACCCTCCGATCTTTCCCCACATTCCAGAAGAGTTAAGCTGAGTCCTTACCAAAAACCAACCAGTTTGATTTCAAATGTTAAATCAAAGAGTCTTCATTCTTGGCCAATTTTTATTTCATTTCATACAATCTGTTGATAAAGTGTTTGTTAAAAGATGAGAAACAGGGAAGGGAAGTACATTAAATGCAGGATACTCATAATATTCTTCTCATGCTTTAACAAGTTTATCAAAGTTCTGATTCTATCCTTGGAGGAATACCCGAATACCCCTTCCAAGGCTTTGTCTACAAGTCAATGGACACAGCATGAAAAAAGTACATTTTAGACTTTACCCAGATAACATAAAACATTTCATATTGTGCCTTAATCTATCTGTAAATAAAAACACAGTAGGATGATAGAAAATAAAGAGATTTAGATGTGACCACCAATTCTTTTCTAGAAATTACTACATACAAATAAGCCAACAATTTTCCTACTAAAAGTATGCAATTTGAGGTAAATATATACATCAGGTTTTATTCATAGCTATATGATCCTAGAATCCATGCCTAATCTACGATACGTCACCTCTCTTCCGATGAGAAATATAAACTATCTTTTGTAGTAAGTGTTCAACACAATGAAATAACATTTGGCTCGACAAACACAGCCTTTGTGTTCCATCTTCTCGTTTTCTTTATACACGGGGCACACTGAATTCAGTAACAAATATGGTGTGACATGAATTACATAAGATGTCAAAAAGATCAAACCACATTTCATAAAATACTTGACCCAATTTTATACAACTGTAAATCAGTGCCAAACCTCTAATAAAATATATCTATCTATAAAAGTAAAAGCTCTAGATGTTTTTAAAAATCAAAATACCAAAAATTCTGAAAAGAGAGAAAGAAAGGAACTGACAGAGATACTGCAATAAGTCAATACCTTTTAAACGATTTAATTGCCAACACGGAAAAGAATTGGTACTACCATATGAGAAATGGCATGAGAAACCTGGACCGTACCTCATAGACTTCATGATCCTATCCATATTCCCTTTCTAACTAAAATGTCATTGATTAGTTTTCATGGTCTGCCCACTCATCTTGATCCTTACTGAACATGATTCATCCAGGAACATCACAGTTATGACGTACCATATGCAAGCAGACACCAAGAATGTGAGGTACTGGAATCTTCCTTTACAAGAAATAAAAACATTTCAATCACCTATTCATTTTCCAATATTATTAAATCATTAAATAGAATTATAAACTATTGAAGGGCATTGAAAAGTTCAGAATAAATCACGATCAATTCCGCAAATTCACAGAATTAGGAAGGAGGTGCATGGTAGGGTCGAAACATTCATATGCCAGCAGTAATGTCTATACATACATCGGCATTTCTGCCGTTTCAGCTGTAGATTCTCACACGCAGTCACTCACTGAATTCTCCACTGATCACATCACAAGCACAGTAGAAAAGGGAAAAAAAAGAGTTCCAAAGAGAAATATGATAACTCATTAAGGTAATTTCATTTAAAAAATAAAGGTTATTAATGTAAAACATTTGAGAACCTCTGTTTTTAAATACACTTAATTGATAAACGTCTTTTCCAATTTTAAAACTCTCACTCTTTCCTCACCATGAGACAGACGGCAGCTATACAAGTATTGTAATTACTCCATGCACAGGTACTCACTGCTATATATTTTCCCAGATAAAGAAAAAGTATGTAACTCTTCACACAAGTGAACATTATGTTGGTAAAATGGCTTCCTCAGAAGAATAGACTCCCTTCTGAAATGCAAACAATAAATCAGTATAAGTGCCTTTAACAGAGAATAACATTCTAATTCTTACATGAACTCAAATACATTTTTAGTACACACTCTCTAAAACAGCTGCTTGTCGGACTGATAATAGGCCGAAAAATTGCATTTTAGCAACCAAGGCTGCTAAAACTGCATTCAAAATGCAGTTTTACTGCCCTAGTACTTTTAAGTCATCATGGCAATCTATAAACAAAATCCAGTTGGCATTGGCACCAACATGGATTTAAGCCAACATGTTTCTTTATGATAATCAGAAACTTTACCAGAAACATCACAAAATATGGTAGTCTACTTCATCATATAACAACAAATATAAGCCAGCAACTTTTCACATCTTTGTTCACAAGAGAATCATTGCTTCCCATGGATTGCTTGCAATATATTCCTTCTCATAGTCTATTGCTGCCGTGATGTTGCTGGCAGCTGCTTCAATTCAATGCTTCTGGCTTGGATTGGAATTTCCTCGGGATTATCATTCATATTTTCACAAGCATTTCATAAATACTAGTTCATATGCATGACTGTTTACAAAAAGCGACTCATATAGTATGGATCTATATTTTCGTATTGGTACGTATGGTTCATTGTTGTTTTATGATTCAGGTGGCTGTGAGAACATGACGTTAACAAATGGGTGACTACCTCTCATTATAATTAATTATACAGTATTTTTATTTCATTTCATATAATTTAGACAGCTTTTACTAAAAAATATTGTATGCATCACGTAAGCAAAAACTTATCGGACTCATCCAGTATTTCAGCCTCGGCTGCTATACTGGATTCATCTGTTAAAGTGTTATTTTGCGTACTTGATACATAAATAGCTATTTTGGTCTTTATTACATAGGAAGACTTGCTTACAAAAAACATTCCCAGGTAAATAAAATGCGAGAGAACTAACTTTTTTGAAAATACCAATATTGACACTATACCTTTTCCAGGCGTACAAAAAAAGAATTGTATTAATTAATTGTAATAATTTTGTATTAATTTGTATTTTCTAATTTGTAATTTGTAAAAAAATGGTTAACTACATACTAAACAAATAAAACCATCAGACAAAAAAAAAAGTGACTAGGGTAATCTTCATGGAGTTTGACATCAAGCAGGCATCCATACAGTATAGTAATATAAGAATTGAGTCAATTTTTGTGACACTTACTTCACTTGAGTTCTCTATTTGGAGACTAGTTTCGGGAGATTTTTCCTCCCATATTCATTCCATTCTGACTGCTGCTTGACTGCCCTCGGCCCGCCTCCAATGAACTGTTCAATAAATTCATCTTAAAGAAACCAGAGGGCAGTCAAGCAGCAACAGCAACAAGCAGCAGTCAGAATGGAATGAATATGGGAGGAAAAATCTCCCGAAACTAGTCTCCAAATAGAGAACTCAAGTGAAGTAAGTGTCACAAAAATTGACTCAATTCTTATATTACTATATTAGAAAAACTTCACTGTTACTAACTTCCTGTAATAATTAATATCCATATAGTATGTTTACATGCAGGACAAGGACTCAGTCCGATCCTCTGCAAATGGAGGAACAGACTGGATTAGGATCGAACTCAATTCCACGTAAACGCTAGCAAACTCAATCCTGGTGAGTGCACATACACTTGCAAGGCTGTCCGTCATTTGTTCTGTCAGCGTAATGCTTTTTAAAGCCAAATTTGTTTATGGCGACTAGGAAAGATTTATATAACATACTTAATTGCGGAATAAACATGGCAACTGCTTACACAGGTTAGCCACATAAATAGCCATACATAACCAGGTTAGCCAATGGCACAAAAAATCTCAATTCACTGCCAGAACTTTCCCTGTAAACTGGGAATGTATTGAGTTGGGAACGGATTCAGATCAATTTCAATCCTGCATGTAAACTTGGTAATAGCTCATGAGAATATTGAAGGAGAGAAAGTCCTCTGACACCAAGAACACGGAAAGACAAACACTACATTATTGATTTTGAGACTGGGTTTCACAGATATTGTCAGTTTAACCCTTTCAAAGCTCAATTTAAATAATGATGTAAGCAATCATCAAATGAAATTATCGGCGGGTTCTTGGTTTATAAACGATGAGTAAAGTTTTTATGGAATAGCTGGTTTCCAAGAATGACAATCGTAACACGTGAAACTTCTCACACTTTACATAAGCAATAGTGAAAAAGTTAAGATGTACATATATTATGTATTTGTATCATAAAACTACACAACACTGTTTATGACATCAATGTATTTTAGTGAGGTCACAATTAAGGGTAATCATAAAGGCCTTTTCACACTGGAACGCTTGTGACTGTTACCAATAAAGATACATTAGTATGAATTGGAGTGGTAACCCACTCTGTCACAAGTGATGCTGCCGGGATTTGAACACGGATCTTCGGCTTAACGCGCCGATGCTCTACCATTGAGCTACCATGACAACATGCCAGTCTGACATCAAATTCCTCAACTGATTCAGAAGACAAGGCAAACCACGGGAGGTTTCTCTCCGTCGAGAACACACATCCAAATGGCGTCCTACCCTTGTATATAAATAATAACTAGGCTTCAAAGTACCTACAAGGGTAGGACGCCATTTGGATGTGTGTTCTCGACGGAGAGAAACCTCCCGTGGTTTGCCTTGTCTTCTGAATCAGTTGAGGAATTTGATGTCAGACTGGCATGTTGTCATGGTAGCTCAATGGTAGAGCATCGGCGCGTTAAGCCGAAGATCCGTGTTCAAATCCCGGTTATGACATGAAATTTTTCAAGCTGATTCTTACTTGTATCTCGTGAGATTACCTATGATAATAACCCACAAGAAGCTAAGGTCTACGATTTTACATTTCTTAAAATAGACTTAGTTTAATTTGTGGCTGAGCATTAGCCTCAAATAATCTGAAAACACCACTAAAAATAATAAATGAACTACGGACTTGCCTACCCTGACAAAGAAAATGTCTAACAAAAAATTATTTTGCCGTTGTAAATATGATCATTATAATCCACTAGCCAGGTACGAATTAAGTAAATCTTCAGAGTTCTTGAAATTCTTTGAAATATCTTAAAAATTACTTTAGGCAGGTTTAGGCACAATTGCGAGAAATAGGCACTGGCTGCCATTTTAAGATATTTTAGGCACTATGCAATTATTTTGCACATTTTCCTAAAGGAACTAAATATAGGCATTTGCCTAAATTTAAATTTATTTTGTTAACAATTCCACTGATCATTCAACCGATGATGTTTAAAAATACACAAATGCAAGCATTCAACCAAGAAAGTATTGAGAAAACTGTTCTGTACATCTATGACAAGCACCTATTGCATTATCATCATTAACACAAACAAAAAATTTTGGAGTTTGCTCAAATTAAGTAACATGGTACACTAAGATAGTTGGAAAATATAAAAACACTTTATGCTCCACTTACGTCTGGAATTAGAATCACAGGACTAGTTTCGGGAGTTACCCCATCATCGGCTGTTGGTCTACTGGAGTGGACTGCCAGCCATGATCGCCAAACTCCAACTCCAGTAGACCAACAGCCGATGATGGGGTAACTCCCGAAACTAGTCCTGTGATTCTAATTCCAGACGTAAGTGGAGCATAAAGTGTTTTTATATTTTCCAACTATCTTAGTTTAATTTGCCCCACTGTTTACAATACTTCGTTTTAATTTGTTTTTAACATGGTACACATTTGTGCTTACTTTTCAGTTTTCATTACATTCTCGTCTGCTGTGAGGAGAGCCAACTTACCTTATGCTGTGCACAACGAGCAATGTAAGAATCCTCATCGAGTTCCCAGCCTTCTTCCCTAGCACAACCATAGTGCAGTCGCCACTCACAGCCTCTCCGTACACAGCCTACATTTGCTCCTCCTTCTCCGCATTTGCTACAGATCTGATAGAAACAAACAAATGCAATATATTTCAGTATTTCCATTTTTCTCATTTTTTCCCCTGACTGTAACTCATATTTATTATTCCTCTAGTACACTTCTAGTAAAAAAAAGTATTAAACTCAACTACTCACAGCGCTGGCAAGTTATGATACAAGTATTTCCTTTTACGTGCCAAGTAAACTACGTAGACACAGGAAGCTATTCTTTACCCCCAGAGTAAATACTGATATTCACAAAAATTCTCATCTAAATAAAGTAATCACTTTGTATAATAAAATTTATTTTTAAAATTTTGATATACTTAGCATGTCCAAAAATGAATTTAAAAATGCTTTAGCTGAAGTTAATTTAACATTGAATTAAAATGATTAAACGTAGTGTATTGGTTTAATGTATCATGCCAAACACACTCCTCATGCTTTCTTTCTTATTTTGATTCTCAGAGACATAAAATACTGTGATTAGAGAAGAAACCTGGCAACAGAAGTGGCTAGGAATTTTTCTTTCTTTTTAATAAATTGCTGTAATGTATCTTTTGTGTACTCTTATTTTCTGTGTATTCTTTTCTTTTGTATCTTTTGTTTTTATTATTTTGTATGTATGAATTGTATTTTTGGCATGAACATTGTAATTGGGTTTTCAACCTGTAATGTTCATTGTTATTATTAAATAAATAAATAAAATAAACTAAACTGATAGCTGAATCATCAACCATTGATCGTTGGCATTAATTGGGGGGAGGGGATACCTTTAAAAAAACAAGAAGATGATATGGGGATCAAACCCAGACCTGCAGTCTGCAATTACGCTAACGACTAGACTAAGCTTGCAGTCTACAAGAAAGTAAAAGTGGATTTACTCTTTAGCATGATGTAGGAGACATGATGGTGGTAGTCTTCACAGTACATAGAACATGTTTACCACTGTCATTATACAGTATCTTATGTATTACTACAGAGTGGCACATGACATATTTTAAAATAGAATAAAGATTAAACTTGTGCTATTAAAAAATTTCATGCACAAGTTTCTTAGTTTGAATTCTGCCATAATAGCTGAGCAAGGGTGTCTGTCTGTTCAAGAGTGGGCTAAAACAGTTAGACTGCTTTACGTTGAATACAAACATGTTATGGCGGTTCAAAGGAAATTTCGAGCAATATTTCATATATGTTAGGCTCCAGAAGAGAGTATAATTTTTTACTTGTAAGGTAATCTGAGAAGTGTCGGTTCAAAACAAGATTAGTTTGAAGCAGATTCACTCTCTCTGAGGTGTTCTGTATGATACTAGAAAACGTTTTAGTTTCAAATCGTAACCATTCACTGCTAAAATTGAGCTTGAAATATGGGTTTCGATTCAAAACATGATCAATCCAGAGCTCCGTTCAGAACAAAACATGATGTGTCCATCTGTTAAGGCGCGACCACACGTGAAACTGGTGGTGGGGTGAACACTGAGACATCTATTGTTGCATGTATTGTTCTAATGGAAAAATGTCACCAGAGGCCAAAACAGATGGTATATTAGCACGAGAGGAATAAACACAGATCACAACTCACTGCATGCTATAAGGAAATCTGTTTTCTTGTTGCAATCACAGAGTTTCTATTTCCCTTAAAGCAAACTCTCTGTACATTGTGCGCATTCCTTTTTTCATTCCTTTCCCTTTGTGTCGACCTCCAACAGGTGCAACCTTTGCCCAAGCTTCCTATTGGTTAGGCATATTACTCGATGTATTGCTTTTCTTCTGTGGTACAGAAAATCAGGCTGGGCGAGAAGAAGTTGATGTGGCTGTTGCACTGACTCATTAATTATTGTCTACGTCAGTGTAATTTTCAACAGTAAAATAATACCTTTACGGCTTTTCTCCGATGGATGCACAGGGCAAAATAGGAATGCTCACATGGTTCAGGCTATTTTAAAGAAATCCAAAGATTCGATGATGGATGTGTGTATCACAAATCCAGTGCGGGGGCATTAATTTTTGCCTGCAGACAGGATGTTTGGCCATTTAAATATGCTTTCAAATACATTTTCGTAATAAAACAAGAGAAATCAATTACTTTCAAAACTTTCACCTTCAATAAAAGTTGTAAACAAAAAGGATGATTTGGCACACCCCGTATATTTAACTCTATGTTAATTACTTATTCTAATAACAAAGAATTTGATTGTTCGTTTAATAGTTTGGCCACAAACAGTTTTTCATCATTCCTGAAAAATAATAATTCGGGGGGAGCCACGTCAGGATTGTAGGGTGGCTGGAGTATTGTTGGCTCCTTTGAATCGGCCAGGAAGTGGGTGGTGGTCATTGATGGCCTTCCAGCATGTGCTTCATCACTAACTTCTGTGAATTCGGACTTCAAAATATTGTGTACGTAAGAATGTATTGTAATTTTACTTTTTACTTTGTGGTTCTGCTCTGTATGAATGATAATGAAAATGATATATTCTGAGGTGGTCTCTTTGTCCCAAACACTTCGAACAAAAGGCCCATTTCTGCTCTGTAACTTAGTGTGATGTACAGAGCAGCCATTTCATAATTATGGGTGGGACATTCTAGCAAATTATAAAAAATATTTTTGTTTATTACATATCATAATTAATAAACTAGAATTGGTTCTTCACATTCTGTAAAATTTACAATGCCTTCTCCTCCACACTACATGCAAAGCATTATTTAAAATTTATTTTAAATATTTTAAATTTGTTTTTCAAAATCTATTACGGGTGGGACATAATTTGGACACTAATTTTAATGATGCAAAACAAAAGTTCATTTCCTATTCTGCTATTACTGATAGGGTCTTAATGTTGTTATTAATGAAAGTATGAGGGATTAAATACAAATTATAAACTGTTTCCAGGTTGTCAGAACATTTATTTAACTCATCAATAATAATTTAACAAAACTATCACCATTAAGGTGGGATAAAAAGTCACTTGTTTGTTATTTTACATAGTAATTAACTACACGTATTATTTGAAGTTAATCTTATACCAAATTGTACCTTAAGATGTATATTTTCTCAAATGAAAATGGACATAGCTGAGTGGTATTAAAGAGTGTTAAAATCATGCTAAAAACGGCAAAAAAAAGTAACTCAACGCAAAAGTAAGTAAATAGACAGATTTTACACATGAAACCACTTCAGATACACCTAAGTCCTTAATATTCAGAGAATTTGAGGTTCTGAACTTATTTTTGACCACCCAATTACAATAATTTTATAACTTCTCTCTTTGAGGGAAAAATTCCCATATTTTATGAAATGGCTGAGAGGTCTTCATACAAAACTACCATATTTTAAGTGACAGAATGAAATCTCTCCTCAACGAAATGTTGAGAAATATTTAATTATTTGTTGCCACAAGAATAAATGAGAGATGTGATGAACTGATGAGTTGTGTTGAATTCTAATATGTGGCATGCATGGATAATAAATTATTTGATAGGGAATAAAAAGTTAGCAATAAATTTCTGTGAGAAAATAGTAGAGAAATTTGTGTTTACAGAAATTAAGACAATTTTGTGTGCACATTTTCCATTTTTGGACATAAGTTCCTTCTTCTTTTTGCATAAGTGCATGCATATATTCAAGTTTTTTTACGAGGCTCATTTCAGAAGTCATGGCAACTATTCAAAATAATCCCCCAAGGCGTCCACACATCTTTGCCAACGATGAAGGCGCTGAATACCATCAGCTGTGTGTGTGATGTGTCTATGCATGCCACCTCTCGTCAATGTGTTGTTAGGATGTCCTCCCTGTTTGCAAACCGGTTCCCATGCAGTGGCATCTTCATTTTTGGAATGAGATTTTGAAGGTTGTTAGCTCGTGGGAGTAGGAGTATTACGCGTACTGTTATGTGCATATGTAATATGAATAAAACAATGATCTCTATTTACGCATCTTTCAAAGTCCCTTGCCCATAGTGCCTTGTATCCAGATCCAATTTAGTACCAGCATTGCAAAGAACATTCCGACTTTCGATCGTATATCCTGATTTTTGTTTCCTGCAGCTTTATTGACTGATAAATAATAGTTGCCATGACTTTTAAAATGACCCTCGTAGTGCATATGGATCCACTCTTTAAGAGGTTAATACAAAATTTAATAAGATTCTTATAGGATACAATACAATGCTGGCATCACAAAATACATTCAGACTAAAGAATCTGTTAAGATCAGAATTGAAAGACATAATGCCTCGAATCAGAAATCTGGCATCTGATATCATGTAAAGACTGCAACAAAGTATGATGTAGTAACGTATTTCATTGCGTAATCGTTGCCACTGAGTAATTTTCACTAAAAGTTTCATCGCATAATCGTCGCAAGGATATTTTGACATATTTCTCTCTCTTTCATGATTCGGACAAGCCGCCACTACAATCTAGAGCACCGTTATCCTCCACCCAATGCATTCCAGGTTAAGGAATGTGGTGACCGCTGGCGTGACACAACAGAAAGCGGGTACAAGTGGTATTGTGGTCGCAGTAATGCCATTCGGGCCAGTTTCAGTACACTACAGTTGCTTGCTTCAGTAGTACACTGTAGAAAATGGGAAGATATAAGAATTATACTGCGAGTTTTAAGTTGCAAGTAATAACATAATTGCAGAAGAAAACGGAAACAAAGCTGCGAAGAGGGAGTTTTCAGTGAATGAAAAACCTGTAAGAGATTGGCACAAAGTAACAGAGCATTCACCATCAGCAGCGCTTATCACCGGGACTAGTTAATTAATGTGTAATTCAAAGTTGGAATCACATCCCTCATGAAAAAATAATTGTAAAGAGCTTCAAGAAGACAGGGATTTCCAACAGACGGCATGAGGTGCGGATGGCGGGGTTCTGATTTGAAGATAGTGATAGCAATAGTAATGTTTACAGGTAAACACAATAACACAAAGTAATTCTAACTTTTTTCAGATTGATCATCTTTCCGTAAATTGACATGATGATTGACGTAATTTCATCGCACATGCAGTTTAATAATTCTGTAACTGTAAATAACAAAGTGCTCTGGTAGTTTAATGATACTTTTCTTTCATAGTAAGGTATGTTTACTGTAGGCCTATACATGTTAAGTTCCAGTCTTTCCTCACATAATGGTCGCACTATGTTTCCACACGGGGGAAAAAAAGGTCTAAAAAATGTGACGATTATGCTATGAAATCCAGGGTGCGTGGGCAAAGAGAGTTAAGTCCACTTTCTTGTTACTGAGAATTAGAGTGACTTAACACACTATACCAGCCCAACATAGCTTTAGAGATGGATAAACCGATGAGGCACACATCCATAACTACCTTACAATTTTGATTATGACTTACTGGACTTAACACAAATGTAGAGAACATTTTTTTCTATAACTCTATGGACATATCTCAATTTTTTTTTACGATGGTGGACTTAACTCTCTTTGCCCACGCATCCCGGAAATATAGTACAACAACAAGGAATCTAAAGATAATTTTAGAAATAGAGACAAACTGATTGTACTCACTGTACGGATTGCACTCCACACTGCTTCTTGGAGCCCCACAATGCGAGAGCCAACAACATGAACACCAGCTGCCCATACAGCACATTCCTCGTGCACCCACACTTCATAGCAGCCGTCCTCTTTTCCTTCGCAGTTTGCTACAGGGACCATACCCAGCACCGGTGCACTGTCCATAGAATGAGATCGCCTCACCTGTTACAAGGAATAAACTTAATGATATCATTGTCAAAAATGTGTAACAAGATTTTACCACGTTTAAGTTTGCATTTTACCTGTTCCTCCTCAGTTTCTGGTGCACCAACATGATTACGTTAAACATGGTAATGAGGTAAGACTTAACTCGCTAATGAGGGTTAGATGTTCTGGATGGAATAAAAGAAATCATGTGCTGCAGCATTTTAATAGAGGTCAATGTTAAAAGTAATATTATTGAGGAAAGAAGGGATACTTTTGAACCATAAAAATCCTGAAGAAAGATTTTCATCTGTTGAAGGAAAACGTAGTTAATTAGTGAACGAAATGAGATTTTTACTAACGGAAATAATCTAGTTTCCTTTAAAGCAAGTCCGCATTATGAAACTATGTTTGGTAACTCAGTTTTGCAATTGTTTTGTATTGTATGCAAACACGAGATGTTCAGGTGACATTAAGTTAAACACCATGTACAGTCGGTCAAATAAAAAACGTCGGGACTCGTATGCAGTTAAAATTAAAGTTTTAACGCAATAGTTCACAAGTTTCCTATAAAAAACATAAAATACAGGTCATTTTCGGAACATATGAGGCCATGCGACAGGAGGGAAAAAATGAAGAACGAGGGAAAAATGAAAAACGCGGAACGCGCAATACACGATATTCAACTTAATGTATTGTCATAATTCATTTTGCTTTGTGTCATCGGACCACATGCAAATGCTAGCTTGAGAGAAAGTGTAGTTAGGGCTGTAATTGACCTGCATTTTTCGGCCTCTGAAGCAGCGAGAAGGTTCCATATTTCTTAAAGAGGTGGGTACTTCACTGGTATAATGCGACCGGAAGTTTTCATAGGATCTGATTGGTTGCAGAAGTTGACCGTAAGTTATTGATTTTGCACTACAAGTACCGGTATTATAAAATAAAATCTTTAAAAAATGCTCCTTGAATAATCATATTCCTTGCGAATTTATTAATTATTAATATTATAAGAATTTGCAACCAAGAATATGGCGGATGTGAGACATATAGCCACAGCCTTCTATACACGTTTGTTTTAGAACAAAACTGACTAAATAATCAAGAAAATACATGGATAGACAAGAGGCAGTTGTGAATCTAACCTTAAGCCTTCCTGTACATGCGCATATGCTCGTTCGTGATACTTAATCAAATACCGCCCGACGTTTTTTTATTTGACCGACTGTACTTTCGGCCATCTGATTCCAACTTTTTGCAAAAATAAAGCGAGTTTTGTTGTTTTGTTTTTACATTTGGTAAAATAAATAGAGGCAAACATGGAATCTGTTTTGAAGGAAACGGGAGTAATTAGTAGGTTTCAGAAGTTAAGGCACTAAAAAATAGTATTTTAGGCACCTAAACAGGCAATGAAAAAGGAAAAATAGGGGAATAAAGGAAATTAAATTATATTGTGCAAGAAAGTCGTATTTACAAAATACCGCTCACAATTCAACTGCACTTGAAAAATTAAATGGTAGCTGTTAATTAATCAGAAATCATAACCATGGCTAAATTAACTAAAGTATTCTCTTCCACATATTTTTTGTTTACTAAAATATATCGTTGATGAAAACACACAATAACTTACTAACTTAACATCACAAAAGCACAATAGTCAACATTATTTTCCACCCCTATGCTGCTTTCAAAATTATTAAACAATAAAATTTCTCAGAAGCACAATATGTCAAGCCCTAGATGGCCAGAAAAAAGGGGGAAAAATAAATAAATAAGGTAAAATGGCCTGAGTGTCCTGAGGCCTCTTTCCTATACAACAGTAAAAGATAAAGTGTTCCGTATACAGGCTGTAAAGGCCCATAGGATTCCAGGAGTTTGAGGCTCCCAGACTTAGATATTCGGTACATGAAAGTGGTAAGGTTGTCAGCCTTATGCACCAACCGCCTTTACCTCCAGGATTGCTTCAGGTACTCATTTCTGTTAGAGACTCAATCAACTGCACGGCCACCAGAAGGATTATGCAGATTGAAAAATCCTGACATCATTTGGTTTGAACCCATTACCTTCCAGTTTGAAGCGCAATGCCTCAACCAACTGCACCACAGGATACACTTCTATCCAACAGTAGAATTAATTAAAAGCAGAAACTTAGCACTTTGTTGCATTGCTGGCACATAATAATACTTCCATCAGAAGTGAAACTATGAAATTTTGCTCCCACTGACGGTAAAGATGTTTTAAATTTTGGCATTTTTCATTACACAAGTACACCCTGACCAGGGCGAGTAAAGCATTAAGTGGTGGAACTTGCGTAGTTCACCGTTCCCGCCGCGTGATGGTGCTAGCTCCGTCATCACTGGCTCGCTGCATGCATAGGTATTGGAGTAATCAGTTTTAGCTACATGTTTTGCGACATTTAGTATGATGAGACAATGCATTAGTGGAATTTCTTTACGCACGTAAGTTACAGTCACACTCCGAAATAACTAAATTAAATATATTTGTTACTTTTAAAATCTTACCTCTAGTTACAAGAAAGTTTTGACAGTTTCCTTGAGGATTTTGCAGTCGCTCTACATCTCTTCTCTCTTGAAATTTCTTTCGCGCGGAAAATGAAGCGACATTTAATATAATGAAATACTAGTTGAGGCAGATATAGAAGTAAATGATCCTCTGAACAACATAACGATCGAAAAACTGGCAGATCATACATAAGCTCTATGCAGTCTGAAAATATATCGCCCCAAAGTGCATCTTCTTTAGTCAGCTTCCCTTCAATGGCATTGTCTACTTTTTTTATTACATCGTAAAATGGCACAGAAGGATATTTCAGGAATTTACACCTGTCTCCAAAGTCCCTTGTGTTACAAAGAGTTTGAATATCCTTCAAATATGAGGTGGGTCCATGTTCTAATGATGCCATGCATTTCTTGCAATTAATGTATTTTTTTTCTGCCGTATGAAGCAAGTAGCCACAAAGGTAATAAGTAATATTATTACCTGCCATTGTTGAGTCACTATCTAAAGGAATTAGGTCCGGTTCAATGTCCATTATAGAAATTTTCTCTCTTATTTCTTTCTGTATATTTTCCTTTACCTCCCTGCTTTTCACTACTTCTCTTCTTGCCATTGATCTCATTTGTTGAGTGAAGGAAGTCAGCTTACTATCAATTGCATCTTCACAGTTCGCTTGAGAAGAGAGGATTCCTTTTACAGGGACATAAATAGACTGGAGCAAATGTAAATTTAAAAAATCTATTGAGGTTGGATGATCTTCACTACTTAAACCTCGGATAAGACCAAAATGCCTTTCAGCCGGATCTTGGTTTAATTTTGCTGTTAAAACATACTTGTAGCCTGATGCCCAAAGATATTCAGCCAAATCAAGGGTACTCTTGATAGTAACACGAAGAGATTCTAGGGTCTGGGAAGATGCAAATGTGTTATCATTTCGCTGAAGAACTTCATTGAACAATTTCAAGGTTTTGTGTTGCCTATTATCTCTTTGAAGACCTTCGACTGGTAATTCAGAATTCATGCCATCGAATAGATTGTTCATATCACTCGTGAACATTTCAGTATTTTCACTGTTTTCGAAGCCCTGTATACCAAGTTCCCTGCAGAATTCCAAACCCAAGGAAACTGACCTGCTAAAAAGCTGGGTTGCTAATTTTACACTCATTCTCTGAAATACTTTGGGTTCTAGATGGGATAGTGTTAGCTGTGGGACAACTCTCTTTCCATCACCTGACTTTGTGTCAAAATCATACAGTTTCCTGTAATAATCATACTCTATGGTACGACCGTTGTATATTGCTGTACCCTGCTTAAGGAAATTGTTTCGCACACATTTAACTTCATGGCAAATATCACCTAAAGCAAAAATCTTTCTGCTTGAATCACTTGGATTTGAAATGAAATTATTAATTTCGTTCACTTTACCTGAAATACCAAGTTCTTTCCAAGCCTTCTTATTGGGTTGACTACCGTCACAAGTAAAAGCCACCACTCTCACATTACTCTTCTCTAATTCAATAATAACCTGCAAAATTATCTTTGCCAGTGTAGATCCATCAGTTGCATTTTTGCTTAAATAAACAGCAATAGGTTGCACCCAGTTTTTCATAAGAGGGACAAGGAAAAATACTAAGGCATGGTCCCCTAGAACATTTTTCTGTTCTTCCTTTGTAAAATGATCTAGATTTACAAATCCATCGAAAGTGCAAGAGCTAGAATTATATCGTACCTCTTCTCTCAATTTTACTTCATCAAATATCAAAACACAGTTACGATGATTGACATCACTTCCTTCCATGTCGTCAGAGATGGCAGATAAGGCATGAGGATTTATACCATAATTGCATTTCAAGCCACGTGATAGCTTGCGCAACAATGAAATTGAAGGGAGAGGTAGCAGCTGGTGATTCGAACAATGTTCATAACCTTTCCTAGATTTTATTAAAAACAGCAAACTTTCTAAAATAAATTCTGGTTCATAACGCATTCCTTGTGGATTTGTTGCATTCTTTTTTTGTCATGGTGCGAACCACAAGTTTTTGTTTTTGTTTTAAACTTTTAACATCATACCTTTCTACAATGTTTCTTAATTTTGTTATTTCTTTGAGATAATTAAGTTTCTTTTTTCTACTTACGGCAAGAAGGTGTGTCAAACGTTTTACTTTTTTTCCGCAGAAGTATAACTTCTGCCGTGTGGTCATTGTTTCTGGTTGCATTCAGTTTCGGTGTCATTGCTTTCCTGCAGTAGAATCTGGCTGCATGCTAATTCACTGGCGTTGCTTTCCTGTGATAGGATATCGATTTTTCCTTTTTTCTTTTGCTTTTGTGGAGCACAATGAGGATTTCGTGATTTAGGGGCTTTTCTTTTACGGGGTTCGAAACTCAAATAACTCGGAATCCCGGGAAAGTAATGTGGTATGGCATTTTCTGTTAATTTCCATCTGTTACGTTTCAATTCTACTGTTTTTCCTTCTATTACAAAGGAATCCACCTTAACTAGCATTTCATTGCTAAAATGAATGTCGCACACGCAGTCATTTTCCCTTAGCACACGGTCACTTCTTGGAATTGCTTTGTTCCATTCACCCAGACAGCTTTTAGGGGGTCTGAATAAGTGTCTCCCATCTCCTTTTACATACCCCGATTTACAACCAGGCACAAAACATCCTGGCATTGTGAAAGTTACTTTGTTAGAGTCTTCACTGTTTAGCTGATTCTATTCGCTAAAGGAAATAAAATACACTTGTGAACAATCGCATATAATGATTATGACACAAATAACACTTCTAAAATAGACCATCACAAAATGAATTTGTACAAATACACTACATAACACGGCATGGTTTAAGAACTTCACAATACACAGCTCTCAATGCCCGCGATTTTCTTAAGGGATGACGATCGCTACGACGCCTGGTGTGGGAGTTTGGAACTACTTCATCTGAACTATACGCTGTTATGGAAGTTCCAACACTTAATGCTTTACTCGCCCTGCCCTGACTATGTGAAACTGGTCATCATGGACAATGAAGATAAGGATGTCAGGTAGCAGACTATACAAAACTGGGACGTTCATGCTGGGGGAAATAATATCAGGTAGCGAGACCCAAACAAATTCTTTTGAAACGGGTGTCCCAAAAGTACGGATACTACACAAACTGCCAAGTCTTAGTTTCAGACTAAGAAATTTTTCATGGGTGGAAACCCATATATGGGAGACCGGTACTCACGCTCGCAGGTGGAAACCCGTATGTGAGTTCTCTGACCGATTCATAATCTGACCAGCTCTTCTAATGCACAAAGTACTTAAAAACTTCAAAAGATGGTAGGAGAAAGTTCTCTTAACAACTCTGACTTGGGAATTCCCTTATACACATGCCCAGTATGATTTTAGTAGAGGATTTCACTGGACATGCAAATCTAGTGAAATGGCATGCTTTCCCCTTATTTTCGGTAAAATGGCAAGAAGAAAGTGTCTTACAGGTTCTGAAAGTGACAAATTAATTATTAAAAGTTATAGTGAAGTGTCAGGATTATCATTTAGCAATAGTAAGGGATGTTTTTCCGAGATCGCTACCAGTGGGTTAGTGAGAGTGACGTAAGTAACACAGGAGGCAATAGTGCATCCAGCTGAATGGAAACGCAGTTTTCTGTGCAACCTTTCCATGGGAAGAGGAAGATGGACCTCACAGAAAACTGTGCGCCAAACAGTGCCCAGGGTATAAATATGGGAGGAACACAGAACCAGAGCTCAGTCTGTCAACGGCCATCTAGACAAGCATGTCGCTCCAGCAGTGCCTCTGAGGATGCTCACCGCAGTCGTGAGCGAAACGTCAGGTCATAAAAACCTAGGACCACGGCATAACAGCCCGGAAATTGTAGACCATGAGAGGAAGTTTGTTTGTTAGTAGAACTGAAGCCAAATAATTCTGCTGACTTATGAGTGGGACGACTAGGAGGTGGAGCTATGCAGCGAAATGTTACTGAGTTTGTCGATGATTTCAGTGTACTAGAGACATCCTACAGGAGAGGTTTCTTGCCAGCTGACAATTTTATTATGTTTTAAAGGAACTTTCATTACGTACATTCATATATACATACGTAGAAACATTTTCTAACACAGCACACTCACTCACTCATCGATACCAACAAAAGATACAGCTACACTCAATAAGACTGCTACTTATGGCCGGTTTCTATAAACTCGCGAATTACCTATGGGTAAATTACCCAATGGACAGAATTTACACAAGAATAACACCACACGAACACAAATAATCTAAAGATAGCAATCACTTACACTTGTGGCGAGTTTCTAGATAAATGTCCTCTGAGTAAATATGAAAATGACAGAAGAAATGTTCCTACAAACTCTGGCTAGATCTTTCCAAGGGTAAATCATCGGGTTAATTTATCCTTTCATGGATGGCTGGATAAAATTTAACCTCTTTGTAGGATCAATAACAATGAGAATCAAAGCCTTCTGAATTAAATTAACTGTACAACTCCAAGGCCTTGCTCATTATATCATTGTGGTTGAAATGGGACTTATTTATCCATGGATAATTTACCCATAGGCAATTCACAAGTTTGTAGAAACCGGGCATCAGTAGAACAAATGAGATATCCCTAGACTTTAATTCCCTGTTGGAACACATGGTAATAATCAATAAAAAGCCAGGAGGGCAGGAGAAGAATGATGAAGTGTTGGGAAGTAGGCGTGACTTCATGGTCTTCATGTAAATTGGTTTGGCAGAATTATATGGCTACAGCTCTAATTTCTTATCAGTCATAGAGACGGCCTAAATGGAGAGCCAGAATGAAGAAGAAACAATTAAGATTTTAAATAATATTTTCATTCACATTTCACAAAATTTATCCTGGAGGAGCTGTATTTCGTGCTTATTTTCACATTTCGTGAAATCCAACAAGTTTTGCAATATTTTATGGCTACGAATTCCTTAATGGTGATATTTCAAGCATCTATAAAGCTGAAAGCTTATTCATGCTTAGTCCCTAGTCATCAACAGGATGTTTCATTGATAATATTAATGTATGTAACCAATTACCTTCCTTGACATCTTCTGACAGAATTGCTCAACCATATGTGCATCACGTAAGCTGCGTTTATTCCTACCACCGCTTCTCTTCTGCTCTTCTGTGATATCTCGCTCATCGGCAGATCCATCTCCATTCATATCATGCTTATCGGGTGCAGACAACAAATATGGACCAAACAGATCTCCACTGGTCCCACCGCCTCCAACACTGCTATGAGGCCCATTCTTACAGAACACACAGATCCATGTGCGGTCTGTCGTGTGTGCATCATACCGTGCAGATAATGTACTGTTAAACAGACCTGACGTGCCGCTACTGCTTGCGGTCACTTTACCTGAAAATTAAATTTAACACATGTTTACTGAAGATTCAAAGGAAATAGGACCAATTCCATAAATATTATTTATTATGTGGAGGGAAAGGAAATACACATTAAATCCATGTCTGGGATATTAATCCAAGTAAGAATCAGTTTGAAAATTTTTTTTATGTCATAACCGGGATTTGAACACGGATCTTCGGCTTAACGCGCCATCAAATTCCTCAACTGATTCAGAAGACAAGGCAGACCACGGGTGGTCTGCCTTGTCTTCTGAATCAGTTGAGGAATTTGATGTCAGACTGGCATGTTGTCATGTTAGCTCAATGGTAGAGCATCGGCGCGTTAAGCCGAAGATCCGTGTTCAAATCCCGGTTATGACATAAAAAAATTGTTCAAACTGATTCTTACTTGGATTATTTATTATTCTTGATACACATGTTGTCGCCCACTTGCTTTTCAATAGGAATAACTTTTGCAGTCATCATAATGGGATGCCAACCTGGATAATATTTCCATTTTCTGGCAATATTTGGGCAATAAAAACAAACAGATTAACTATTGCACTAATTACACAGGGAGTTGAAAATGACTACCATATTAACCCGAATACAAGACGATGCTTTTTCGCTCAAAATGTGTAGTAAAAACTATTCTTGTCTTATACGCACAGCCCAACAGTTTCAACAACTCTCCATTCATGAATGCAGCTGTGCAGTGAGAATTCCCACACGATGACATGCATCCAACCCAAAGTCAAAGCCATGCAGAAATTCACCGAACTTTTCCAAATTTTATTTTTCCTGAATTTGTGCTTTTGCTTGTACTGCACCATTACCTCTCTATTCTCTATGTGTAAAGCTTTGTTTGACTACCAGTCATGGCAGACCATGTGGAAAAGAAAGCATCTTCATTGTCTAAATGCATAAATAAAGGTAAGAGAAAAAGTTACAACATAACTTCAAAATTTCGTTTTATGTGAAGCAAAATGTACTAATAAGCTATTTTATAAATTTTTTCTCTCCTTCCTTTTGGGCTGTAGTTTAATAATGAGAGAAAGAGGACGACCCAGGAGACGCTGGAGAAACCTATGAAGCCGGAATGGGCAAAATGCCCAAACCGTGAAGTGAAGATGATGGTAAATTTTTTCTTAACTATCCTTCAAAAATTCATGGTCATCTTATATTCAGGCCAATACGGTACTTTTATGGTACAGTTTTCACGAACATGTTTTGGAAACAGCTGTTTCCATTTCAAAAAGCTATACTTAAACTGTCCTGGCACCCACTTGCGGACATGTATTTCGAGGTGCAGAGATCTAATACATGAAACATGAATATGTCCAATCAATTTTGCCACATTCCATATAAAACTGATGTTTAATGTACCACACAACACAAAAAGTTCCACACAAAGTCGAGGAAAGCATAACATTGTAAATTTTCGTCTTGTTGTTGTGGAAATTAAGTTGGGGCTTTTAATATATATAAACAATGAGAATATTCATCTTCACACATTTTTTGTAAGTAAAAACTTACCAAAAGGACGATCGTTACAATGAGAGGCTTCTCACCATCAACTCAGCTGACTTGAGAACCGCTGATGATGGTGAGAAGCCTTTCATCAAAACGATCGTCCTTTTGTTAAGTTTTTACTTATAAAAATGTGTGAAGACGAATATTCTCATTGATTACATATAATATACACTTTACAATGTTTTCCCGATTAATTTAATAAAAAATTATGGGGCTTTTAAATTCATGATGTAAAATAGGGGAAACATAAAATCAGTAAAGATATGTTTGTAATGTAATAATTACCTCTGTAATCCAGATCATTGTGGATACTCTTGTTCTTTCTCCTTACAGCTGCACCAGACTGTTTTTTGCTCCCTCCTTTTTCAGTACCATCCTCGTCTTCACCCCTAGAAGGAGCATTGATTACTGACACATGGTAAGGATTGTCTTTGGGACCTTCAATATGTATGACGGGGCCTCTGAATCGACTGCTGCTTGTGTTGCTACTGCTATCATACAGAGACATGGACTGCAAAGCTCCATCACGATATGCTACGTCCGCTTTCATCACACCCTTTTTTCTATCATTACCATTCTCACCATGAAACAATTTACTCCTCTTTGTTTTCTTTTGCTGACTTGAACTTGGTGAGTCGTCTGCCATTCTCTTGGCTTGCTTCTTTTTCTTTTTCTTTGGAGTGCTTTCTGTAGAGGATGGCCCAAATATACTTTCAGATGATCTTCTGGTACCATTTCTGGAGCCTTTTGGTCTCCCACGTGATCTAATACCTGAGGATGGTTTTGTTTCTGTGTTTGTTGAGTCAACGGAGGTCAAACTTTCTAGAGTCTTGGTTGTAGGAGAAGTCTCCATAGGTACAGGGGATGCAGTGTCCAGTTTTAACGGGTCAACGCATTCTTCGTTTTCGGGTTCAACTATCCCTGCAAACATTTTTTCTAATTCAGTCTCAACCTCAATAAAAGCATTTTTTACTTCTGGCTTTGCATCTACAATAGTGTTCTTATCATTCTGATCAGACACAAGTACAGACAGCAAGTCGCCACTATTGCTGGAACCAGTATCTTCATGCCGATCGCTCGCAGACTTCCTTCGTATTCTTTGCCCTGCAGCAGGCCATCCTGAAGATGGTGGAGATGCTGCAGAACTCTCACTAGAACGACGTCTTCGACTGGATTCCTGTTGGCTGCTTACATTATCCACTGTTACTGACTCCTCAGGCTTAGCGCACAATTCTTGATCAATATTAGTTGTTGAGGTAGGACATTCAATTGTTGGTGCCTCATCTTTTATTACAGTTGAATCAACAACTTCCTCTGCTACAGGAACATCCCCTGATTTCTGGCTTTCGTCCTTTTCTACTACTTCGGCATCGGTAGTTCCACCCTCTTTTTCACTTTCTGCTTCTCCTGGCGTTTTGGAAACTCGAATTGGCTTGTCGAGTTTTCTCTTACGCCTAGGCTTTCCATTCTCTGAATCATCACCTGTTCCTGAGGTTGGTGATACTGCTTCTTCGTCACGAGCACTACCAGCAGTCTGTTGCATCTGCTGCTCTCCTGGAGACGGAGTGTGCATTTCACGACCATGACAGCTACTGCTGTCTTCACTCGTTGCAACTGGGGAGACAATCACAGATGCAGGTGTGACAACTACAGCCGTAGTGCTGGGAGTTTCTGTAACTGCAGGAGCAGTCCCAACGATAGCAGGTGCTCCTTGTGCTAGCAGTGCACTCTGGCTTGGACTTGGCACTGCGCTTGCATTGCCTCCCAATTTCTTTGTTCCACATTCCACAAGGTTTTCCAAAATAGAATCAACTTTCTTTGCTCTTTTTAGATTTCCACTCTTTGGCGATCGGACTGGTGAAGTTGAATCTTTTGATCCAGGAGAAGAAGTTGGTACTGATAATCCATCATCAAGTTGTTTGGGTATGGCGAGACCACAACTGCTTGAGGAAACAATGTTCGGAGTTTGTTCTTTTGCTCCAAGGACTGAATCGCTTGTGCTAGACATTATGACTGGATTACACCTCTCTACACTTTCTTCAGAGACAGGTTTCACTAATTGTTCTTTATCCTCAAGCTCTGGGCTGGGATCTTTTCTCTCACTCAATTCACTATCGTCAGGGGTTAATTCTGATTTGCTTTCGCTACTCTCTTGTGGAGAACTCGTTCCAGAAACCACTGGAGATAATTTTGGTTTTTCACGTGGAGGAGTCTGGGCAATTACACTCACTGGCTCCTTAATCACTGCTTTGGTGTCGACTGGGCTTACAAGTGGTTTTCCGCTCTGACTTGCTCCTGAAGAAGTGGGAGTTTCTGTTGCACTGTCACAACTCACCTCCCCATTCAAAGGAGTTGGAGGGGTGTTGCTAATAACAGCAGAAGTAGAAGTAATAATGCTACCATTTCGCAATGCTAAATGTTCAGCAACCATGGGAGGTTGTTTATCGGTGCGAGTTAAAGGAATTGGTCCCAGCTGCTGGGGAGGCATCCTCGAGTAAGCATCGGAACCAGCACCTCCTGAGGACAGGTCGACAGACTCTTGCTGAATGGGTGCAGACGGAGTGGAGGCCCTGTAAGATGCAGACTGCGCTGCAGCCACTGCTGCTGCAGCTGCACGGTTAATGTCTTGATTAACCAGCATCTGCAGACTGAAAAGTGGATTGCCTCCAGTTCCACCGATGCTGATGCTACTGCTGCTGCTGCTGCCAGAGTTATTTTGTTGTGGATGAGACGACGGAGGAGGTGGACCTCTTACATTTCCATCATGGCCACTAGGGCCTTTCGATGCAGCCGATGAAACAGAGCTTAAGCTGTTCCAAGAACCTGGCGAAGGAGGATGCATCGGAGATCGTCTGTCACCTGGCACAGGAACAGAACTTGCCATATGCGCATGTTGAGGAGGTCCTTGCAAACCTCGACTAGGGCCAACTAAGGAATGATGTGGTGGTGGATAGTAACCAGGACCTTGGGGAGGACCACCCATTCCGGCTCCTGGGTGCATTCCCATTCCTGAAACACAATGAAGCAGATACTGTATGCTTTGGAAGAACATGGCAAATATTCAAGAAATGCTTAGTACAGATCTTATCTTAATATGGTTCTGAGCTTGAGGATAACACCACACAAACTTATGGATAAATGCTGTTGTGACTACAGAACATATTAGAGAGTTTTTGCCATAGGTGTTCTCTGATACGGTATACTCTGTCACGTGATTGAATACGGTAAATGGAATAACGTCTTGTGCTACGATGGAGTTTTTGCCAGTGTAAATTTATACGGTATGGTAAAGGTAACAGAGAAAATGGAGGAACTGTTTCAGATTGCTGCACTTGGAAATTTTAACAATGACTTATTGGAAGATATGATACCAAATTGTTCTCAGAATGTGCTAGGCCTATGATTAAACTTAATTGTCCATTGTCTACAGATATATCAATTCCAAAGCACCTCATAACAGGATATAAATATTAACATAACCTCAAAATGGGATTTTAATCAGAAAAATATGTTAACATGAAAAAAAGGCATCAATACTGCTACGTTAATTTATTGAAATGTTTCTGGGTATGTTACATGCATTAAATTATCTGCAGTGGTTTATTATACTAGAAATAATTGAGCCTATAAACAGAGTACAGTATCCTATACTATACTGTGCTTTAAATACACATCATTGATAGGGGCCGTATTTTTTGGTAACAACGATAAGCGCGAAATTTTATAAAACAACCTCCATTAGCTATATTTAGCTTTTATATGCTTAACATACCAATATGAACCAAATTGAATCCACGAAAAATCGCGAAATTTACTTGGTTCCGCGAAATGTGTCTATAAGCGCGAAATATGCCCTTTCTGTCCGTGAAGTGAGAAATGAGCACTAAAATGTGCCTTAAACTCACAATATTGTGATTTGGTGTACTGAAATTTTTAATTTCTTAGCAGCATGTTTTTTTTTTCTGCTGTTTCTGTGGCTGTCGAAGATTTACCGATATATCGATTACAAAGATTGCAGAATTTACACAAAGATTGTCTGTGACCTGGTTTGTACTGTTGAGTACACTCCTTTCCTGCTATGTCTTTGCCAAGTTAGCGATGCCTTTGCCAAGTTAGCGATGCCTTTGCCAAGTTAGCGATGCCTATGATCGATTACAGCAGAAGAGTGTAGAATGTTTGTTACTTGTATTCAACAGATTTCGTCTTTTATCCACAGTGGTATGGTTGGCACTTCTGTTTGCAAATGGCTATCTGATGGTGTTTAGTAGAAATTACGATAATATTTCTCGTAATTATATTTGAACATTAACTCTAATCATGCCTAAGTTGAAAGTTACTTCAGTTCATACAAGGACAGAAGAATATAGAAATTGTGGGGGGGGGGGGGGGGGTGAGAAGAATATAGAAATGGGGGGGGGGTGAGAAGAATATAGAAATGGGGGGGGGGTGTTAGTTCATGTAAATAAAGAAGCAAAGTTTGTAATTGAGCAATGTTCCCAATGTAGTATAAGTATTTCACGAAATATCCACCGAAATAGAAGGAAGTTAACACCGAAATCAGCCATTTTATTTCACTAATAAATCAGGGCCCTAATCATTGAACCAATAACCTCAAGCAAGAGAATTAAGTCGTTATTTATGTTAACCTTTACAATGCTTAATTTATACAATAATATAAGCCAACTTCAACTGAAATCATCAGTGGGAACTAAGTTTGAAATCAATAGAGTGAATTGTAGTAGAATAACTAGTTACTATGGAATACAGTCGAACACAAGGATAAAAATTCTCAAAATTTTATATGTAGCTTTACTCTATAAATATTACACTTCTGCTTTTATACAGTTTTTGAACAAAAGAATTTATACGTCAGTAGCAGTGAAAAGGTTAAAGCGAAGTCTTTCCTGTTTTTCGGGATTCATGACTATTACCGTAAGCTTCACGCTAATCTGTCCGAAATAACGTGTCACCTTATCAGATATAGCGTTATGGTAAACCGGCGCATGCGCAGAGCATCCATCACGTGACTTTAGCGTTTATGGTAACTTAACGTAAGCTGGGCAAAAACTCTCTATTATCTATGCTTCTGTGCTTAACATCGTTTTCTATGCACCTATGCCTAGGTTTGACCACTGATACCTCTTTTGACTTCTTTTCTCTGCAATAGGGATGTCTGGAAATGAGTGCACTCAGTTTCATGAGTACAAACAAAGAGCAGCTGGAGCAGGAGGAGTTGGTTGAGGCACTGTGCTGGAATTTTTCAATTTGAGTAATGTTTCTGAAAGAGACAGTGGTCAGATTCCTCTTGCTGATTTTGGGTTACAGGCTTCTTAATTGAGCTCTCCAAGTGTACACCATCGTTACAAGTGAATTTTTATCCCCTTACAGTCAATTTTAGCAGCAAATTTTTCGTATTTGTCTATCTGTTGTGAAGACCTACTTACATGCTAAGTTCAAGATTAGCTTTGGGCATGACGTGTACAATCCCTTTGCTAGTATATTTCAATGCACACATGATTTTTAAATGTCTTCACTTCAAATTTAACGAGGGCCTTCCACAAATAAGTTTCCCTGGGGCCATTCACAGAAACAAAACATAATTTCAAGGAAATATTTATTGCAACAGACACAAGCTTTTTTCAACATATTCGCCACCGGAATTGAAACATTTGTCTTACCATGGTACCAACTTTTGAATACCTATGTCGTAGAAGTGTAGTGCCTGGGATTTGAACCACTGTGTGACACACACCTCGCCTGTCATTTCTTTAGGTGTAGGAAAAGATGGAAATCACTGGGAGTGAAGTCCGGGCTATAGGGTAGCTGTTTAAACATCTTCTAGCAAGTCTCCTGCAGAAGTTCGGCTAGGAGGTGTTGAAACATTCACCCTAAAGCCCAGACCTCATTCCCAGTTATTTCCATCTTTTCCTGCGCCTCATGAATTGACAAAGAAAGACAGAGAATGACAGAGAGGCGAAGGTGGTTGTCACACAGTGGTTCAAATCCCTGGCGGCAGACTTCTACAACACAGGTATTCAAAAGTTGGTGCCATGGTAAGACAAATGTTTCAATTCAAGTAGAGAATACGTTGAAAAACAGCTGAACACTGGCAGTGTCTGCTGGAATAAATATTTCCTTGTAAGTGTGTTTTGTTTCTGTGAACAGCCCCAAGGGAAACTCACTTTGTGGACGGCCCTCGTATAATAAA
The DNA here is from genome assembly GCA_964059195.1 of Ectobius pallidus. Taxonomy (NCBI): domain Eukaryota; kingdom Metazoa; phylum Arthropoda; class Insecta; order Blattodea; family Ectobiidae; genus Ectobius; species Ectobius pallidus. Next base: position 6,565,664 of record CAXKWD010000012.1, read on the forward strand.
ATATACCTTCCAAATAATTAAAACCACAAAACCCCTCCTCACAAACTGTCTTCTACCACTGGTTATGAACACTCTGTGTAGTAAGCATCAGGGTTTCATTGGGGAAAATAAGGGAGTTATAGTACATTCCACTCCAAATAGCCTCACTCTAGCTCCCTTCTTGAAATTGGTATGTGAAGTGGCTCACTGGTGCTCACTTACCTTGACCACCACCATGATGACCCCAAGAAGATAAATTATGTCCCTGACCAGGCTGTGGAGGACTTCCCATAGGTGGATGTCGCCCATGATGATGAGCAGGATACTGTCCTGACATCGTGAGAGGGGGTGTTGACGTGTGCACTCGAGAAGGTGATGGTGAAGACGTCAATGTAGTAGGCGATGCACTTAACAGACCTACTGATGAATGCTGTGGTGAGGGAATGGAGTGGTGCTGAGAGTAATCGCCTGACGACTGCCACTGTTGATTGCTTCCACCGCTGCCACTACTGTTGTTATTAGTGGGAGAGTAACCGCTGTGCTGGCCTAGGTCAAAGTCATAAACAACATTTAGGTTCACATACCTCAGGACAAGACTGAAGGTAGAAGCCAAACCAAAATTTTTAGTCGCCACTGTTTTTATATGACATATAATTAAAAACTTTTCAGAATTATCCTTTCCCTTTGCAACATATGTTTATTCTAAATAACACGCTGAAATAAAAGAAGCATGTTGTTGTAGTGCTGTTTTTCTGTTCTGAAATACTACATATTAGTTGAAATACCAATTATCAATTGAGATTTTGGATTAAACTCAGACAATGTGCATCTGCGGTGTTTCCATCCTTAATGAACTACTCCCAAGTTCTCAAAGAACTCTGAAGTCGTTGAGAGTTCTGTGATAAATGAGTGTGGCAACTTACACTAATGTTAGTAAGAACGAGGCCAAGAAATATGAATACTAAACATAAATATGAAATCAACTAATAATAAGATAATTTGTTGCTGACATCTTTTATTTTATTTTTCTGTTTATGTAGGCTATGTATCTGGGAGAACAAAACAATTTTTTCCACATTTCTATTACAGTCGAACCTCCATATAACAAAGACCGATATAACGATAAACGGACATTAAGGAATATTTTTCTATGGTCCCGGCAAATTTTCTACCTTAATAACGCTACTCGTCCCTCATTATAGCGATTGAGATATTTCGTGACCGGTCACCCTTTCATAACGATACATATTTTGAAGGGAAATTGCCATTCTAGATCAGCAACTTAGCCCTGCAGGCGGTAGGATGTAGCAGATAATGTCTAGGGACCGGATTTTTAGGTTTTTACCTATTTTTTTCCCTTACTTCCAAAACAAAAAGTGCTCATACACTTTTTCGAATCATGTCCATAGGATTCACCCACATTAATTCTGTGGCACCTAAAAATACCTAAATGGGGTATAAAAACCTAAATATACCTAAACGGGATATAAAACCTAAAATATCTAATTTAGGCTACTTTTTTGTCTTTTTTGTTTGTCAGTTGAGAAATCGATATTTTGCGGAGAGACAATAACTTTGTCGTGTTGAAATTAATACCACCAGTGTTTCGTTCAACCCATCGTCGTCTAGTATGGACAGTATCAAGAGACGAAGTGTAAGAGTACCGGCGTATTCCTTTTAAAATATTCGTATTAACAACTATTGTTGCCGTGTCTGAACAAGAATATAGATTTCCGTGTTTTAAAGTGCTTGTTTGCCTTTAGTACTTCCCTGTTATTCATAATGAGTGGTCACACTGTGAGTTTTAAGAAGACGTGTTAATTATGCCCAAACAAATGAAATCGAGTTTATTACGGCAGTGGATTGGCGATGATTTGAATTTCATCTTTTTTCCCCTTCTTCTTCTTCTTCTTTTTCTGAGGTTATTTTATGACGTTGCTCTGTCCTAAAGCAAGTTTACACAAATTTAAGTCAATTTTGTTAAGTTAAACTTTACAAGTATTTTGTATTGATTCCTATGTAGCACATTCAAATTCATTTTACCAATTATTGTACCCGAAAACGATATTTTTGTCTAAAAACCTAAAAAAAACTATTTCACCTAATGGAAAACTTAAAACAGGGTTTTTAAAAACCTAAAAATCCGGTACCTAATAATGTCCTGCCCACCTGGGGCAAACCTTTAAGCCACTGTGAGAAATTTCAGAAAAGAAAATTTATTCTTAGTAGAGGGTGGAGTTCAAGGTCACTGACCAATGTGATTGTTCCATCCTTTTTCTTTCTTCCCTCTTTCCAACCCCTCCATGTGACTGAACTTTCTGTGATGTATGCTAGGCGATGTTCAACAGCCAAAACTAAACTCTGTGGCGCTACATCCCTGAAGGGACTTGGCCTACCACCAGACCGCTGCGTCATCTACCACAGGCAGATGGCAGGATTGGGGGCATGTTAATGGTGGTTTGCAGGACCGGAGCCGCTGGTTCTCTATCACGTAGCTCCTCAATTTGAGGAGGCTGAGTGCGCCCCTGCCAGACCTCCCTACCTCAGAAAAATCCGAGGTACCGCGGATTGAACCCGGACCGATGGATCTGTAGTCAGCGACGCTAACTACAAGACCACGCCAGCAGTTGTTAAACAGCTAACTAGTCTTTAAAGTTATTTTTCAGTGGGTGGGCGAAAAATAGCCATGGCCTCCGCTCAACGAAAATCAATGTCTCGAAACAAAATTAGCATATGATGATTTGAAGCATACAGAAGTTGCAAAAAAGTATAGACTTTCACAATCTACGTTGGGTACATTTCTTAAAAAGAGAAGAGAAATTGAGGAAAGTGTTGTGTTTGTTACAGTATATGTTACATAAATTCTTCTGTTAGGTTGTGTAAGTACATAATTAGGTTTTTTGTCTTGCATGCAGTATTCTTAAGATATGTGGAAATTCTTGTAGCCACTCGATATAACAATATGATCTGCTAGGACCCGCAAATATTGTTATAAGGAGGTTTGACTGTATTAACACGTTGGCTTCTAGCGGCCATTTTGTTTAAAAAATCTACATTTTTGGCATTTTCAAAGGTTAATGGTAAATTCCATTTTATTTATTAAGAAATTAGCTTGAAATAAAAACCCTCTTAAACTACAAGAAACAGTCTACAATTCATATTATGCCCTAAAATTTGTTGGGCTTTAAGAATACAACCTAAAACCCTATTAGACATTATACATAAAATTTCATCACGTGTTCTAACTGGAGGTAACATTTTAGAAACAAAGAAAATGCAAAAAAAAATATGCTGTCAGCTGAGCGAATGACACATACCTCTACCACTACCTGTTAAAATACATACAAATTGTAATAATATAATTGTTTGTTGTAACTAGGAAAATAAAATATCTTTATTAAAACTAAAAATTATATGTTCAACAGTAGCAGGAGTAGAAGTATCAATAATATAATCAGTAACTGTGCTTGTGAGTGGTTGTGTATGAGTAATAAACTTTGTTTTATAAGTAGTGTTTTTTGTTGTTGTTTTAGAATTGTAGTTTATATTTATTATCCCATAGCCTATTATTAGTCTAGACTTCGGACTTTAGGTAAAAACCTATTTTAATCCTTAAGTGACATATAGACGAAAACTTGTATATGCATGTTTCATAAGCAGGGCCCGGATTCTGATGACCTAAAATTGTTTGAAAAATGACCTATAAAATGACCCTAAATTTTAAATAAAATGACTTAATAATTATAAAAAATTACCTAAAAACTGATATTTTATTTATAAAAAATTATTATTGTACACACAAAGTTATAGACTAGTTTGTACATAATTGTAAAAACTGTAAATAACTGTATTGTTGTGAATGTTCTTTTCTCACGAGAATTTATACTGGCACTGAGGCACTGGTGAGTCAAAATTCGGCATTTCCTTTTGTGGTCTACAGGATTATATTGTTCTTTTTAGGGTAAACAGTAGTTTGCAATCTTAAATCCAAGCATGTGGCAGACTCTGGTGCCAAGTCAATCTAATAACAATAGTAATATAATACACAATTTTGGCGTTTCTTTGATTCTCACTTCCGACTGACACATGTAAACACTTTAACGCCGAATTTTTCTTTCTTGCATTAAACAAACAACACTTGAAAATCAGCACCGCTAGTGACGAAAAAAAGTTAATACACTTCATGTAAATACATGAAAAATGACTAAATAAAGAAGCAAATGACACGAAAATGACAAAATAATGACCTTAAATTTAAATAAATGCCCTAAAAATATAAAATTGCATAAAATGACAAAAAATGACCTAATAAAAAGGCATTTTTATAATCTTAGAGGCCATGATTAGGATTTATCCACAAGTTGGCAATGTCTATGCAGCATCAATAAAAAGATGACATGTCATTAGAATCCGGGCCCTGTTCATAAGTGACTATGCCTAAAACTGATACTTTTATAGGACCTAAAACAGCCTATTTTTACGTTAGAGCCTAATATTGCCTTTTTGCTTGTTTTTTTCTCTAAAGTTCAAAATAAGTTATTTTTTGTTATAAATTCTAGCATTTATTTTCAGTTCGTACTAAATTTTTAGCTTGGAATGTGCAGTACATGATACATTTGTGACGTGATAAGGAATGTTTTGTCTTCAGTAGAAAAATTCTTTGGAATTCCCAAGAAAATGTAGTGTTTTTATCAGTTTAAAAAAAAAAAAAAAAAAAGTAGTTCTCTGAATCACTGAGGGATACAAGGGGTTGAATATGCTAGCGTGCATAGCTTCTAGGCGCAGGGATTAGGTTTTCACTGTCGGTGTCTTTGATTCTAGCATTAGGGTAACTGGTTTTATTCTGTTCTATTCTAATAGCCACACTGGTCTCGTAAATTGGGCGAATGTTTTCAGTATGATTGTACTTCCGTGCTGATTGCCGCTGTTATTGTTTCCTTCCCACTCCAGTACCGCTCTAGACCAGGAGGAACCGCATTCCTCACAGCACTAACTCCTCGGAGGTATACAGTATGTGGGAGGGAGCAGCGTGGACAATGCTACATAAGGAACAGTTTCGTAGGTATATGGTTATCTTCACTTTCGTGTGTAATGTGGTGTTTAAATAATCCTGAAATGCCAAAAATTAAAACTTCGAAGGCTTCTCTGATACACCAATGGCTACAAGAATTTCCACATTTTACAACAGATGGACGCGTTGTTTCTTGTGAAACTTGTAGCAAAGGCATGAGTACATTAATTATTGTTTTATTATTATTTACGGAAAAAATCTGCTAACTGGAAGGAAATAAATTGGAGTAGCTATGTCCTTTGGTTCCCTATTGGGATGGATTTAATGTCTTAAAACTTCAAACCAGTACTTTATTGGGGGCCAGTAACACTTAAGCTAAGGTAATTTTTAGAATTTCTTAAGATTTTGACTTTAAAAACTAGCATCGCTAAAATCTTAGGCCTATTCTAAGCATGAAATATTTAATAAATACGATTATTTTAGAACTGATTTACACAAATTTATTTTGATGCAAATGTAGTAAAAGGGTTTCAATTAGTTTTCATTTTTTTTTGTAGGTATCCAGTGACAAAAAATCTCATTTAACTCAACATGTGCAAGGTGCTATACACCAGAGAAATGTGGTGCGAAAAGTAAAATCAAAACAGTCTCTTCTAACTCAAACAAACAGTTCAACAACCAAAAATGAATTTCACGCAGACGTCTGCCGAGCCATCATTGCAGCAAACATCCCGTTTAATGCTCGTGACAATCCTCCTTTGAAAGGTTTCTTGCAAAAATATTGCCAGAGGAATATTCCTTCAGAATCCACCATCAGAAAAAACTATGTGGACAGTACATATGAAGAGGCTCTCTGTAGAATACGTTCAGACATTGGTGATTCACATATATGGCTTTCAGTAGATGCAACTATTGACAGTATGGGATGCTACGTAGCTCATTTAATTGTTGGAAAGCTGAGTTCTGATTCCCCTTCTAAAGCCATTTAATATACAGCAGACAATTGACCCGAACCAACCAAGACACAGTAGCACAGTTTGTGAACACTGGCCTCAAAGTATTATTTCCCAACAGTTTCGATGAGAATAACATACTACTAATCTACATTTATCCCTCTGTCACTCATATTACTTGTCTTGCTCATGGCTGAATTGTGTTGCAGAGCAGATTAGGCTACAGTTTTCAATAAATTGATTTCTACTGTAAAAAGGTATATGTGAAGGCACCAACAAGGGTTCAGGCTTTCCGAGAGAGATTATCGAACGTTGCACTTCCACCAGAACCTGTACTTAATGGTTGGGGAACATGGTTAGAGGCTGCTGACTATTACAGCAATCACTTTAATGAAGTTAAAGATGTTATGATAAATCTACCAGATGATTCTGTTAGCATTATGTCAGCAAAGGAACTCATGGAAGATTCTAGAATTCAGAGGGACCTAGTATTTATTATGTCACATTATACTTTTCTTGTGCATGTCATTGCTTCACTGGAAACTGCCATGGTATGTGCACCAACATTTTTAAATCCTATTTGGGCAATTAAATTTACAAAGTGTTACTATATAGGAACGAAAATTCTTTCACACTGGCCGTGTGTAGGCTAAGATGGACACGTGAAGTCAGAATGAAAAAAAAATTCAATGACTATGGCATTGAATTTTTCATTCTGACTTCACATATCATTCCACTGTGACCTACTAGTGGTTTACTATAAAGCCCGGGTCTTAAGTACTTACAGGTTGTAAGTCGCCACTGGGTTCGTATATCATATTGAGAACGCCTGGTGGTATACTGGGATTGTGAGTCAGTTGAAGAATTTAATGTTGTACCGGCACGTTGCCATGGTAGCTCAGTTGGTTAGAGCATCGGCACGGAGAGCCAAAGATCCTAGTTCATATCCTGCTATGGCATTGAATTTTTCATTCTGACTTCACGTGTCCATGTTACTATATACTTTCTGAACTTTCAGATGCAGAGAACTGTGCTGAGTACAAAAAATAGGGGAACAGCTCTGATCAGTGCCCTTTGGAAGCTTCAAAAGCAAAGATACACCCTTACAAATTATGTAACTAGATGGGAAATCAATAGCTCTCTCAGCCACTATGCTGAGCAGGACTGATAAAAATAGAATAGCATTTCTGGAGAGTTACACCAATATTGCAATCTTCTTTTGAAGAAGATATAGGCTTAGTCATGCAAAAGCAGTGAAAATCAGTTAAAATATAAATCTTACCATGATTTGGAGAACCGTAGTGGTTTGGAGAAAGTGCAGAACTACTGTAAAGAGCCTGCTGTTGCTGAGGATTACTGTAGTTCATTCCATGGTGTGTTACTGACACATGGCCAGCAGGAGATGAGAGGCGACTACTGTAATAACTGCCAGGAGATGTCACTGGACTGGCTGGAGAATGTGGCGGCTGCTGTGACTGCTGTGGATGCTCAGGAAAAGTATTATTATTCCCAAGATCTCCTGCAAACATGTAATGGACTGTTCTGTAACGGCAAGCAATATACAAGCATGTTGAGGTTTCTGTTACCTACATACGAGGGGGAGTCCGAAAATAAGTTTCCCCTCTATTTTTTCCCAGGAAATCGAACAGCAAAGGGGGAAACAAGACATCGGTTAAATGTGAAAGACACCCATAAACCATCGTGATGGCAATGACTTTCTGTTCCAGATTGTGATGGGAGATGAATCGAGGGTCCACCATTTCACGCCCGAATCGAAGGTTGCATCTATGGAGTGGAAACATCCATCATCACCTGTTCTGGGACGCCCAAGGGGTTTAGTTGCTGGACTTTTTGGAGGATGGAACCATCACTGCTATGCGGGACTGTCACACCCTGTCGAAATTGAAGGAGGTGATTCGGAAAAAGTGGCCTTGCCTTCTCCAATCTGGCGTTCTATTGGTGGATGACAATGCAAGACCACACTCAGCGCAAAACCAAATTGCAACTGGAGGGCTTTTTGAAGCTTCTAAAGCGGTATGAAAAATGTCTCAATGTACGTGGTAATTATGTGGAAAATTATCTTTAATGTCTCATTATATTTTTTGTCTTTCATCCACATCTCTGTACACAGTTGCCAGGGGAAACTTATTTTCGGACTCACCCTCATATATATACACAGTGAAACCTCTCTTACCAGACACCCCTCTTAATGGATGCTCTCTCTCTGTTCCCTAGCTCCTAATAATGTAAACTGCGTTTTTATTTCTCTCTGCTCTATTTCTCAATTTGCAGAGTTATAACAAACAGCTGCATATTAATGCACTCTTCGAACAAGCCATGATCTTTAATTTTGCAGTTCGTAACACATTTGTAAGAGTCCTAACATGCAGTATTGGTTATGGTCTAGAATTGAATGAGGTAACATCAACGGAAAACGTAAGGGTTAGCAAACTCAGCTTAGTAAACCAAGTTCACCGTAAATATTACTGAAGATCCTCAACTGAATTTATGACTAACATTTCTAGAAAAATTAAACCTCAAATGACCGGGAATTCAATATGATTTCTAAATATCGGAATATTTAGGCAACCCGACAGAACCCGATGGGGACAGGGGGAATTGACTCCGAAAATCAGAACTGTCCCAACCAAATCAGGACATCTGTTCACTTTATCTACAGACAGATACTCTCAGACATAAAAATCCACTTATAACGAATCTTCTAACCTCTCTTAGGCCCGTTCTTACGATGTCCAGTTAAGTAGGAGTAAATGTTAACTGGTAGTTTATTTTACGGTCGGAGTAAAGTTCCAGTAAACGCTTCTTTGTTCTTATCATCTTCTAGTTAAAGTTTACTCCCAGTTAACGCAATCAGACAAAAGTCACAGCAGTTGGTACGAGCGTTTCTCAGTTGTTTGCAGCAGTTTTTCATCTGTTTTCATTGTTTGGTTTGATTTTGCAATGGATAATAAGGTTATGGCTGATATAAAAAAAAATAAAGAGACACAGGGATTTCTTTTCAAGTGAAGAATAATATTGTCTCTGAGTGATATCGACGAAAAGCATCATATAATTCAAACTAAATAACACACAGTAAGGTGTGGCCATAAGAGCAAAGCTCAAAAAGACGTATCAGAAAAACCCATTGTGAAATATATAACCTCCTCTGAATTTAATTATAGTTTGCAGTATACAGTACGGGCAGTAGTGTGCAATCAGTTGTCTTACAATTAGCCTAAAAAGGTCGCATAATTTGCGAGGCAAGACCTAAAACCTAATAAGTTTGTGTATGAAATGTGTAGCTAATAACTACAGGATATATTACGAGATGTTTTCAAATGAAATTATTGGCTCTTAGCATAACATATTAAAATACATTATATATAGGCCTATATAGTTTATATATTACGCTTATTATACAATTCCTGTTAAATAAGAATACAATCCTCCTCAAGTAAAGTGGTTGTAAAAATGAAAAGAAAAAAAAAAACACTTTTCGAAACCCCATCATATGATCTGATGTACGGGTAGAGGAAGCAAATAATAAAGTAATTGTTGTCCAAACTTTCATAATAATTTGATCTAGTTTTCAATATTTTTTTTATTTATTTTTACATATATTGGCATTGTTCTTCATCACCAGTGACATTACGAAAGCAGCTAAATAACTTCATCTCTCCATTTTAATTCAGTTCGCGAGAAGTATAACCTCAAAAAATCCTCCGGTTAGGAGTTTACTTGTACATTTTCCTACAGTAAAGATTACTGCCAGTTAAGAGCTTTTTACCAACAGTTAACGCCTAACCAGATATTGTAAAATCGATCTGTCAGTAAAGTAACCGTAAAAGTAGCCGTAAATATTTTACTGGAGATGGTAATAACGGGCCTTAATGGGATAAAATGATAAAATCATACATCTGTATCACACTTCGTTTCTTATAAAATACCTTCTGTTAACTTAGTTTTGATGCAGCCTGTACTTCTTAAAATCCACTCTTGTTCTCTTAAACTTGAAAATGGTCAGGAATGCAAGGATTCACTTCCACAATAGATAAAATTGAAAACTTAGTTCGTCTGCAGACATTGTCAGACATAAGTGAGTTGTATTGTTTTGGTGAATGCACACAAAAAGGCTCCATAAAAGAGTTTAACTTTGAAAAGAAAGGTAGGCATTTACATGCATTACTATTACAAGCATGAAAAGTATGGTATGCATAAACTGTTGGAAGTTTTTAAGATTGGAATGACTCAGGCGGCAGAAATAAGGGTTTATAAGGACGGAAATAAGGGGGATTTAAATAATTATAGGCCAGTTAGTCTTACATCAGTGGAAAGTAAACTAATGCAGCACTTGATATTCGGAATGTTTTGGAATCTAAGGATTGATTCAGTCAAAATCAACATGGTTTTATGGGTTATTCCTGCGAGAGTCAGATTATTTCTTGATTTCAAGATCTGGCTGATGAAGTAGATGCAGGCAGGAGAATAGATGCTGTAGTAATTGATTTCTCTAAAGCCTTTGATTTATACTTGATCCAAGATGTGTACAGCCTGTGCATTTAGACGTGAGCACTTGCATGCGCCGCAGAGATAGGGCGGGACGGAAGGGGAGTGTGTTGCTAGTATGGATCACGTGAGACTGATACCACTGCGCATTGTGTTTACAGTGCTCTCGTCTAAATGCACGGACAGTACAGAGCAAATGTAAACAATCGAGTGTGAAAGTACAAAGCAAAGTTCATAAGAATCCATTTTTGAGACTGTTTAGTCAATTACATACGGTAATGTCAATTGAACTTTCTTTTTTATACGAAGTGCCAAGGGTCGATTTCCAATTCTGCCAAGTGGTTTTTTTTTCTTCTTTCTTTCTTTCTTTCTTTGATTTTAGTTTAATTTTGACTGGTGACTTGACACCTCCTGTAGATCTTTATTCTTTTAGGACTTCAAAAACCGTACTTGAAACTAACCTCACGGATGACGCCACTTTCATTCCCACATCTTGCATAGATACTACGTTTTGTATATATTTACAATCTGTATCTTCTAGCTGCTGGACAAATGTTTACCTCAGACGTTTCTTTATTGGTGATGTAAGTTCTGAAGGACCTGGCTCGCAATGTAAATGAAAAAGACACTGAATTAATTATGTTATAAAATACATCTTGTACATAGTAACTTACGTCACTTCTTCTTTTCAGAAACAACAATTTTGTCAAGGCAACGATAACAACAAATGAAATCTTGTTTGGTAGATATAAAATATGTTGTGAAACAGGTAAACCTATGATATACATATGAAAGCAAGCAAATCACTTAACAGAACTTAGGTTTTCCCAATTACATAAGATATAAATAATTGTACGATGTGTGCGGAATGGAAGTAAACATCTGACTGAGTTTGTCGTACCATCATGAAGTATGCGCTGGTGCGATTAAACAATAAAACGACAGGACACAGTTAGTTTAGGCAAGCCTGTTGTTTACTTTTGCTCCGTACACATCTTGAATCAAGTATAGTTCCTCATGACTTACTGATGTGAAAATTATGTAATATCTGACTATATAAATGTGAGATAAGCTAGAATCCTGAAATTTTAGAAAACAGGATTCAAAGAGTAAGGATTGGTAATGAAATATCTGATGTGGGTAATGTGATATCAGTAGGGGCCGTATTTTTTGGTAACAACGATAAGCGCGAAATTTTATAAAACAACCTCCCTTAGCTATACTTAGCTTTTATATGCTTAAAATACCAATATGAACCAAATTGAATCCACGAAATATCGCGAAATTTACTCGATTCCGCGAAATGTGTCTATAAGCGCGAAATATACCCCCTCTGTCCGTAAAGTGAGAAATGAGCACGAAAATGGGCCTTAAAATCACAGTTTTGTGTTTTGGTGTACTGTATTTCTTTATTTCTTAGCAGCATGCTTTTTTTCTGCTGTTTCTGTGGCTGACGAAGATTTACCGATATATCGATATTTGTGATCGATTACAAAGATTGCGGAATATACGCAAAGATTGTGTGTGACCTGGTTTGTACTGTTGAGTACTCTCCTTTCCTGCTATCTCTTTGCCAAGTTAGCGATGCCTATGATCGATTACAGCAGAAGAGTGTAGAATGTTTGTTACTTGTATTCAACAGATTTCGTCTTTTATCCACAGTGGTATGATTGGCACTTCTGTTTGCAAATGGCTATCTGATGGTATTTAATAAAAATTACGATAATATTTCTCGTAATTATATTTGAACATTACCTCTAGTCATGTCTAAATCGAAAGTTACTTCAGTTCATACAAGGGCAGAAGAATATAGAAATGAGGGGGGGTGTTAGTTCATGTAAATAAAGAAGCAAAGTTTATCATTGTGCAATGTTCCCAATGTAGTATAAAGTAATTTATTTCACGAAATACCCACCGAAATAGAAGGAAGTTAACACCGAAATAGAAGGAAGTTAACACCGAAATCAGCCATTTTATTTCACCAATAAATCAGGGCCCTAGATATCAGGTGTACCTCAGGGTTCAGTTCTTGGGCCAATTCTCTTTCTTATATACATTAACGATTTGCCCTCAGTCATTGAAAGTTAATGCCCTCAGTCATTGAAAGTTAATGAGACTGTTTGCTGACAACTGTGTAGTGTAAAGAAGGATGCAGGATAATTCAGATGTTTTTATACTAAAAAATGATATTCGGGAAAGCAGTAGTGTAAAATCTTGTGATTTTAGACCATTATTTGCTTGACCTTAATTTCTGAACATACCCTGCCATGGTATATTTAACCTAGGTTTGTATTCAGATACTCTGATATTTCAATAAGTATTGATATATTATATTACATTTACCAGGGTGAAACAAATATTTTATCTTGCTTTACCAATGTTTGATACATCGAAAGAATATTAAACACTATGTAAAACTCGTTATTTGTTAAAGAATATGTATTCATATTGTGTATTCTAGTATTACAGGTAAATGTGTGCCTATATCAACCTAAGAATACTATGGTATTGCAATGGAAAGAAGTAGAAGTTACCAGAAAATTCTTATTACTACAACTCAAGAATTTCTGAATATGTCCTCTTGTAATTTGTAGTGGGGATGTGTTCACATTTTGTATGGACAAATATATGACTGGTTCAGTTCTTCTCAGTCAGTTCTACACAGTCAGTCTCCGCTGCGTGTTCAGTACACATGCAGTCTCCGCTGCGAGAACATTACTCAGTCACTCTCCACAGCAAGAACATTGCTCACGCCGTCTCTGCAGCGAGAACATCATTCACCGAAGCCTACAGCTACAGCCCGCCAAGGCGACAGTAAGGGCCGCCTACGCGAAGCCTACCAGCCATGCACGATTGGAGGTAGCATTCCGCTGCCACAGTGTCAGCAGCTAATCCAGGATTTCACCGGAGTTATGCAAGCAAGAGCATAACCAGCATTCACCAATCATGAATCATCTCAGATGCATATCTACACTACAGTCTATCGCATGAGCCGATATCTGAGACAACATCTCAGACACAATCCAAAATGAGAACGCAAACACCACTTAAAAGTTAAGTAACTGTTTTCAGTCAGGCTGAAGCCAGGATTTTTTCTAGCTCAAAGAATGAGCTCTCTTATACTGAAAGTTACCTTTGTAATTTCTGCGCTATCACTTTTGAGGATTTTGGGCAATCTGCCGGTCCTCCTTGTCTTAATTACTGAAGCATGTGAAGCTTAGTAATTGGTAAAGATTTATTAAGTTCCAAAGGGAACGGCATTATTTGCATTTTTCTATTAAGTCATTCTGAATTTCATTTATTTGAGGAATTTGGGCTACTTGCCATTTCTCCTTGATTTGAATTTTGGTAATACAAGAAATAAGAAATACCAAATCACTTAAAGAATAAGCTTCGATATTTATTACTCAATACAACATTTCTTCAATAACATTAATGTATTGGCTGTTTGATACTAAAATAAATTTGTTATTCATTTGTTGTTAAACATTTGTATGTATCTTGGTAACTTGTGGAAAGTGCAAACCCTCGATTACAGTATCCACTCAATCCAGAATCTCGTTGGTTCTCCGTATTATATGGCTCAAAATATTCATATGTAGTTAGAAATCCCTACAAGTAGTCTTATTAAGCTACATTTTAAACAAAGAAGCTATACCTCAGGTAGATTGCCATAAGTACTTGGGTAATAACTTATCTAGTAGCTTGGGGGACCGACAGGGCGGCCTGAAGAGCCATTTTGTCATGCGTGTACTGAAGAAGGGCAATATTGCTTCAAAAGAATTAGCATATAGAGCTTTAGTGCGTCCAATAATGGAATACAGTGTAGCTTGTTGAGATCCGTACAGGGTAAATCAAATAGATTCTTTAGAAAACGTTTAGATTCAGGCAGCAAAATTTGTCATGGGGATTGGAAAGATGAGGCTGAAAAGGTGAAAGAAATGGGATGGGAACCACTAGAAATTGGGAGGAAAAAAAAGCTAAACTCAGTGCACTTTTCATAGAAGTAACCTCCAGAATTTAGAGATCCCAGGGGAGAATGAGTTAGGCCAAATTGAGAAACTCGTGAAACCACAACAGCGCCTCCAGGTGGTACATGATGGAAGTGTGGAAGTTGGAGGTCCTATGGAAAACAGGTTACAAGTAAGTAATGAATATTAATGAAGTAGTGAGTGTTCTCCAAGATAGTATGTTTTAATAACAGTGATATTACAACAACAGACTATACTGTGAGTTAAATTCTCAGTGAAGTTAATCCAAATTCAAGGGATGTACTGTTGGTGCCATTTTAAGACCTCGTCCCAAACCACCGTCTATCTACAAAAGAATATAACAGCATTGTTCCCCAATCCAAAAATCTTCACAGACTTGACACCAACAAAGAACAGGTGCTCTTGTAGTCTTGTGGATTTCCCCAGCGATGCAGCTGTCATTCACTACTTCTTAAGTGAAGTACAGTTGACTCCCTCTAGTCCGGCCTCGGATGGTTCGGTCGCCGGATGATCCGGCCGACTTCTTGGAATGAGTCATCTGCACGCGGAAGGGTTTCTCACGGCAGTAATCAACTAGAATAAACATTCTGTTACTGAATGACATTCTTCTTATGGTGAGGAATGTGATGTAATATAAATAGATTATTGGGCAGCACTCACCACTGTTTATTGATCCTTTTGTGAAGCCGTTGTCAAAGGTTACTAATCTTGCGTGGAGCCTTCGTCTTGAATAAACATGCCTGTTTAGTTTTCAGTCTTAAGTGTAAACAAATCTCATCAGTTCACAGCACTGGAACTGGCGATTACCTATGTCGAGCAACAGGCTGCTGCATCAGCTATCGATATAATGTTTATGAAGAAGTGGCGTGATTATGCTTTCAAAAAAAGAGTTCAACTAAAAAAGCAGAAGAATATAACAGATTTATTTTAATTTTGATACTGTGATTGTAATGCTGTATTTTAATTTTTGGCCGGATTAGAGGGAGTCTACTGTAAATGTGCTGTGGTACGTATTTGGCAACATTATACTGGACTGCAGACAAGTGTGAATGCGCCTAATTACCTTTCTATTCACTGATTGAAGAGGATTAGGGTGGCAGCAGATGAGGTAGTTCTTGGAAAAAGAGTCTTTAAGAATGGCACCCACAATATGTATTATTATCATCAATTGAAAATCAATTTCAAATAACTAAATACATTAATATTCACGTAGCATCCTGAGCCCTAATCTTGAACCCCAGCTGAATTCGACGAGGCTGCAAAGCTTTTGAATTAACAGATTATGTTCTTCTGAGTAACAGCCTTGATGAAAGATTATGATAAATACATCATTGCAGTTATAATTACATACTTGCTAAACTCAGTACAAAATATTTTTTTTTATTCCCCCCTGCAACAACTGCAGGTTGATAGCGACACAGTAGACCTACCAAAAAGTTAATAAGGGGGCATCTCCTTCTCCCTTTGAGCCCCCATGCCGACTCCCATGAACCTTATGTTCTTATAAAATTTATACATGTTTTTATATTTTGTAAAAGCAACTACCTGACTTTTAAATTTTAACACATCATACACAAATACATTACGGTACATATTATTCTTGCCATATTATTCTTACTAGATGTGTATTATAATAGCTTACATTTTAAATACAGTAGGCATACATAGAAAATGTGTGGCTAACCAAAATAACAGGATTTTAACACAGAATTATAAGAACTTTTAGGCTTGCGTTCATTAATTATTTAACTGTTTTATGTTGGAAGCATAATGAAGAGTCAGAAACCAATGTGGATTGTGGAAATAATGAAAACCTTAGTAAGCAGGAAATTAATTAAGCTGCCGCATACCAGTTGTTCTCCCCAAGGCCTGAGCTTTAATTTAAAAGTCTTAATATTATCATCCATTAACGGTCGTGAGTGTAGACAAGCCCCCAATCCTGCCATCTGCCTATGGTAGATGACGCAGCAGTTGGGTGGTAGGCCTTGTCCCTTCAGCAAAGCAGAGCAACGAAGTTTAGTTTTAATATATTCATACAATGAAATCACAAACTACTCATTACAACTGAGCATCATTTAAATGCTCTGTAATATCTATCATATAAGTGGCGTGTTTTTAAAGTAAGTTCCGATAATTAAAAAAAAAAAAATTCCAAATACTTTACTACCTTTCATTACCTCTTACACTACTTCTCCACATAGTCACCGCCGTTATTCAGGCACTTAACACATTGATGACAGGCCACGAAAATCTTGTCGTATGTTATTTTTTATAGTTTAAGTCGTAGGTTTCAAAATATGGTTATGTATCTAGAATAGAAAGTTGCTAGATGTTTTTGGATCCTTTACTCTCCTTATTATTTTAATTTTTTTAACACGGTTAGGAAACATAGCTATGCAGTGTGTTTACTTTCTATCTGCAGTTTTGTCATGGTCTTTGAGAGACAACAAAAAACTATTTATCATTAGAGACATGCAAAAGGTGTGTTTATTATCTGGTCAAAAGTGGTATTATTTTCCCCCAAAAGCGGTGTTATTTTTAATGCAATCTTACTAATTGTTGAGTTAAACAATGATTTCTACAAACCGAACACTGGAGTGAGTAGCCTATTTGATACCTTACGTTATTTAACTTTCAAATGAAAAAATAACCATTGTAGCCAAATTCCTTTTCTCCTGTCAGTCAGAACATTGTTGTAGAAATATCATTTAAAACTACAATGAACTCTCGATTATCAGTGTTAATTGGGACCTTGACACGCACCCAATACTTGAAAAACACAGATAATTCAAATGTTAGAATTAATCAGGTGCAAGATTTTGAAATTCCTTCACTTAATTTCGAATTTCCTGCACTTTGTAGCCTTTTTGTGCATATGACGAAATTAAGTGCGGGAAATTAAAAATCCGACAAAATAAAAGTGCGGGAAATTCTAAATTAAGTGTGGGAAATTAAAAATTAAGTGCAGGAATTTAAATTTTTCGCGCATGGATAAGCCACCCACGGGTAATTGGGAGTTGACTGTATACTCAGGAATGCGTCAAAATGTAAAAATCACGGTTTTAATTTTAAAAACATTAAAATTCGCGTATTTTAAATAAGACGCTAAATTTTGCGTTTATAATGGGAAAACGTTAAAATTCGCGAATAAAATCGCGTTATCGCAATTGCGAATTTTGCAGCCCTTGCGTGATGATGGAATTATGGAGTTAATGTAGTACGCTGCTGATAATTCAGATGTTCCTAGCAACAGTGATTTAGAATTGAACGATAAGAAGAGAGAACATTTTCTGTTCTAGAACCAAACCAGGGCCCATGGCATCACGTCTATCAAGATAATTATTATAAGAGTATTACTTTAGCAAAATATTTGCTTGAGAGTGAAACAATCGTTTGTGGGACATTTAGAAGCAACAGCGGACTTCCATGGTCCTTTCCCGAGACAGGGAAGAAATTAAATTCAGGGGAGCACATTTTGCAGAAAGGATGATGTTCCCCTCCAGACTTGGAAAGATAAAAGGGAAGTTAGAATGGTCAGCACATATCACTAGGCGACTATCAAGAGACAAGAAAATAGAACGGGATATAGTAAACAAGCCCTCTTGTATCCTTCAATAAGGGTGTCGACAGAGCAGACCAGCATTTGTCTTATTAGGGTAGGCCTATTTAGAAAACCCATGAAATGGAGCAAAAAATTTGTGCTGTGGTTATTAAACTCTGCCCACTTTAATGTGTTTAGGGTATATACATTTCAGAATCCTCCATTCACTGGTTCCTCAGCTCCTCCTTCAGTTCACGCTCCTTGAGTTCACACACTGTTCAGTTTACGCTGATCTCCCATGGCTTGCTCGCAGGTCTTACATAGGGCCGTTGAATGTTTTGGAGCTGACGTTGTGATGTTTCCGTCCACGCATGATCTAGAATGCCTGTGGCGGCGCCCACTCGGTCACACCCCTTAGCACGTGGCCCCTCCTCCGGCCTCTTCCACAAGTGTGCAAAGCCCACTCACTGTGACGTGTCTCCAATAGGCCACGCCCATTGGCATGCAGCTGCAGTCTGTTCAATAAGCGAGGCGTGATCTTTCTCGACATCAGCAGTTTCTAGTAGTTCCTGCCCTTCCTTTTCTTCCACCTTGGTCTGTCTCTCTAGTTCACTTTCCAATTCCTGGTCGAGTTCTTTCTTAGGGCTTAACTGCAGGTTGTTCCATTCACTTGTCTTTTCTCTTAGAGCCTCTCTCATTTCGGTGTTTTGCTGACCCATTTTCTTGTTCAGTCAGTCATTCTGCTGTTTCGACTCTGTGTTCTGCTGGTCCATTTCCTTGTTCAGTCGGTCATTCTGCTGTTTTGACTCGGTGTTCTGCTGGTCCATTTTTTTGTTCAGTCGGTTATACTGTTGTTTCGATTCAGCGTTCTGTTAGTCCATTTCATCGTTCAGTCAGGCATTCTGCTGTTTCAAATCGGTGATCCACTGGGCCCTTTCTTCCTTCAGCTCGTTCAAGGTGTGGAATATTGATTTTAACAGGTCCTCCATTTTGCATTTTTCTCCTTTTAATTTTATCCCACTTCTGACACCAGTGTAACAAGGGCTCGTCGGGGTTCGAAATTAGGAACTTTGTCTTCTGATTGAAGAAGGAAGGTTCTTTTATTTCCAACAGCAATACTCAGTACAAAAGCAGAGATTCTTGAATTTTCTCTAGTTCACTCGTTTTGTTCGCTGCTCACTTCCACTGTGCTAACTCCAAGTCACAGTATTATCTCCGTTCACACACACTGTGCGGACTCCCAAATCAAGGTAGCACAATGCCACGTCGGTCAACTCCGCAGTCCTCGCTGGCTCGTCACAGCACAATCCACCCATCGCACTGAATTCACCGTCTCAGTTCAGTCCAGTTCATCAGTTCCTCCATTCACTGGTTCCTCAGCTCCACCTTCAGTTTACGCTCCTTCTTGAGTTCACACTCTTCAGTTTATGCTTCCCTCAAGTCACACTTACTGGAGTTCACACACTGTTCAGTTTATGCTGTTCTCCCATGGCTTGCTCGCGGGTCTTATATAGGGCCGTCGAATGTTCTGGAGCTGACATCGCGATGTTTCCGTCCGCGCATGATCTAGAATGCCTGTGGCGGCGGCCACTCAGGCACACCCCTAGCATGTGGCACCTCCTCCGGCCTCTTCCACGAGTGCGCAAAGCCCACTCACTGTGACGTGTCTCCAATAGGCCACGCCCATCGGCACGTGGCTACAGTCTGTTCAATAAGCAAGGCATGATCTTTCTCGACGTCAGCAGATTCTAGTAGTTTCTGGGCAAATCATGGCATTGTGACAATATATATATTTTTAAGTTTTTATATTATTATTAAATGAGAAATTTCCTCAAAACAGAGGTTTGTCTCCAACCAAACAAATACAACAGTCAAGCACTATCACATAACTCATCCTGACACACAAAATATGATACCACCATTCAGAACTCTACACTGCTCACTACATTTCGCCACTTATCCCTGTCTTGTACATCTTCCTCCACTAAACCAAATCTTTCCATTGACATGTGTACATTCTGTATCCAGGTAGTAGCAGGTCGTCCTCTTCCTCTTCTTCTCTTACTTTCCCATTCCTGTACGATTCTAGGTATTCTTTCTTCTCCCATTCTACATACATGTCCATACCATCGAAGTCGTTTCCTTTCAATTGTGACTGCACTCTCTTCTTCTACTTCCATAATACGTCGTATTTCCGTATTCCTAATCCTGTCTTTCCTAGATATCCTGGCAGACCGTCTCCAGAAGTCCATTTCCAGTGCGTTCAATCTGTTAACCTGTTTTTTATTTAATGTCCATGTTTCTGCTCCGTAGAAAACTATACTCTGTAGTATGGTTTTGAATATTTTCGTTTTTGTACTATTGATTATATTTCTACTCCATAAAATTGAATTTAACATTCCTATTATTTTCTTTCCACTAGTAATCTTTTGATTAATATCCATATTTGATGTCCCCTCTATTTCCAGAATTGAACCCAGGTATCGAAAATTTTGCACTTTTTTAATCCGTCTCCCATCAATGTATAGCTCATCTAGATCATTCGTCAAATATTCTGTCTTATCATAGTTTATCTTCAGTCCCCACCTTTGATATTCCATTGACAACTGACGACATACATAATTGGCATCTTCTCCATCCTGCGTTACTATTACCTGGTCATCTGCAAAGAACAGGTGGTTTAAATATATTTCTTCAGATACCTCCAATCCCATCCTTTTGCATTTCCTAGACCAGATACGAAGGCTGATGTCTATATATATTTTGAAGAGTGTTGGTGACATGGGACATCCCTGAAGTAATCCTTTGCTTGTTCCAAATTTCCCAGAAAGTTTCCTCCCTATTTTAACCTGGCAGACATTGTGTCTGTATATTTGTTGTATTATTTTTATTACTGAAGTTTTTATATACATTAATTAATACTGGAAGTATTTCTAAAAGGTAATGGCAGTAGATGGATGAAAATTTATATATATTGCTAATTTTGCCTGCTTTACAAGATCATAACACTTGTTTTACTGGATTACATTTAAATCAAAATTTAGGGCCATGACGGAATTACACAACCTGTCTCACATACTGACCTGTGACGTTTTCATACAGACCTGTGACTTTTGTTATCTTTTTCTTTTTTTTTTTTCACCAACGCAGGATAACTAACTAACTTATATGCTTTCTTCCACCACTTATCACAGAATCAGTACAATCTGGATTTTATCCTAGGTTAATGGCAGTTAGGTTAGGAACAGTGATATTAGCTTAGCAGGGTCATTCTGAATTGCATTTCATAATGTGCCATACCCACTTCTGCATTACGGTACGACCAAAGTCGCATTGTGCAGATTTGCATGCAGAATGTGATGTTTTTCTTTTTTCACTGAAGCAGGATGACCAACTAAGTTTCTTGTAAATTGCTTATTAGTATAATGGCAGGTGTGCTGTGTATCTTCTGCAATTATGAACAGTAACATTAGCTTAGTAGGCATGCTGTGTTTTCCCGTTTTATAAATGTGACATATTATATCTTCTGCATGCTTTGTGGTGTTTACTGACAGGTTCTGTTAACCCATTGGCGCACTTTACCAGCTGGGAGACAGGCGAACAATCCAAGTCCATTAGCACTTTGCTGGCTGCAAGACGGGCTGAACAATCAATTCCTTTTCTTAAAAGTTCTAGCTTTCCCTGAGTAGATGGCATAACATTCCATACACCATTTTAAAGCTCAATAAATTCTGTATGGAATAGCATGCAACATGATATGCTTAATCTCGATTCTCTAAGGTATAAATTGATCGTGAATATGTGGTTATTCTAGCTTTCTCCATGTAGGTGGGATAACATGCCTTACTACAGTTTTATACCTACAAAAGTTATCTGTCTAGTTGTATTCAACACGACAAGTGTTATATCAATTTATAACTTAGAAATTGACATAAAAAGCTTGTGATTACGGGATTCCGAGTCACATTCAGTATAAATTAGGTGGTCAACACCCTCAGTCAGGTGTAGACTACACTAAACTAAACTCCATACCCTGAAAGTACAAGGCCTACTGCCTGACCACTGCATCATCTACGAAAGGCAGATGACAGGATGGGGGGGGGGGGGCATGTGGTCAGCATGCCGACACCCATGACCGTTAATGGTTTCCACCTAACCTAAATTCTGTAAAGTGCTGTTTTTTTATTATCTTTTTCTGTAATGTGGCACATTATATCTCCTGCATGCTTTGTGGTGTTTACTGACAGGTTCTGTTAAGTCAAGAACAGTGATATTAGTTTAGTAGGGCATACTGAATTCTTCCATTTCATAAATAGGCTTATGCCATATTCCATCTCCGAGGTCCGTTGTGTTTGTCAACCTGTTTACCCAGAATTCGAGCTGCTCTGACAGTGTAATGTCACATCTCTAACATCCAATCACAAGTTTCTTCACGATTCGGAAAAGCAAATATGGCTACAACTTTTTGCTAGATCCTGTATTAAAAGAAAGTGTATCATTTAGAGTGGGTGGATTTGACCAAATCATTTGCCAAAACAACATCTTCATTCCCCAGAATGATCTGTAACAAAATAACTGTGATATTATTAAGTGTATTATGAAAAGAATCTTTGTTTTAAAACTGGGGTACCCTACACTGCGACTTTACCAAAGTAAGTAGTGGCACCAAGATTCTGGTTTAGTGGTAGTTAGGTTAGAAAGAAAGATATTAGTGTTAAAGACAGGTACTGTTAGGTTAGGATAGGAACAGTGGTAAGTTATTTCCTTAGTAGGGTGTGACATTGTGACATCACGCACTAACATCCAATCACGAGTTTCTTCACGATTCGGCAATGTAAATATGGCGGAAATTTTACTACCTTTTTGCCAGATCATGTTATAACAGAAAATTTATAAATTAGGATGAATGGGTTAAGAACCAAATCATTTGTCAAGATAACATTTCTCCATAAAAAGATGATTAAAATATGTTTGATTTTAGGTGTTTTACAAAGAGAATTTTGGTTTTGAAAAAGGGCCCTCTACAATTGGATTTTACCAGAACAACTTGCATAGAAACCCAGATATGAGCTACAGCAGAGCCAAATAGAAATGAGCACTCTGCCAGGTGTGATATTTTGGTTTCAGAAACAAGGAAAACTGCCAAATTAGAAGCTGTATTATTCTTTAGCATCTTCCATAAGCAGCATATATTTGTATGAAGATTCTAAATGTAAGTAAAATCTTGAAGAAGTGGACACAAAATTAATCTAAAATGTCAATGGGAACAGCTGTTAGCTGTGTCTCCATTGATATACATTTAACACCAACATGTTGCAGTTAACATATGTTAAATGTTTATCATCAACTTGTTGATGTATACAAGTCAAGTGGTTTGCCAATTAACAACCGTCTCCACTACAATGTTATAGGTTAACATGTGTTGGCGCAGTTACGAACAGAAATGAATAACATTCAAAAAGGAAACGCCTCTGAAGAGGGCAGCCAACATTACAAAATGAGAGTAGTTTTATATACTCGTTATTATCTTCTGTTAACTGCCTATGACTTTCTTAAATACTAATTTTGTACAGGGGCCATTCCATTTGTGACGGAATTACAAAGTGCATGTCTTTTTTGACATAGTCCTTACAGATACGTTGAGCTGTGTTTATGAGAGAAAGTGATTCTTTGTGTGTTGATAGGTGATGTATGGACGCTTCTAGGAGTATATAAGTTTACTGGATTTAAATAACTTTTAGAAGGGAAAAAATGTTTTTAATATTTGTGACGGAATTACAAAATGTCAACCACATACAAACCAAAGCGTGAAACCTTCTGAAACTCTGTGAACTCTAAGGATTGAGGAACTTTATTTACACATCATTCTAAACTAGAAGAGCTGTAGTTTATGTGATTAAATTCTAAACTAGTTACATCTTTTTATTTAGGTACCATTAATGAATGAATGAGTGTGACGGAATTACGTGACGGAATTTCAAATTTTCCTTTGAAATTAAAATTTATCTAATTGAACTGTACTCATACCAGTCATCAAGATTGTAGACTGTCTATATCTAATTAACACTTAAATGAGTTTTTAATGTTATTAAACAAAATAAAATAGGAACAGGTTGGGCATATAGGCTATGTAAAGAATACTTAATCATATAATTATTTTCAGTAGGCCTATATGGCTTGTTTAACATTATTCACCCATGGCACTTTGGTGAAAACATGACTACGACACCCTCTTACTTGAAATACTGGTTGTTCAGGTAATTTCTGCAGGTCACTGGCGTATGGCACTATGGCCCTGGGGTCGACTCAGCCTCTAACAGAAATGAGTATCAGGAGCAATCCTTAAGGGTAAAGGCGGCCAGCAGTGCATAAGGCTGACAACTTTACCACCTTCATGTGCTGATTATCTAAAAATCTGGGAGCCTCACATCCTGGAACCCTCTGAGCCTTCAATGGCCTTTAATAGGGAACACTTCACTTTTTTTACTTTTTTACTGGCGTGTAGCCAACATCTATTTTCTTTTCCATGAAATACAAAGCTAATTCCTTTATCATCTTTAACTTTAACTTTAAATTCTGATACGCTTATGAAATAATGTATATTGTAATATTCTGAGGATTTGTACAGTTTGGTAGAAATTTTGTACAGATCAATTACTTTAACATGAAGAATGTCTTTGGAATGTGAAACGTCTTTGACATTGTTCCATCTTTCATAATATTTGCAAACTGCAAAATAAAGAAAATCCTCATTTATTTCGGTATGGTATGAGTTTCACACACTAAGGCATTTGCTTCTTTGAGAGCCATCAACATGTACCTTTTTTGGACTTCAGTCTTTCCAGATTCTCTTTTATGTATAGGCCTGTGTATATGTGTGTATAAAATCTTTACATCCTGGGCACATCCAACTTATATGATCAAGATTGAAAAAGGCTTGTGCAGTTTGACAACCTGCTGATTGAGGTTTTTAGTTTTGTCTGAAATTGGAGTTAAATCCTTGACCACAGATGAGCGCTTTCGTGGACTTGCGGGGAGAGCATTCAGAACCTTTTTCACAGTTTTTCCAAAAGATTATCTTGATTTGTATGGAGAATGTGTTGAAGCAGAATGGCCACAGTATTTTTCAAATGAGAAGCGTTTTCCTTCACCGCCAATCACGTGTACGAGCTAACGAAGTACCGCTAGCAGGAAGGGTCTTCCTTCCGTCTCGCCGTCTCTGACTGGACCGCGTATCTAAGCAGGAGAAGAACAAACCGCTTGTCATCTGCAAAACACTGTAGTTGAGGGAACTTCTACAGTATTTCTACATTCTTCTTTTTTCTTACTTCTTAATTTCTGTACTGCTACGTAATTAGTCATCTTAGTTTATTGAGTTGAAGGTGGTTCTTAGATGCTTTTATAATTGCTTTCTGCTCTCTGTCTTTCTTTTTCATTTCTTCATGTAATCCTGCATTCTTTTTTTCTTTTCCGGCACTCACGCTGAGGTTCTGCTGCTGTTTTACCCATTACGGTCACTGAAGAAATTGATACTCCAAATAATCCAATAAAATATTACAGATAATTTTCTGTGCCTAATAAAGTTCCAGTATGCTTGCTATTCTTATTTTAGTATTACATACCTTTTTTTCAACTTAAACTACCTAAGTTCATGTTAAGTGCTGTTTATTAGTAAGAGGATCAGTGTGTGAAACAGGTTATGTAATTCCGTCACGACCCTAAATGTTGATTTAAATATAATCCTGTGAAACAAATGATATGGTCTGGTTGTAAGCAGGCAAAACTAGCTTTGCATACAAATTTTCTCCCACCTACTGCCATTACTTTAATAGTAACAGAGAAAAATGTCCGTTTTTGTGACGGAATTACATGCCTAATGCACAGAAACTTCCAGTATTAATTAAAATATATAAAATATTTTTAAAATACATGTTTAAGTGCATTTAAAGAATCTTAATGAATACCAGTTACTAATTCTATGATTAATTGTCAAGTTTTTTACCTTTATTTGAAACAAAATTATCAATAACAATGGTGGAGAAATTCAGTCACGTACTTGGTGTAAAAGAGGTTCTTCTTCTAGGAATCCCTAACTGCACTAAATAAAATATATCTTCAAAAACCAAAATATTCCTGTGAAATATAATCCTTCCCCTACGTAAATATGGTTTTACTTTCTAATTACATTCATTTTTAGAAATCCATGTCCTGGTTGACTTTTTTCTGGAATGGCCCACGTAGATGTCTTGATCTTTTCAAAATAACTATCACATTTTTCAACAATGGAGTATGCCATAAAAAAATTTTAAAAGTAGATGCAATACTATTGAGAACACTGATATACCAAATACTCACATAATACAAAATGGATGCTGGGAATATTGAGGAAGCTGTTGACTGCTTTTTGTTTACCCGGAAATTCCCGAACCAAAGCCAATTAAGCTGGCGATTGCTTTTCGTTTCCTAGAAATTCCTGAAAAAAGCTGATATTGACAGACTAGTCAATTGACTTGACATGTTGTCCCTTTTCTCCGGAAAACAAATTAACATCTGAAAATGTTAAGTGCAACACGCTGGGTTTGCATGTCAAGTCAATTGGAACGCGAAATTGCAATATACATTTCAATATCAACTTGTTAATATTGACTTGTTGATGTTTGTCTAGTGGACACAAGATACTTGATATCGGCCCTGATCCCCTTCATGTTTTTCTTATAATGGGGGCTTTGCTTCTAAGTCTTCTACCAGACCCCCTTCCAGGAGCTTTCAGTTTAACTTGGTATTGGCTTTCCTGCTTTTCTTTGGGGCCTGCACCCCTGGACCTCCTTTCCAGGTTTCTTCAATGGGAGCTTCATGTACGGTAATTATTATAAACAGTAGAAGGGACCAGGAGCTTTGATGTGATCCCTTAATGATTTGTTTTTGTTGGGGACATACCTTGCCAGGATTTCATATTCATTACTAGTCCTTTTTCCATTGTCTGATGATCATTAAAACCATAAAAACAAAAAGAAACACATTCACAATGGATCTAAAGACTTAAAAAGTCTACACAACGTTTTGACCCTCCTTTGAGTCTTCCTCAGGTGAATATAAATGACACTAAACTGCGGTCCAATCCTCCCTTCTATAGACTACCATCATGCATTGCCACTTGGATTGTAGTGAATCTTTTCCCCAAAATCTATAGTTTGACCGTATTTTGATACCCAATCCTTCGGAATATTGAATTCTCTTACCATGCCAGCCATTCCCGGAGGTGGAAAGATTACAGAAGTTTTTTTTTGGATTATGGCATTTCTGCTTAAGTTCAACCACTCGTCCCCCAAATCCCCAAACAGCCTTAATAGATATGAAGGTGATTTGGGGGACGAGTGGTTGAACTTAAGCAGAAATGTCATAATGCAAAAAAAACTTCTGTAATCTTTCCACCTCCGAGAATGGCTGGCATGGTAAGAGAATTCGATATTCCGGAGGATTGGGTATTGAAATATGGTCGCCAAGTGGCAGTGCATGATGGTAGTCTATAGATGGGAGGATTGGACTGCAGTTTAGTGTCATTTATATTCACCTGAGGAAGGCTCAAAGGAGGGTCAAATCGTTGTGTAGACTTCTTAAGTTTTTAGATCCATTGTGAATTATTATAAACAACTTAACAGGCAATCTAACTATATAGGTCTAACTGTATGCGTAACATGAAACTATTGACAGCAATGGATAAACCTGTGTAGAAAGAACCAATGAGATGGAAGATCTTCGGCAACCAATGAGTGTGTCAGTGGCCAACCTACGGCTGCATAACTGGTCAAAACACCTCACACAAATACCTAGCTGTGTGTCATACTAAAACCAAACTGAGTTAGGCTATACAAGCTGTCAAAACTCTCTGGAGCAGATTTCCTAGGCTTCTCTCCTACTAGCCTGAACTTAAGACATTGTAAGAACTGTATTTTGCTGACAATTCCTCATTCTTGTGACTGACTGTGTTAGGTAGCCTACCGTAATATCAGGTCTGGTCGAGCACTCTGCTCCCTTGCAACACAGGGTGTTCCGACCTGTCACATGGCTCACAGGTTGGCTGCCGACAATCCTCCTTCTACAATGGTTCTTCCCGCACAGGCTAATCCATTGCTCCAATAGTTTTATATGCTACACACATTTAGTTATATTATGGTTACTTACTGACTTTGTTACTGTTATAATAATTAGCTTCCGGCAAAGGGGGTCTGGGAGAATCCCAAGAAAAACAGGAAGAAACTACATGACTGATATTGAGTTATCGTAGCCAAAGCTCCTGGTGAAGGAGGTCTGGTGAATGTATACAGGGGGCCTTGGTGGGGGCGACTGAGCCACCAAGACCACGTTTTCACCATTACATTTCCAGCATTGAATATTGTCCGCGTGACCCAGCCTGACAATTACTACGTTTTCATGCAGAATTCAGATCGATCTGAACACAATCCCATTCCAATACAATCCCGTTTTCATGTAAAACTTTCGATCCGATATTGAAAACATCGTTTCCGAGAGAACCCACAGAATGCGCTAGTCTCACATTCAACGACCAATGAAACTCTTCTCGCCACTCACGAGAATATCGCGAGGACATTGAGGACCAATGAAACTCTTCTCGCCACTCACGAGAATATCGCGAGGACATTGAGAACCAATGAAACTTTTCTCGCCACTCACGAGAATATCGCGAGGACATTGAGGACCAATGAAATGTCTGATTAGCGTATTGAGATCGAACTGAATACGGGTAGTGTTTTCATGGCGTTTGCATACGATCTCAGTTCGATTCGATCCTACTTTTTAGGGGGATTGACCTTGAAACTCAGATCGATCTGAGTTCCCGTTTTCATAACAATTTCATTCCGGTACGAGGATTCAGATCGATCTGAATTCTGCATGAAAACGTAGTAAATAGAAGATCTTCCATTCTAAAGGTAAGCAAAGTTGCTAAAAAGTGGACACAAAATTAGCCTAAAATGGGGCTGTGAATAGCTGTTAAATCATGATCTCCTTGCGCTAGAAGACATTCTATTGTCAGGCTGGGAGAAGACTTTGGGTCATGCACACAGTGATCATTGCTGGAAACCTAATGGTGAAAACCTGGACTTCGTGGCTTAGTCTCTAATCGAGGATTTCTACCAGATACAGTAACTTAATATTGGCACCGGATCCCCTTCTTGATTTTGTATATTGGGGCTTTGTCCCCAACCCCCACCAGGGCTGCACCCCTGGACCCCCTTTCCAAGTTTCTCCCAGACACCCTTCACTAGGAGCTTTAAGCATAGTAATTATTATAACATTAACGGGGATCTAATTATAATATAACTAGGCCTATATGCATATAAAACTATTGGCTGCAATGGATAAGCCTGTGCGGGAAGAACCAATGAAGATGGAAGATCGTCGGCAGCCAATGGAAGTGTTGGTAACCAACCTGCAGGCCACATAAAAGGTTGGAAGACCTCATGATAAAAGGGAGCAGAATGTCGTAAGTACCCGGCTATTCTTTAGAGTAGATCCCTTCAGAATTATTCTGACATGGGCTGCGTTAGCTTTTAATACTAATAGATGGTACCTTGGTTTATATGGTAGTACCCATATTGATGATGCTCTTCATAATGGCTAGACCCCTGGAGTATTATAGAATGGGAATCCGAAGGCTGATTATTTTCTATGAGGTCTCTTCCACTACCTGAAAAATACAAAACCGAATATCAGATTGAAATAGGCTGTAACTATTTTACGTTTACAGATTATTACATACTTAATCCATATTACTGCACCTCAAATTCGATTAACTACATCATAACCTCAAAAACACGGTGTCATTTATCGTATAAATCATTCATGACCATACTCATTCATAAAAAAACAATTTATGTATAACCAATTATGCCGTAACTTAAACCGGGGAATATACGCTGAAATGCATAATGTCTTTAATCCCGAAACACCTAAAGCGATAAACGCATTAAACTTAGCAGCATAATCCTGGGGCGTACCCCAGCAACCGGCATGCTTAAGCGGCCAAACGCATTAGTTTATGGAATCATCCGAATGGAATCCTTTCTTTCCTTTGCACAAGATCGATGGGGGGCGAAAATGCCGTCACTACACAAACATTCAAAAGTATCTACGTTTTCATGTCATAAATACATTCTACATGTTACAAATAATTTCAATATGGTCATTTTACTTACTCTCATCACAAAAATTCCTTCGAAATTCCACAATTTTACACCTAGGATTTCCCTTCCGAATATCCTGTAATCATAAACGCAGGATGTAACAAAGATGGCTGCTGTATTTTTTTGACGCCATCTATTGTTGTTCCAAAGAACTTTTCGAAGTTGATCCTCCATTGTTCCGTATTGCCATCTGTTATGGGATGAATTGATGAAATTGTTTTGCCATTGAAGAAATAAATAATACTTTTGAGATTTATTTGGTATCGACAATGGAGAAGAGGAGACAGCAAATCCGATGGTGGTTTGGTGGACATGGCGCAGTTGCCTTTTTTTTTTAATTCAATTCATTTGGAAATTGGAAACTAATTTTGGATCCTCCCCTTAATAAATAATTTTATTTAAAACTCAAGCGTTGTTAAAAATAAGATAAAAATATCACTGCTCCGTTTAGGCTTATAAAACAGTAGGCCCTAGAGCAAAATTTAGATCTAGGCGGTCTAGGCTAAAGGCGGCATGTTTGAAAGAGCGGAATATCTCCTGTCGAAATGACTACAATCATTCAACTTAATGACAAATAACTGTTTGTGGCCACGCTATCAAACAAACTGTATGTGATTAGAATAAGTCATTATCATAGAGTTAAATGTACTGCATGTTTGAAAGAGCGGAATATCTCCTGTCGAAATGACTACAATCATTCAACTTAGTTTGTGTTTCTTTTCATTCGTTATTTCTATATTCCTTTGTGTATCAACTTCTTTTTCATAACACCGCAAAAGGAAACAGTATGGTTTACCATTCTTCAATAGCTCTTAAAGCCTCAGCAATCCGCTGCTGCCCGCTTGTGGGAATTGACGAAATGACTAGTTCGCAACGTTCTGCCAGTAGAGGCGCTGGTTCCCGACTCGTGCCGGCCAGTGCTTTAGTTGAACCTTTTATAGAGGGAACCTATAAATTTATATGCAGGTGTAATTTATACGCAAATTTATCTATTTGTCATTTTATGATACCAAACATTATAGTCAAATTACCTTTTTAAATGGATCACATAGAAATTACTGTTGCATGGTTTGAATGAATGTATGTATGATGTATATGTATTATATGTTCTTGAGTTTTGTCCATTCTGTAGCGATAATCTTAATGATTTATGTATAGCGTAGAGCTTTATCACTGGTACTCACTACTAAATTGCGGTATTTTGTTACCTGTTGGAGCGCTTTCAACCGCAAGGAGCGGCCATCACAAACAAGACATGCCAATACGACCAATCGTCAACTACACCCAAGCCCCTGCATACAAACTAGCCAAATACATGGACAATATAATCAGACAGAACATAGAACTGAACACACAAACACAACTAAAGAACAGCAATGATCTAGTACAGAAAATCAAAGACATTGAAATCCCACACAACTCAACTCTAGCATCCTTCGACATCACCAATCTATACACAAACATACCAATCACAGAAACCTTGAACATCCTAAAGACCACACTACAAGAAAACAACACACCGGAACAACACATAACAGAAATCATAAACATCCTAGAAACCATCACAAAACAGAACTACTTCACCTTCGAGAACAAACACTACACTCAACCTGATGGCCTTCCCATGGGCTCCCCCATATCCAGCATACTAGCAGAGATATTTCTCCAACACATAGAACACAACAAAATCCTCCACGACAACAAACACGCACACAAAATAATCTACTGGCACAGATACGTAGATGATATCATCGTACTATACAGAGGCAACACCAGACAATGCACACAACTACTACACCACATCAACAAAATCCACAAAAACATACAATACACAGCAGAATTTGAAATAAACAAAACCCTCAATTTCCTAGATTTCACTATCACAAAAGACAGCACACAGAAACATAAATTCAAAATATACAGAAAACCCACAATGACAGACACACTCATACACAACAGCTCCAACCACCCAACACAACACAAATATGCTGCATTCCGATCCATGCTCCACAGACTTGAAAACACACCACTATCCGCTGAAGACCACAAAGAAGAACTTAACACCATAAAACACTTAGCCATTACCAATGGCTACAACCACACAGTCATTGACAACCTACTACACAAAATCAGAACGAAGAAAAATGACCAAAACACAGAAAAGAAAAAAGACAAATACATCACACTCACATACTTCAACACACATACACAGAAAATCGCCCAACAGTTCAGAAAACAAGGATACAAAATAGCATTCAGAACAAAGAACAAAACAATCAACAAAATACAACCCACAGACAACAAACAACACACAAACAAATACAACAACCCAGGAGTCTACAAACTAAAATGCAACGACTGCCCAAAATTCTACATAGGACAAACAGGCCGAAGTTTCAAAACACGATACACAGAACACATACGAGCTCTCAAACAAAACACAGACTCTGCCTATGCAAACCATATAATAACCACAGGACACGAATACGCAGACATCAATACAGACATGGAAATCCTACACATTAACCACAAAGGTCACACACTCAACACACTTGAACAATATGAAATATACAGACACACCACACAAGACAACACCAACATCCTAAACGAACAGTTACAATTCAAATCGCACGCGCTGTACGATACAGTTATCCAGAAATGTCTTCCCAACAACAACAACAACAACAACACCACGGAAGTCAGTTGCTGAAGATGGCCGCTCCATGCGGTTGAAAGCGCTCCAACAGGTAACAAAATACCGCAATTTAGTAGTGAGTACCAGTGATAAAGCTCTACGCTATACATAAATCATCAGTATTATATGTGTTGTATATATGTATTATATGTGTTGTATAATTTGAACACTAATATGTAAACTGACAATGTATCTGAAATGTAAAGCAACATTATACAGAACAGCAATAAAATTGAATTGAATTGAAATTACATTACAATAGGTTTGTTCCCAAAGCACCCAGAAACCATGAACACATCATTTGCGCATGCGCTCTTTCTCCATACGCGTTCCCAAAGAGAGAATTCATGATTCTGATTTTCAATCTTCTGTTCCGTGTGTTTTCACGGACAGTTTATGTACTATAAGAAAAGCCTGCAGGCTCTATCATGAATTGTTATGAGAGACATGCGCAGTAACCACAACTCCCTATTTACACGCGCCTGACTCCTCCCTCCAATAACCTTGCGCCTGATTTATAAGCGCATATGTATGAATAATGGAAGATAATGAAAAGTTTCCCAAAATATAGTTCATAATGGCCATGCATATTGCGTGTATAACCCACTCTGAAAAAGTTTTCTTACTGCAGAAAAAAGCCATTAGAAGTATTCTAGGTTTAGCTCCCAGAGACTCTTGTAGAGATCATTTTAAGCAACTCAATGTTTTGACCCTGCCTGGATTATATATACTCAATTGTCTAGTATATACAAAAGAAAATCTAAACTCTTATCCCCTCAGGCAATCATTTCATAAACACAATACAAGAAATAGTCACATGATCGACCTGCCTTACTCTAGACTATCTAAGATTCACAATAGTCATATATACTTAAGCATTGATTTATTTAACAGACTACCTAATTACATCAAATCTTACCCCTTGACAAAGTTTAAAAACGTCTTAAATCAATGGCTAACAAGGAAAGCCTTTTACTCTATAACTGAATTTAAGGAATTAGACACAATAGAATTAGACTTATAGTAAGTAAATTTGAGATGAATTGTTAGGATTAAGCTGTGTATCTTATTGTATTATATTGTTAAATGTTAGGATTAAGTTGCATATCCTATTGTATTATATTGTAAAATGTTAGGATTAAGTTGCATATCCTATTGTATTATATTATTAAATGTTTGGACTAAGTTAGGATTAAATGTTATGTTATGTAAAATCTATGACGAAGCCAATTGTATCAAACATACCTAACGGCTAATAAAGATTCTTATTCTTATTCTAACATGTTCATAGGAAATAACCGTTCCCAAAGAGCAAAATCACGGATAAGTTATAGATTGGACATGCGCAGTATAGCAAAATCTCAAGCAGTCATGGGTTAGCTTTGGGAACAAACCTAAGAACACCAATGCAACCAACTTCGTCGCGCAGGCAAGGCAACTGTCGCGACAAGAATAAATCATGACCCTAATCATGTTTCTTCCCAAAGACGTTTTATATTATTTTCTTCCCCATTATTAAAAAGTTCATATGTACTTTTTTCCTCCCTGCGTTTATGCCGGAGCGATGACGAGTAGACTTTTCCTTGCCGTAACGCCGTTCCGGCTCAACTTCAGCACTAGTGCCGGCCCATGCTGTCACTGTCATAACTCATAACATAAAAGAGTGACTAAAAAACTAACTCCGTGGCGCTACATCCCTGAAGGGACAAGGCCTACCACCCGACTGCTGCATCATCTACCATAGGCAGATGACAGGATTGGGAGCATGTGGTCAGCATGCCGACACCCAGGGACGTTAATGGTGTATTTGTTAGAGAATATTTTCATCCACCTTATACCCTCATTAATTTTAGATTAGGATAGTACGGAGGAATTGCCAAAAACATTCATTAAAGTTCACAGTATTTATTCATATTGCATGTTTATAAAGTAACTGCTTAAAATTGAAAGTACAATGAGGGTATAAGGTGGATGAAAATATTCTCTAACAAATATATATATCCCCTCATTGGAAAGTTCATCAATTCCGTTAATGGTGGTTTCCTTTACCGCTACTTCTCTATCAAGTAGCTCCTCAATTTGAATCAGGAGGCTGAGTGCACTCCGTTCCAGACCTCCCTACCTCAGAAAAATCCGAGGTACCGAGAATCGACCCCGGGCCGACGGATCTGTAGTCAGCGATGCTAACCACAAGACCACGCCTGGCGGTCGATAAATTATCCTACTTTGCAAAAATATAAAACACATATACATACAAATGTATAACTTGCTTCCTTCTACAATATTATTACATTACTAAGCCTGTAGGTGTAACTGGTGACGAAGTATTATGCCGCTAGTCTGACAAGTAATTACATGTTGTGGTCTCTTTCCATTATTACGAAGAAGTTATCATTTCAGATTTAAAAACTTCTTGAATGCTGTAGGGCAGCGTTTCTCAACCTTTTTAAACCCGAGGACCTCTAAAATGTCTAAAAAAATTTACGGACCCCTAATTTTACATCCCATTTTTAAAAGAATGCCTATAGTCTTAATATTTGGGGTATTAATTATAGGTCATTATAACGAAATATGTGAAACATTTTACTTCTTTACTTTCCACTTGCGTGATGATATTTTTTTAATTATGTCTGCGGACCATCTGCACCATCTTCGCGGACCACCGCGGACCATAGGTTGAGAAACGCTGCTATAGGGTAAATGTTATAGAAGTATTATTTTAAACATCGAAAGGTTTAACATTCTCAAATGATTTGGCAAAAGCTTCTACATATTGTAGGATGCATAGGATTGATAAATCAGTGTCGATACCAGATAACATTTACTATAACGTAAACATTACAATATGTGCTACGACTTGTGTGCTTCAATTTATGCAGTTAGCGTCTGGTGATGATGGCGGATGTCGTCGATGGTATTCATTGTTGCACGATGAGCATGAGGACGGGCGTTATCATGTTGAAGCAAAACACCTTCACTCAGCAATCTCCTTCGTCTTGGCACTATCGGATTTTCACATCTTTGGCCAATTAAAGGAGCACCTTGGAGGGCAGAAGTTCAAGTCTGATGAAGACGTCCAATCGGCGGTGCACCGCCAACCAAAAGAATGTTCTCACGCGGTATCGAAACACTTCCTATCCGATGGCGTTGAACTAGGAGGGGACTAAGTACAAAAATAATGTACAAGCAAACACTCTTCCTGCAGTAAAATAGTGGGAAAAAATTATTTGCAGTTTTCATTTGATTCTCCCTCGTACAAATTTTAGGCAATATGCAAATAATCTGCACTAGACAACGTCAACGAGTACAATACAAACAGGATAATATTAAGGCCATACATGATCAAACATACCCCTTATTAATTATTATTAATTATGCACTCAGAGTAATGTGTAGACGCACTGCTACATGTAAAAACAGTGGTATATTCGAAAAAATCACGAATATTATAAAAAGGATTATCAATTAACCATGCAATTTCATTTAGAATATATTTAAAGGAACGTCATGCAAATAAAGTGGAAGTTTCTTAAAAAGTGTTGTCCCATTACTTCATGATTATTGATTGACTTAGACAATCTATAAAATGGAGTGTAAGTATGTTGATTGCTTCGCGTATTATATGTATTATCTCTCCTGCTTTGAAAACTTGGCAGCTTATTTTCAGTGTGAATCGATACCGAACATGTACAAATTGATTACAGTCTGTGCAATCTGTGCTAATTTTGAGGATCTCAAGATTTGTGTATTTGAATTTATAAAAGTTGTGTCATCAGCATATAAAACGGTATGGCAAATCATTTACCATGACTATTCCACTCATACGCCCTATGTTTGATACTGGCCAATAAGGTTTAGCAATTCCTCGCGGATATAGACCAAGCACGGCTGTTTATCTTACAATATTCTTGTAGGAATCACGAGGATGACATTTTATCGGGTAAAATGATCTGCTCGTTACTGGACAAGAAAGCATCCGCATCAGCATTTTTATTTTATACAGCACTTGTCATTTTCCAGAGCCCCGACCATAGGCCACACTCTGTGTTGGTTCTGCTTTATTCTTTAGTTCTCAATTTTATTCACGGAATAGTCTTAATAAATCCAACTCGAATTTACGAGTTTCATCAGATAAATACGCTTCTGCTCCGCAGTCGCGAATCTATCGATAAACTACTCGTCAACTCTCGTGGGATTACCTATTACAAAAAGCAAAAAAGAACCGAGCACCGATCCCTGTGGCTATATGGCTATGTGGGCTGTTTAACCCACATGGTGTTAATAAAAATCTGCTTGATCTTGAATCAACAACCGATATATCTTATCGGTGTGAATCTGGGTCTCATTCATTGTACTGAATGTTCATTCGCTTTCTGCTGTTGAAGATGACAATGGTCTTGATTAAAGACATCAGCTTCAATGGAATTTTTTTGGTCTCGGTATACTTTCTAAAACCATTTATACGTATTGTCACTTGTCTAAAATAAGGAAAAAGTCACAAAGACCGTAACCAAAGTAGATATCCAAAGTAAAATGACAGGTCAATTATTTTTTAGTCAATGATATTTTTGTCATTCAGACTGTGATGTAATTAGGCCTATAAGATGCTTGAACAACGCACGTGATTCACAGCAACAGAGAAAATATGAGCATAGCAACGGTCGCAATTTCTCCACAATGACTCCTCATGGCTTGAACGGGTTGGCACCTGCTGTGTAGCCTACATTGTTCTCACTGAACATAAAACGCGTAAAAAACGTTAATATTATATTCTAAATATTTTCCTGAACGGCATTCGGGTCCGGTTAAATCACTCCAATATCCGATCGCGAGGTTTCCTCTAGGCCTATATATTTTTGAAATCGTGCCAAATGTGCACATGCGCATATTATCCAATGGACAGTTCGAATTTCACACATTCAACAGGTAAATTCGCACTTGTACCTGTCAAAAGAAAATACAAAAAAATGTATTTCTTTTTATGTATAATTGACAATGCAACCAGAAATGTTCATATCTTTTTTTATTATTACTGTCGTACTCCTACGCAATGGCAGGAATAAAAAGCAACAAGCTATAATTCTGATAATATGGCAACCTTGCTTCTCTCGGCCGGTTTTAGGGGCTGCAACCTGCAATGCTACATCGATCCAGCGAAGTGGGGGGAACGAGGAGAGGACGAATACAGATGCGACTAACTTGAAGTGGGGGGTCCTGGCAGCATGTGCGAGATGACAGCTTGCACATTATCTGCACCTCACGAATTCTCAATTCTTCAATTTGGTACTGCGAGCTGCAAATAACAACCAAGCGTCCGAAGTCAAGGACAACTCAATGATCATATAGGGCTAACATTTTGCGAGTGAGCCATTATATAAAAAGATTACAACACAGTTGTTGGTTGTTCCTTTCTTAAAATCACGAACCCGAAGGCAGATTCTAGTAGGTCTACGGTATTCCTGGCGTTACGGTGTAAATAGACCCACTGACACAATAAAGTAAAATATCAACTATATTTTATACTATTTTACAATAGACAAGCATTTAAACAAGTTTGTCACTAAAATTTTCTAGCTCCAGACCGCAGTTCGCAACAACTTTCATCTCCCAGGATCCTGACATGTGAACCAATACAGCCTAGCAATTCTTAATAAAAAAAATACGAAAATAAAATTTGTAGATGCAAAACAAACACAGAAACAAATCTGCTTAGTAAAATAATGAATGCAATACCGGTACCCCATTTACTCAGTGGCAAGTATATTTTCAACATCTGAGCCTATTGTTTTTCGCGCCTAATTTTTAATATAAAAAATTACCATTTAATAAGAATAAAATTTTACTCACCGAACCACGTCGCCAGTGTTCTGCCGGGCATTCTAAAATAATTTGTTAATAAAATCACTTCACAGTCATATCAAAAGAAACACATGAGCATCTAAAGTCATTATAATAGTTGTGAACCTCCAGCACGAATTCTACAAATTGCATTTGCAGTAAGTATATCGTCAGATTATGTACTGCAATATTTTGCGGAGGTGTTTTTATATTTGCGTTGCCGCAACCCGTACAGAGATGATCCGAACTAGCTCTACCTGGTGGATGATACTTAACTCGAACTTTTACGTCACCGTGCCAAGCCATTCGGTTGCTAGGCGACAACATCCAAAACGCTATGGACCAGAAAGGCAGCCAACATAACAAACCTAGTTCCCTAAGACACCTTACAAAATAAAAACTAATAATTCTCACTTATATTATCTTACACTACTTTTACTACCTGAAATAGCCTCACTTCTTCTCCAATTGATCACTCAAAATGTAAACATACTTTTGTACTTACCACTCGAGTTCCTCGCCCTGGGTACTTCACTCATTACTCGGATAATACATTTCCAGAATGCTTGCTTATTATGGACATTCTGTTCACCGTTATAGACATGTCCTGGTAACTATTATTCACGGTAATTATACACGTTAATTACAAAAATTCTTTATAGGGGAGGTTTGAAAATCGAAATTACTCTACCCTTGAAGCCAGTTTCGCCAAAACGTACGTACAAAATTCTCCAACATACGATTAACTTGCTCAACGTTTCATCCAAATCCCTGTGTTTAAAAACTACAAATTCCCCTCAAATTTTTGGCTTCATTAAATATCTCGATTCTCGACATGGCGAGTACTAGATTGCATGGTGTACAGAGAATACTTTCGAAATTAGAATCATCTGTTAATTCAGGGAATTATTATGAAGCTCATCAAATGTACAGAACATTATATTTCAGGTACAAGTATAATTCTAAGCAAATCTGTACGTGCTTTAAAATAAGATGTTTGTATGTACTTAACCTAAATTGGATGCGATATTTTTGCCACAACGCTTTGTGTTTATAGTATTTATGGTTTTCACATAGTTTAATTCAATACAAATATATTATATTTCAGATATCTTGGCCAGAAGAAGTATGTAGAACTGTTAGATCTATTATATGATGGTGCAATATTACTACTAAGACATGATCAGGTAAACTATAAATATGAAAGAAACAGCATTTTGAACCATTTCTACTTTCTCAAAAATAACTGAGGGTACACGTTTATTGTTTCAGCAAACTAGTGGAGCTGATCTAGCAATTTTAATGGTCGATGTTCTAAATAAGTCAGATACTGCAACTTCAGAAGAACAGTTCAACAGATTATCTCGGTGGGTTTTTTCGCTAGTTTTCTGTATTGGCATAGTATCTTTATATTCAGTATTATGATAAATCTGATTTCACTTTAACAGATTATTTGGTATGATAAGTTCGGATGTGCCAGAAAGAGAAACGTTCCTTGCCAGTGCATTGCAGTGGTCGTGCAGGGGTAGACCTACTCAAGAACACAAGAGTGGGCATCCTCTCTTCCATAGGAGTGTAGCACAAGTCTTTTGGAAAGGTAGGTTCTATTATTCTTACTGTTGACTATAGATTATCACTATCTTCACTACCCTGCCTTTCTCCCGAACATACAGGAAAATGGTATCTTGTGCACTTATTGTCATATAGTTTACACACGCAGTCTTCTGTAGGATCATGATACTCGGTTCTTCTGCAGAGCTTATGGTGAAAACCATGTATTGCCAGTCTTGTTATGGCACTGCGGAATTTATTGTTTGGACCTATCCAGTTTCGGTTCACCATTGCTTCAGTTGAGTAAAACTCTTGCCAAATTGTTCTTCTTTTCTGCTGCCTGTCCTCTTTTAGTTAGCATTCTTGTGGCGTAGAAGGAAGCAGGAATCTGATGCGTAGATCTTCTATTAGGAATGTCTCGCGCGCCAATTCATACGCTAATCTCGACTGAGCGAATTTTGAAATCCCCAATGCTGCTTTTAGGAATCTTGCTTTCACCTTCTCTATGGTGTTTAGGTCTCCGTAACTAAGTTCTTTCCACATTAGCTCATTGATGGACTACAGCAAAGACTTAGTTTAAATGCACATTTGTGCGAGTTTTCTTATTATTATTTCTCCCGAATATACGTATTTATTTATTTATTAAATCAAGAGAATAGCTGCTTTATTCATGTGCAGTGGAATCGTCAATGGATTTTGCCTGGTACTAGTGACCAGGCCCGACGAGAGGGAGGGGCAGCAGCCCCGGGCCCCAACCAGGTTTTATTTTTTACTTTCTAAATTTACTCAAAAATAAAATTGGTAATAAGTCAATAAGCAGCTTAAGTTATGGGGAAAAAATAGTTTTATGCTGCGCGCTAGGCTCCTCCCACGAACTCTAACGTCACCCGCCTTCTGAGGTCCGCGAAGATGGTGCAGATGGTCCGCAGACATAATTAAAAAAATATCATCAAGCAAGTGGAAAGTAAAGAAGTAAAATTTTTCACATATTTCGTTATAATGACCTATAATTAATACCCCAAATATTAAGAATATAGGCATTCTTTTAAAAATGGGATGTAAAATTAGGGGTCCGTAAATTTTTTTTAGACATTTTAGAGGTCCTCGGGTTTAAAAAGGTTGAGAAACGCTGCCCTACAGCATTCAAGAAGTTTTTAAATCTGAAATGATAACTTCTTTGTAATAATGGAAAGAGACCACAACATGTAATTCCTTGTCAGACTAGCGGCATAAAGGTGCGTATACATTTGCGCTCTGTACGCGTACAGAGCGCAGATTGGGACGGCATTTGAGGTGTTCGTGTGACGACACGCGTACAGAGCGCAGACAGTACGCCGCGATCCGTCTCCTGTCGGTTTTTTCGACGAACACAAAGGATTTCTGATTTCATATTGGGACGTGTTTTTGGTAGTTGCGCTCCGTCTGCGTGTCATTTTCCTCCTTGCTCTCTCTCTGCTCAAGCATGTTGTTTTGATTTTGAACACCAGCAACAATAACATCCGGCAGCTGTGCACACAATGTTTATACAAAGTTCAATATTAATATCATTAGTGCACGGATTTTTATGTGCTTAAAAACTTACAAATATTTATTTTTTATGTGCTAAAAATGTTACAAATATATGGTAAAATTTTAAAAATATGTGCTAAAACTATGTATTTTTTTTTCTGAAAAAGGAATAAAAACACCAGAATGTTCGTAACTTACTAGAACAAATTATACTGAAAATCACCAATTGCAGCTAAATATCATATGTAAAATGCTGACTGGAGTTGCAGTGCACAACAAATGTCATCTCCAGATTATGGATCACAAATCCTTGCCTATTATACAAGAATAATGCCTTTGAGAAAAGGAACGTTCTACATCACACGATGTTAACCTTGTATATTTCAAGAGGTGTACTGTATATCACTAACACACACACACGATCAAGTTCACTTATGATTTGACCTTCCAAAACTTGAGCGACTTTGCAGAGGGTTTGGTAGCCACCATTTTTCTCAAACATACCTTTAAATTTTGTTCTTAGAACTTTTATTTTCAAACCTGAGATAGTGTTAAGTTGCCTTTCAACATATTGTATTTCTTTAACTGAATTACGCAATGTTGAGATTGAGTTCAGTTCTTCCCCGACAAGCAAGTGCAAGTGAATCACTTTCACCTCATTGCAATTTCTGTTGAATTCTTTCGAGATAGATATTTGTGTTGTAAAATGTTAAAAGAGATTGAGGAAAAGTACTAAAATATTTATTTGTGGAGAATATAGCGAAAATATTTATTCACATAACTTTTTTTTGTAAATCGTGTGTTTTTATGTAAAATAAAATAGGAATTTGCGGTTGTCGGACCTTGACAAGAGCATCAGAAAAAAAAAAAAAATTACATAAAAATCCGAAAAAGTAGGCTACTAAAATATATATTTATGGAGAAAATATCGAAAATATTTATTCACATAACTTTTTTGTAAAATATGTGTTTTTATGCGAAATAAAATTTGTAATTTGCGTTTGTCGGACCTCGATTTGGATATTGAACTTTGTTTTAGGAATGTACGCATCAGGAAAAAAAACCTTTTATTACATACAAATCCGAGCCCTAATCATTATTATTATTGTTATTAATTTCATTATTATTATTAAGTTAAATCCCTATAATATAAAGCCACATGGCTGGCTGACTCACTCACTCACTCACTCACTGACATTAATGTTTGCCCACTTCCAGATGAGCTAGAAACTTGAAATTTGGTATACATATAGCTTTTAGGCTGTAAACTGCAGAAAAAATCCAAAAAGTTTATTTTTTTTATTTTTAGCCCTAAAAACCCCCGAAAAAGGGCTCACTCACCGACATTAATGTTTTCCCACTTCCAGATGAGCTAGAAACTTGAAATTTGGTACACATATAGCTTTTAGGCTGTAAACCACAGGAAAATTCCAAAAAAGTTTTTTTTTTATTTTTAGCCCTAAAACTCCCGAAAAAGGGCTTGGTTTCCATGGGAACGGTTTTATCAAACTGTGTTCACGTAGGGCTCTGACAGATTAAATACACGCACTCTATCTCCCATAGATCTTTTAAAAAACCTCTCCCAAGAACCTCAGTGGAGGTTTGGGGGCTCCGCCCCCCAGCGAAGCTAGTTTTAATATAAAGATGTTGTGGGCCCTATATTAGGGTTATTGGGCTGTGATATGATTTTTATCACAATAATAATAATAATAATAATAATTATTATTATTATTATTATTACAAAATGTTCTAGTTATTACAAATCACAAAAATACAAATTATTACAAATACAAATATAAATAACACAATAATAATAATGATGCTGGTGGTTCGCAATATGTTCGTCGCTTTCCTATGGATAATTTCAACGTACTGTTCGCGTACTGTACGCAGACAGAGCGGAACGCGAGAGGAGCGCAAATGTATACGCAGCTTAATACTTCGTCACCAGTTACACCTACAGGCTTAGTAATGTAATAATATTGTAGAAGGAAGCAAGTTATACATTTGTA
The DNA here is from genome assembly GCA_964059195.1 of Ectobius pallidus. Lineage (NCBI taxonomy): Eukaryota > Metazoa > Arthropoda > Insecta > Blattodea > Ectobiidae > Ectobius > Ectobius pallidus. Next base: position 6,609,454 of record CAXKWD010000012.1, read on the forward strand.
TGTATATGTGTTTTATATTTTTGCAAAGTAGGATAATTTATTGACCGCCAGGCGTGGTCTTGTGGTTAGCATCGCTGACTACAGATCCGTCGGCCCGGGGTCGATTCTCGGTACCTCGGATTTTTCTGAGGTAGGGAGGTCTGGAACGGAGTGCACTCAGCCTCCTGATTCAAATTGAGAAGCTACTTGATAGAGATGTAGCGGTAAAGGAAACCACCATTAACGGAATTGATGAACTTTCCAATGAGGGAATATATATTTGTTAGAGAATATTTTCATCCACCTTATACCCTCATTGTACTTTCAATTTTAAGCAGTTACTTTATAAACATGCAATATGAATAAATACTGTGAACTTTAATGAATGTTTTTGGCAATTCCTCCGTACTATCCTAATCTAAAATTAATGAGGGTATAAGGTGGATGAAAATATTCTCTAACAAATACACCATTAACGGCCCTGGGTGTCGGCATGCTGACCACATGCCCCCAATCCTGCCATCTGCCTATGGTAGATGATGCAGCAGTCGGGTGGTAGGCCTTAAAATGATCACTTTGCTTTCGACCACAGTTCAGTATCTAAGAGAACATTTTGAGGAATTCTGGAATGAAAGCCAGAATAGATCTTATTTAATAGGGTGAGGGATTTAATGACCATAAAATAGTGAAAAAATGCATTTATGACCTAAAAAATGTGGGAAAATGACACGAAAGTAAAATAAAGACCAATAAATTTACCATTATTTCTTGTAATTAGTTTTTTTAAGTAATGAATTGCTAAAAGCAATTTAATGGATGACAGTGCGTTATATATTAATTTACAATATAAAACACGCTTATTTTGTTACTAAAGAAGTAGGTAAATTTGTATATACTTGGACATCCTTAGCAAACAAGAAATTTTTTCTGAACTGGCATGCCCATCACATTGCCTCTAGCAAATATGTGCCGTTTAAAAAGAGAGGAAAAATTCTTTATTGCTACGAGACAAACTGCAATAGTGTTTACAATAAACCTGGATTAAAATGAACCATGAACATTTGGCGGAGATTCTCAAATAAAAACGATTGTCTGTTGTCTGAAAATCTCTTCTCTACGTCCACTGAAACATGACCTAAAAATTGCAAAAAAAAAAATTACCTATCTCATGAAAATGACAAAAAATGCAAAAAAGAATTGCCCTTATTTAATCAATTATTTCATGATATTCATTTGTATATATTCGAGCTATCTTTGAACCTTAATATAAAAAAGATGAAAAATCATCAAATGCCTTGACGTAAATGAATCTAATGACACTAATTTGCATCAATCTCTGATATTCGTGACAAGTACAGACAACTTTATTGTAAGATAATGGTGTCTGGCAATCACACCGACACTTGCAAAATATAGATGACAAACATAATAATGAAATTTTGTGTTTCTATACTTCGGATGTTGACGATTACTGTTTACTTCCCCATAGGAACATTATACAGGTAATCAGTTCTTTTGAAGAGTTGGTATGATATCTGTAAATAAAGAAAGGCATCTGTAAGAACCTATGAAAACTGTGTTGACTGCACCTCTTTCAACACGCACTGGATTGCGGAGGTTAAAGACATATCCTCAGGATCGCCTAAATGGTGTTTCTGTCACTTATATATGCATGCAGTTGATTAGTAGGAATGAGCTGAGGCAAAGTACAGTAAGGTGAGACACAAATAACAGGCCTACCATGTTTGTTTCTTAAAATATTTAGTTAAATTATTACTTAATTATTAGTAATTAAAATAAAATATTGTGTTCTAACATCAATTGCTATTAATAATATTTGCCCATATACAGTGAGTCCCACGCAAGAGTTGGCCAATGACACGGGTTTCTGCGTCGCGGCTGGCACAGCTCCAATCCCCGAGCGATCGGGTGAAATATCTACGCGAATAATGCCGCGGTCGGTGTAATGATTCAGGTTCTCACATTTACAGTTAAAATTACAATGAAAATAACCACGGCCTTCAGCTCGCAGCCAGACAGTACCTCATCACAAGAGATGTTGGAAATGTTCTCCTCTTGCATGCACACAATACTGGCACCTTTTTAGGAAATTTTCTTTCACACGCATAAGTTCAGCTTCCGAGATAGAGTTAATTCCTTTTGTAATATTGTCTTTAAGTTCTTAACTAAAGACAATATCACATAGGCCTATCAAAAGAGAAAGTAACATCCTTCAATGTGGGCCAGATTTAGGTGCTGGTAATTGTCTCCCTCTGGATTTGGCAAGGCATGTGAAAAATTCAACAAGGAATTTCATATTCTATTTTCAGTAAGACTCTTTCCTTTGATTTTATTTACAAGAAGAAAAGTATTTGTGAGTAAGTAGGGTGATTTTCTTTGTTGGCTGTAAACTTCAAAGAATAATTATTTTGATCTGTTGTAAAGGCAAGCAAGAAGAGAAAGCTGTAATTTAATCCAGTAGGAACATCTTCTGAATTGGAATACAGTAGAAGCCCGATCAGTTGATGGGGGACATGCTTTACCCCCACGTTATATCAAAATGTGACCGAAGAAGTAACAAAAATCGACCCCGCGGAGGGAAACATTGGTTCACTAATAAATTACAATGTTATACAGCAATATAAAATAAAGTAGTTTTAAAAATTACTCACCAGTTATGCTTTTAATCCAGTCCTGTAACTGATCTCAATTTACGGCTCTTCTTTCGCAGATGGGGCATGAGAATTTTTCTAATTCCCGAGAGTTATGTACAACATTTACTAAAACATACACTGTAACGTTCAGGTATAATATTCCCATTTCCCTGTTTTTTACACGATCAATAATTTTCAGTTTATCATCTACTGAATATGCTTTCCACTTCTGCGACATTCTGTATTCCGAACCCACGACTTTACAATCCGAATGCGTGATTCAAACTAAAATCACATTTCAATTAAATTCACTTAGAATGGGAAGACACAATGAAGTGGGACATAGTCTGACGATGGGTGGAATGTCCACCTGAAAGCCGGCTAACTAGTAAGTAGTCAATTCAATGAAGTAGAGAGTGCTCTTGAAGATAATGTGTTTAATATCATATTTCAACTTTCTTAGGTTTTAAGAAGTTCTGGCAAGTGCAGATTTTTTTTTATTATAGAACTACACTATTCATTCCATGTCCCGTTACTTCTGCTAAATCCTTTGGAATGTGGTGGTGACGGTCGACTATCGGGTGAGGGCAGGCCTAACAGTAAAAAAATATGTACTGCAGAACCGCTCAGAATTTTTACTGTTTTAACTCAATTTCCAAAATAAAAATTTTATTTATAAAACTATAGTATATTTTATTGGGGGACATACTTTCCCCCGCGTTACATCCGAATTCGTGGTATTTCGAACCGCGCTATTTCGGGCTTCTACTGTAAAATGAAGTTGGGGTTATGGAGTGGGATTTAAAACAAAACATTCTGTTTCGGGTTAATCTCTCTTCTAGTGTAAGTTTAAATTTTGTTTAGCGTTTAAATGAAGTCAGAATTAAAGAAATTTTGTATAGCAAAACATAATATGTAGTAATCACTCTGCAGTTTTCTTTGTGCAATTTAGTATGTGCTTTACTGTAATTCCTGTGGATTGGTAACTCAAAGGTTTGGAGCAGGCTACGATTCTGACTCTAAGTCTGTTACTTTAGTAACTGTGGTTTCAGTTTTGGCGGGTCATGGTACATTACCATACTCTTAGTCATTTGTGGTTATGAAGTTTTTAAAATACATGTCCAACACTGTTGAGCTCGATCAATGAAATAAAATAAATGTGATACCAGTTGCTCAACTATGAATTGTTTTGTCATTTGCCGCGTAGGCCTTTTGGTGGGCTTGCACCATCTTCAGGGCATCTTTTAGTTGGCTAGAAGTTGCAATAATTAAAATCAAAACTGCATTTTGTCACATTTATAAAATTAAATAAATTTAATAAAATCTCGTAAAAGACAATTCTAGGCCAGTCAGTAGAGGATCAAAACAGGGGGTATGTTGCAAAAGGTGATCTAGAAGATTTTATTTTTTTAACTTGTATACATGGATACAAATATGTAAAAAACAAAAATGCTAACATGGGTGACCATGAGAAAACTTCTGGCGGCAAAAAAACCTCGAAATTTTAGGACTTGTTTTGGTTTTACGCCTATAACTCCTAAACGGTGCATCCTAGCGATAAAGTTACAATATGACTAATTAAAGAAAATTAAATTCTGCGTTGAATGAGTACCACAACATAATAATTCAGTCAGGTAGTATGGTCAAAAAACCACGGTCAAAGAACAACAATTTTTTCCAACTTTGCCAAAAACTGAGATATAGTACTATATATGAGTCTGCAGCTTGGAAATGAGTACTCTGAGAGAATATCTCATAAAATAAAAGTTGTAGAGCACCAAATTCTGCATCCACTGAGTACCAAAATTTTTAGTTTCGATCAAGTACACCTCTCGAAATTGGCAATCTCCTGGTGTCTGGCAATTGGCATGTGAAGGTACCTATGACAATTCGGCGAAAGTCCTTTTATGATATTTTATTAATTTTATCTTATTTTATAGATGTGACAAAATACGACTTTGATTTTAATTATTGGAACTCCAAGCCAGCAAAAAAAATGCCCTGAAGATGGTGCAAGCGCACCAAAAGACCTAGGTGGCGAATGACAAAATAAATCATAGTTGAGCAACTGGTATCACATTTATTTCATTTCCTGATTATGAAGTTTAGTGTTAATCTGTCTTAAATTGACTAATTATTATCAGTATGTCTGTTCTGTAAACTATTGTTATTGTTGTTCTGGTTATAAAGCTGTATGATGAATTTACAAACAAATCTTGTAAGTTAATTAATTGACTGTTCATTTCTCCTCCCAGAAAAGAACTACGCACTGGCAAGGTATCATTTTCTTCACTCTACAGATGGCTCTGGTTGTGCAGCCATGTTGGTAGAGTTACATAGGCAGAGAGGTTATTCCAGTGAAGTGGATTTATTCATTGCTCAAGCTGTTTTGCAGTGAGTATCTGCTTCCATTTCTATGTATCTAATATATAAAATCGAAAGTGTGTATGTATGTATGTATGTATGTTTGTTCCTTATACAAATCTACATTTCTTTACCAATTTACACGACATTTTGCACACATACCCAGTTAAGCCCGGGAAGTATAGCTGTCGACATTAAAATTGAAACAAATCAGTCCTTCCCTTGAAAATTATATAATTTCTGTGAATATTCTACTGAAAAAAATGAAATGTTGTTCAGTTCACATGGCAACAGTGAATTGTTTACTGTGATTACATAGGGCCTTGGCAACTATATAGCCTAATGCTGGACTTTAACGAATTATGATTCCATGTAATATATTGGCGAAAATAATTACTGAAAAATGAATTACACGAAAATAAAGCACAGTGTGATGCAGTCACATAACTTTCTATACCCTCGACATAAGAAATATTTTCTCACTTCACATTTTGATGTAGAATAAGAGATCGTATTGCAGGAGCAACTTAAGTGTGTGAGTATGCTATATCAGAAGTCGGTAAATAGTCAGTTATCCATAGCTGTAGGCTTTGTATTAGTTGAGATATAGGGATGTTTATCATAGGCCCAAAGCATGGGATGAAACATTTTGAGTCCTATGCTCGCAGTGTATTATGTCCCGGGTTTTAGGGGAGGAAAGTATGAAAGTGGTACTGCATTTCTATTTTATTTCAGCTCCGAAACAGTTGTATGGTAACATGAGAATGAGAAATAAAATTTTCTGTCAAGTCAATACAATCTTATGTAATTTATGTTTCTTCTTATTTCAACCCCTCCCAGGCATGATGAGTAGAAGCAACGGAATGCAGCATTCGACATCCTCTATGAACCATAAAAAGCTATATCTAGCGTTTTCTGAGGGAATAGTCTGAGTGCCATATGTTGTTCTTCCTCATTTCGAATTCTACATACATTATTATATCAGGACCTAGAGTTTCAACATCGAAAGTCCTCCATAAGTTAATTTCAAATTACAAAATACAAAGCCCGGGCGATGCCGGGCCTTTTCAGCTAGTCTAATGTATAAAATCAAAAGTGTTATGTGTGGGTATGTATGTTTCCCATACGAATCTACATTTCTTAACCAATTTGCATGAAATTTTGCACACATAAGCAGAAAGTAACGTTGTCAACATTAAAATTCAAACAAACCACTCCTTCCCTTGAAAATTATACAATTTCTGAAAATATTACACTGTATATTTATCAAACACAATTCAGTTGTCATGACAACAATGCATAGTTTACAGTGTTCACATAGGGCTTTGGGAGCTGTATGATACTGGGCTTTAACAAATTCTGATGCTATCGATTTAATACATTGGTGAAAATAATTAACGAAGAATGAAATCCACGAAAATAAAGCATAATGTGATGCAGTCACATAACTTTCTCTACCCTCGACATGGAGAATATCATTTTTCACTTCACATTTTGATGTAGAATAAGAGGTCGTATTGCAGGGACAGCATTTTCAATTGTCTCAACCTGAGTGTGCCAACGTGTATGCCATATCAGAAGTCGGTAAAAAAACCTGTCCACTGATATGTTATTCATAACTGTAGGTTTTGTATTAGTTGCGAAATAGGGAGCACACATATACATATGCAAACACACAGCGGTACAGCCAACATACAAAAGATTAAACAAAAAGTGTGGATACTTATTGATTTGGCATTATTTTCCAGATATCTGTGTCTACACAACAAGACGAGTGCTAAGGATGTGTTTGACAGTTACACCACACAGCATCCAAACATCAAGAAGACTGGCCCACCCTACATACTGCCGTTGCTGAATTTCATCTGGTTTCTGCTGAAAGTTGTGGAAAGGTACATTTTTCAGTTTTTTCATAATCCTGTTATATATATATTTTTAGTACACGCTCTCTAAAACACCGAAAAATTGCATTTTAGCAACCAAGGCTGCTAAACTCAGATGGCATTGACCAACTTTAACATGGATTTAAGCTTATCTTGGTCATAAAACAACAAATTTAAGCCAACATGTTTCTTTATGATAATCAGATATGTTTTTCGCAAAACAGGGTAGCCTTTTTCATACATAACAAGAAATGTAAGCCAAGAACTTTTCAAATCTTCGTTCACAAGAGAATCATTGCTTACCATGGATGCACCAGGATTTAAATACAATAATACCTAGGTATAATTCCTTCTCATAGTCTACTGCTGCCATGATGTTACTGGTCCAGTTCCAATTCAATGTTTCTGGCTTGGATTGAAATTTCCTCGGGATTATCATTCATATTTTCACAAGCTCTTCATAAATACTAGTTCATATGCATTATTGTTTACAAAAAGCTACTCATAACTCATCTATATGGTATTGTGGGAACATGGCTTTAACCCTTTCACTGCTGAGATATTGGCAAGCTGACATACCCTCCTTGCTGAGATATTTTCACTGTCACTCGGCGCTAAATCCGAAAAATAAGAAGGCAGTTTTAAAATACGCCAGAACTTCGTCATCACGTTAGAAATGTTTTTCCTTGCTCGTGAAAGCAATGACTGTGTTAAAATTGAACATACCATGGCCTTGACGTGAATCCCCGCTTGTCATATGACTCGTGAGTTCAATGGCTTCTTCAGACATCACAACATTGTGCAAGGCCTCACTTTTCCGTCTACAGATTGCACCACAGGGCAAGGAAAGCAATGAAAATAATTTCTATCTAACCCCAAGAGATGGCAGGACACTATCCTTTCGTTGAAACCTTGTTAAAGAATTCTATTCTACGAGCAATTGTTTTATTCGTAGCACTAACTTCGCGGCAACATTGTGCAAGGCCTCACATTTTCATATACAAATTGCACCACAGAGCAGGGAAAGCAATGAAATTAAGTTCTATCTAACCCCAATAGATGGCAGGACACTATCCTTTCGTTAAAACTGTGTTAAAAAATTCCATGCCTTGTGGAATCGTCTCGTTCATAGCACCCACTTCGCGGCCGTCACAGTTCCGTCAACAGCACACGTAGGTGCCATTCTCCGCGCTGTCACAGTTCCGTCGTTAGCAGTGAAAGGGTTAACAAATGGCTGACTACCTTTCATTATAATTATAATTTATTTTTGTTTGATTTTATATAATTTAGAGAGCTTGTACTAAAATATATTGTATGCACCACGTACGCATAAACTTTATCGGACTCATCCGTTATTTCAGCCTCGGCTTACACCTCGGCCGCTCTACTAGATTCGTCCACTAAAGCGTTATTTTGTGTGCATAATATATAAATAGCTATTTTAAATCACTACATTATTCAGCATAATTCTGAGGATTTTCATTAAGTCCTAGTAGGCAAGAAATGTTGACGTCATAATCCTACATCGTTCCAAGTGACATCTACTTGAGTACACGTAGTAATAGTGATATTGATGCATTTCTTTGTTCCAGTGGGAAGTTGGCAGCATTCACAGTGTTGTGTCAGCAATATCAGACAAGCATTGAAAGAGACCCCAGTTATGTAGAATACTTGGACAAGATAGCACAGATTTTCTTTGGAGTACCTCCTCCTCGTCCTAGGTCCCAAGGTCTTTTTGGTATGTAACATTATTATTACACAATACTGTAGTTTACATTTCCATGAATGTTGTTATTAGAATTGCTACACTAAATATTAAGTATTATGAAATGTAAAATTAAATGCATGCATTTAACAACTACAAGAATAAGTGATGTGAGTGTAGTATACTGGCTATTCCACCAGCCAAAAATGAGATTTGAATCATCTAAAAGTCAGCCTAGTTCTAAATCCTTACTATCTTCAAAAGTACAACCTCTCCTCTATTACAGTGATTGTAGGAAGTTTGGCTTGAAGAGTAGCCTTATCCATGATATCTCCTTCCCTGTAAAGGTTCAGTAAGAGGAAGTCTTTATCTGTCTGTACATGAAGCCCAGCCAAGACCACAGACATGCAGAGATCTGAAATTTTAAAATGTAGATGGACTGAAGGATGGTCGGATTTTTAATTTTGGCTTTATGAGCAAAAAACTGGCAGAAAACATGAGTTTTTCCACTGGATTTTGCTGATTCATTAGCAATAAAAGCCTTAATCTGTTTGCAGTGCAAACTGAGAAAGAAGAACTTCACTGAAATAAATCAGTCTTTTGTCGGCCTATGTGGTGCAGTTAGTATCGTGCTGGCTTTCTGTGCCCAAGGTAGTGGATTCGATCCCGGTTGATGGCATTTGTGTGTGGATAAATGTGACAGCATGTAAAAGAACTCCTGTGGGACAAAATTCCAGCACACCGGCGATGGCTACAGGCCTAAGTTGCATTACATCCCCATCGTTAAATAACCACAAACCAATCAAATCAGTTTTTGAACCCTCATGATAATATGTATATCTGAGATTTCACTGCATTTCTTTTCTTTATCTGGATTAATTTGATTTGTTTTAGGAAATCTGATTCAGTCTTTTCTCAGTGGATTGGATGATTCTGAATCAGATGAAGAGTCACAGTCATCTCACCCTAGAGCTTCCACATCACGTCAGCAAATGGAGACAGATGATACAGACTGATATCGCTTCCACAGGGACATTCTAATTTAAAGTGTATGAGAAACAGATGTCAGATTGCACCATTTACAAATTCTTTCAACCTAAGTTTTATGAGATACCAAAATGTGTGTAAAAGTATCTAATTTGAATTGGTCCAAGTTAGATTGAAACATGGCATTTGAGGTAATTAGCAGGGATTGCGTTAGATGAATGAAATGTAGGCTTTTAATATACCTGCTTGTTTTGTCAGATACTGCATTGTATATAATACAGGTGAATGTATATTTGTAATTCTTTTTTCAGCCTAGGCCATCTTAGATACAGATTACTAGACTTCAGACTTGTATCTTGCAATTTTAGACGCCTAAAGAGGCTCTAATTTTTAAGCAATAGGCTCTATTATAAAATTGTTACTTCCATTTTGTTAAATACAGAATTATATTTATTAACATGCCCACTCATCAACGATCATGATAGAACAACGCAGACAAACACAATGCACAGAAATAGACAGGCCCATATTACTATAATCATCACATAGTAAATGTGTCTTGAGATGTATATAAACTTGCTTTGACTAGAATTATCAAAATGCATGTTCAACACCATTGAGCTCGATCAATGTAATAAAATTAACAAGATACCATTTGCTCAAGTAAAATATATTTTAGTTGAGCAAATGGTATTTTATTTATTTTATTACTAGAGGTCTGAAGTTTGAACCATACGTTCCCCCTGGCCTGGGGAATGCCTGTCTCAAAATTTCTGATAGCTCAGTTGTTTCAGTGTAAATTTAATTTTTAATTTTGGTTGAGGTCAATTCGTGTGCTGTATGCAGTCCTGTACAGTCATGATATTGACTACATGCAACGTACTCTTGCGGTGATGGTATAGATTGCATACAATGTACTATAGCGACGTTGTTTCTAAGTTGTAGCACTGTGGCATGTGGTGCACAGTCTGAGTTAAAAGTTCAGTATGAACTGAAAATAAATTGTAGAAAAAATAACTTATTTGGAACTTTAAGAGGAAAAACATGCAAAAAAGCAATATTAGAATCTAACATCAAAGTAGGCCGTTTAGGTCCTAAAATAGCATCATATATACATATATATACACACACACAGTCAACCCTCGATATAGTGCCACCATCCGTTCTTTAACATTCAGTGGCACAAAACGAAATTTAGTATTAAAAAACGGCATAATACAGTGCTGTAATAATTTACTGTAGGCCTACCATATTGTGAAAGAAAATTAAATAAAAGGCAAGTAGAAAACTTTAGCAGAAAATAAAATACGATCCAATAATTTATTACAGTATATGTCCACTGCTACAGTACACAAAGGGGTTGAAAATCTTGTGGGTCCATGTAAGTGATTAACTGTAACCGAGTAACTGCAGTGTAGTGCTTAACAGCTGAATGGACATTGGACTAAAAGAAGTGAAAGTTTGGAATGTCTCATCGTATGAAGGGCTCTTTCTACCTGCTCTACCCTCACACAGGCTGTCTGTCCGACTTCTTAACATAGCTTCCTCATTCCACCGCACTACATTTACAGTTAGTGCCAGGGTAACACTCACTTCTTGGAAATACAGTACAGTATGTTTCTTAAATAATCTTCCTAACTTTCACGCCAATTTTAAAATAATTCTGCAACTGAAAGAAATATTTTGTAAAAATATATTTTGTAAAAATCTTGTCTTACATTCACTGGCTCTAAATGAATTGGCACAGTAACGAGGTTTCTTATGTATTTTATAAGGGAGAAGATCCGTTCACTTGCATTTATTGGCACTGTAAAGAGGGGCATTATATCGAGGGTTGACTGTATATATATATAAGATTTTATGTATGTATCTTTTAAGGATTAGAATAGACCTAAAATCCGAAGTCTATTAATCACAATTCTGTTTATCTAACAAATGGACATTGCATAAAAGTTTGCCTTATATACTTCATAATGAAGAAAATATTTTAACACTTATGTAAATAATGATTTTGAAATTTAGTATAACAATTATCTCTGCTAAACTAAATAAACTGTCACAATAATTTAATTAAATTTCTTGGGAAACATTGTGAAGTGTTAATTATATTTTGCCTCATTCAACATCACTATTGTAAGTAATACCAACATATTTCACATGCTAAGGGCTATGTTCACCAACAAGGGTAAAATTTCTCAGTATCGTGGATAATAAAAACTACGATTAATCCATTATCTCAAATAGTAAACCTTTCAGGTTTCAACATATACGGGGGGCGTTCCATATTGATTTACACTTTATTTTTTTTACATTCACTAAGAACCTCTATGCCTTGGCTGATATAACCACTTTCTCAGCAAAGTCTTCATTAAGCTGTACATACTTGTGCCACCCAAGTGAGACTTCTGTCTGTCATACCCACCTCAGGACATTTCCTGGAAGTCGGCAAAATGTCTGTGCAGAAGTGAGAATACAGTGAATGTGGTAGCATCGGAAACCCCACCTTAGTCGTGATGGTTATGTTGGTCCCTGGTTCCAGCCAGTCAATATGGATGATTCCATCCTTGTTCTAAAAGATTGTGGCCATGAGTTTGCCTGCTGAGGGCGCTGTACAGACCTTCTTCGGTGAGGAACTGGTTTTGTGCTTCCACTGCATTGATTGGGCTTTGGTTTTGATTACCACCTATTCAGAGCTTTGAAAAAACCTCTGTGCGGACATCATTTTGTCAACTTCCAGGAAATGTCCTGAGATGGGTATGACAGACTGCAAAAAATTGGTTCTCAGAGGGCCTAGAGAAGTCCCACTTGGGTGGCACAGGTATATAGAGCTTAACGAAGACTTTGCTGAGAAAGTGGTTATATCTGCCAAGGCATAGAGGTTCTTAGTGAATGTTAAAAAAATAAAGTGTAAATCAATATGGAATGCCCCTCGTAGTTTGTCACCTTGGTTTTTGTCTACTACTTGTCTGGCCCTTAAATTTTTCATAAGAGAACCAACTTCATCTAGCGGGTGTTGTGTGAAACAGCGGGGGAAGACTGACTATTGGCTGCTTCCAGGCGATAAATGTATATGTTGCCATAGCAACATGAAAGTTTTCCCCCCTCGCTAGTAGTTCTACAAATGGTCACTAGATGTCTCACTGTTTTGGGGGCGTGGCGTATAGCAGACAATTTCGTTTTCCCCTTGAATCTTGTTTGGAAATAATGTCGTCATAGGTGTCCAAGTACGAGATATGTTCTTTTATCCATTAGGGTGTAATATTCTGTGTTCTGCTTCATATTCCTCGTCACTGTTATCATCTCATGATCAGATGTTCCAATTGCCTACGCTCCATCTTGATGTCATAGTTAGCTTGGTTTATCCTGTTTTGCTGGCCGATAAAGTTTCAGTAAAGCATTAGCTTGGATATTATCGAAAAACCAAGTTACACTAGCTGGTGAATGCAAAATGGACAATATCGCAGCTTTTCAGTCTAAAAACCAGGATCAGACAGATTAGTGGCATTGGTGAACACAGCCCTAATTGTCTTCATCCACAGCTGAGATCCAGTGATGTCCTCCAGATTCTATAAATTTTGAAATTAGGGCACTAACCTCAGGGATATCAAAAATTAGATTACCTACTTTTTTTTTAGTCTTTCTTTGAGTTTCTGAACACACTTTAGTAATTTTTCCAGATATGATTTGCTACTGCAAAGTTTGTCCTATTTATTTTGAAAAGTTATGATAGAACTTCACAGTGAAGTCATAACATATTTATAAAAATAATGTGAATTGACTAACACACTTAATTACTCCACTTACCAAATTTTTATAGTAATTGTGTTAGTCAATTCACATTATTTTTTTTAATTGTCATATTTGTTTCATAGGCGTAACCAGGCCAACCATATGGGGGGGGGGGGGGGTTTATAACATCTGGGGGTATGGGGGGCTCCCCCAGAAAATTTTAAAAATTAAGATGCACAATAACGAGTTTTAAGCTTCCCACTCTTTATACTTGTATTAAGTAATTTATAAGAAGACTTAAAAAAATTGTACAATTTTCCTTTCTTTAATCTATGGGCCCCCCCCCCCTCATTACGCCTCTGATTTGTTTATATGTAATATTTCTCTTGTGTCCTTAATACCTTAAATCTAAATTTATTTTTGTTTTTCCGATGCATTCTTTTCACAGTTGTTACAGTTGTTTTCATAAATGCCTGAATTTTTACTAATTGGGATTTTTTTCTTCATGTCTGTTCTAAGTATGTTTTTTAGATTGTGTTTGTTGATAAATACAAATCTATATACAGTGCATACCGCTTATTGTGATCACTTCGGGATGCAGCTAATCTGATAATATTAACAGATTGATAACAGTAGCCCAAGGAATTAAATAAGGATATTTATTCCTAAAATAATACATGCTGATCATTGAACCACTTGTAATACAGCAATAGACTGCAAGCAACTATTTCTTTAACCAGTAACAAAGATTTTGTTTTCCCTTAGGAGTTCATTAACCAATACTCCATACTCAGTTACGAGAGTTTGTGGAAGTCTATACTGATCTGTGGTGAACACCACATAGCAAAACATCTTAACGCCTGTCTTTTCAAGTCTTTTCATTTTACACTAGCCATCACTGCATGTCAACACTGTTATCTTCATAAATCAAAAGCTGTAGCTTAACTATAGGGTGAAACATGTCTTATCGCTTAAAAGAGAAAGTTAGGTAATGCCACTCACTCGAACTGGTCATCCTGTGAGCTGGGAATACTACCAATACAACACAATAGACGAAACTCTTAAAAAGGAAATTTTGATTGACGTACAATACTTGGAAATAAATCTGAAAAAGGAAAATGTGATAACATAAACCGAATCCTTGATCACAAAACAGCATTTTTTCAATATATCAGGATTAATCCATATGGGCCCTCATAAAAATGTCAACATTACCAGACTGATAACATTATCCATGATTACACTAAGCGGTGTTCACTGAACATTAAAACTTGTCGGCTGTAACCATGCAACATCCAACGCCACCTATTAACAAGAGACTATTCAGTTTTATTGTGAATTAATTGAAGATGGCCTTTCTCGGTTGCTTTCATTTGTTTACTACTCAAGATCTTTTTTGTTTGCTTTTGTTTGTGATGTAGGTGGACAGAAGGGGATCATGAATGCATGCCTAAATGGGAAAACATTGAATGATTTGGACGAAATTCACTATGCAGGGGTTTTTTGGGTTTGCAAACTCGAATCTGAGGTAGATTTTTCCCTGGGCAGTGAAATTTAATCATGAATAATGTTCCTCGAAGTTGGGTTTTAGCTTTTTAATTATCATTTTGTTTATGCATGATTTGGATAAGGTTCATGAATCTGTGGTACGTTTTAATTGGCAATACATATGCTTACTGATTTTCTTCTTTAAATTTAAGAACTGTGAAGAAAACTACTTGTGTGAATTGTTTTTGAAAAATTACATAGCCAGAAAAACAAAGAAAGTCTTCTAAATTTTGACATCCCTGAGAGCATGGAGGACACCTGGTAGACCTTAGCTGAGAATGAAAGCAATTAATAGCCTTTAAAATATGTTGTGTCTGCCACCATGGGTGAGTTGGTAGCGTGACTGCCTTCCACCCTGGCGGCCCGGGTTTGATTCCTGGCTGGGTAGGGGTTTTTTCAGCAGTAGAAAATTTCCTTCCTGGGTTCAGGACTGGGTGTTGTGTTGTGTCCTTTCATTCCCATCGCGCAAGAGGCAGTGGCAAATCTCCACGCTATCATCCTTGCCGGAATCACCTCGGACGAGTCATGGTCATCACTCCAAGGTTTTGTCCCGGGTCTGGACCTGCCTTCGGGCAGAACACTCATCATCATCAAAATATGTTGTACATTTGTGAGTAAAGGGTGTGCAACCTAAGTTGTGGATGTATGTGTGTATCCAGTTATGTAACTTAGAAATCACATTCTTCAGATTATAAATTTAAAAATGAATAAGATTATGTAGGTGAGGTGAGGTGACTTCACGTGAGGAGGATGATTGATTCTGAGGTTTAGCAGCTGTCTCTGCTGCCATCTTCTGGGAGAAGTGAGATACTCTTGGGGAAATATCTCCAGGTTTGATCGCAAAGCAGTCAGAAACCAGGAAGACATCTTTCTCCACACGCGTTCACAAAGCGAGAATTCGTGATTCTGACTTTCAATCTTCTGTTCCATGTGTTCTCACGGGCAGTTTATGTACTGTAAGAAAAGTTTGCAGGCTCCACCATGAATTGTTCTCAGAGGCGTGCGCAGTAACCACAGCCCCTATTTTCACACGACTGATTCCTCCCTCTAATAACTTTGTGCCTGATTTATAAGATAGGCTACTTAAATGTATGAATAATGGAAGATAATTAAAAGTTTCCCAAAATATAGTTTATTGGTGTTGTATATTGCATGTATAACATGTTAAAGGGAAGTACATATTCCATCCGCATATCATATTGATTAAACGCAGAAACTATTGATTCCAAATTCTTCTAATCACGGATAAGTTACACACTGTACAACAAATTCTCAAGCAGTCACAGATTTTTTTTTGTGGACAAACCTAATATTATTTAGGAGAGACAGGAAATGCTGGGTGGGGCAATAGAAAATTGGAAAGTGGAACAATTAAATGGAGAGCTCTGATGGGTCGAAAAGGGAGAAAAAAAAAATTTAATAATAGTATGAGATACCTTTTCAGTGCCAGTATTTAAATTGGTAGTGAGAGAGGGCCAATACTGGCTAAGCTGTGAACCGCCATCGCTATTGAAGATTCCATGTTGGACCTGGATTTCCTAGGCCTCTGATCGAATTGGATGTTGTGGCCAATGCCAACACAGCCTGATGAAGCATCTGTCCGATGTAAACATCTCCGCATTCGCTAGGGATTTGTTAGATGCCTGGGGTGTACCATTTGCTGTATTTTCAGAAGAAGTACATATATGAATAAATTTATAAAGTAATAGGAAAACAGACGAAAGGCCAAACTTGAAGAAAATCTGATAAAGGTTTGCATATTAAATGCAGACTTGATGAGGCAGTTATGCCAAAACATTATGTAGAGACAGCTGGAAAACCATAAAGGGAACCAAAGAAAAGTTTTGCATGATTAATAATCTATCCTAAGACTTGGCAGTCTTCAAGTGTAAGGAGGATAGTACACACACTCATTGTGGACTGAATATGTAAAATAAACTTGAGTTAAACGAAACTCAAATTCCATAATATGACAAAGAGCCTCGTGCTCTTAAGAGTGAACTCAGGCTACAAAGCAGATCGCTGGCAAAAGGGAGTTGGCATTGGCCATCGAGTTAAAATATGAAGAATTTGAAGAAGAAAAAAAGGACACTTTTTATCAACAAAATTAAAGATTAGTTTACACAATGACAGTAGGCTTCATTGTAGCTTTCATGAAAGTGATTTCGTGAAACTAATTACATCCATTTTCTTCAAAATTAATTCCAATGCAACCACACATTTCATCTTATTAGGTAGATTTTCGAAGAAAAATCTACTGCAATCTATTGCAATGGATACCACTTTATGATTTTCGAAAAATTCTTTCATATCTTTACGTTTCATGCTCCCCTAAGTACGAAACCACCGCCCGTCCAAAAAATTTTTTTGTGATATTTATATATATATATATCTTTACACGATAGCGGCCGTAATTTTGAAGATATTTGAACCAAATTTTATTATGTTATTTCTAGGCCCAATAGTTCGGACAAGTTCGTTAATGGGCAAAATTGGCCCAAGGGGGTGGTCGGGGGAGGGGGTTGAAATTTTAAAACATTTATATCTCGGCCCCTATGAAGTATAGAGGGAAACTTTGTTTGAATAAATTAGAGTACTCCCTATGGAGTTCACAGTGACACCAACAATTCGGGGGTTCGAGTGAGGGTGGGGGATGAAAATTCGAAACTTTTGAAAACGTCTTGTGGGGTATCGTTGAAAAGCTCTTGATGAGTACTCTACAAATCAATAAATAGTTTCTTGATAGCTCTCATATGACGCGAGATTTTAATGTTTGAAAATAATAACACTTGAAAGAATTATTATAATATCATAATTTTGTCTTGTTTAGCGGCTTTGTTAATTTTATTCATTGCTGATCTTGCGCACGGCCTCCCAGAATATTATATCCTATTATTGTTGTCAAAACAATTGATTGTAGGCTCTTCCTCTTTACTGCAGGTTTGCCATGCCAAGGCTAAAGAAGAAGAGTGCTATGCAGCGACAATAAATTAAACCAAAAGCACTTCGAAATCTACCTCCGCCTGTAGGCCTGCCTAAAGGGATTTTTTGAAATTCAAGTTGCTGAAATCCCATATGCACATTTGAATTCAGGCATTTCACAATTTCCTCACACACCGAGTTCATTTTACAACAAGCTAAATAAGCATATAATCTCAAAATTACTATTATAGTTTCGTGGAAAGTTGGAATCAACCGAAACTGTGTAGTGTCGCCAGTACATCTCGTGCTTGTGCATTCAAGTAAAAAAAAGTTCTGAAACTTTTAAACTAGCCTTAATATACCCTAAATCCTAAAATGACACAAAACTATTATAACTAAAGTGCACATTACAAAAATGTTAAATGATTGACTCTCGTCAAATTTGCCACTGTCCTCTTCAGTCTTGTTCTTGTACCAGCAACCTTCTTTATAAGTGTGTTATTTTCCAACAAACACTTATAGAAGTCAATGCAGCTGAAATGTTTTAACTTGTACTGAACTAGTATGCTCTTAAATCCTCAGCAATTTCCTGCCTGCTTATGGGAATTGGCAGACTAACTCGTTTACAACATTCTGGTGGTAGAGATGCTGGTAGTCAACCGTGCCAGCCTAAGCTGTCGTCATAAAACGAGAGCGTGATATGTAAATACGAGGCGTGTTTTTTAAGTAAGTACCGTTTTGGAATTAAAAAAAGACGTGCAAAGATATCGCAATAATTTTATTTTTACATGAAAGCCTGTACCTTAATCTACTCTTCTACATAATTTCCGTGAATATTGAGGCACTTGTCATAACGTGGCACCAGTTTTTGAATACCCTCCTCATAAAATTCTGCCGCCTGACTTGTTAACCACTGTATCACAACTGTTTTGACTTCGTTATCGTCTTGAAGACGAGAATATTGAGGAAACCAGTCGCATATTGATGAAATTGTAAAGCGTCTGTTTTCTCTCACCTTTTCTTCCACTTTCTGCACCAAATCTTCATTAAAGACCGAAGGACGCCCACTCCGTTCTTCATCATGCACATTTGTGCGGCCATCTTTAAATGCTCTCACCCATTTCCTTACCATTCCATCACTCATAATGTTTTGTCCGTAAACTTCACAGATCTCACGATGAATATCGATCGGTTTTACGCCTTTAGCACTAAGAAATCGTATAACAGCCCGTACTTCACAATCGGCGGGACTCACGATTGTCGGAGGCATCTTAAACACTCAGTAAACAACGTATACAATGAAGAATCAGACTGTAATGGCGTCAGTGCGTAGATTAAGGTACAGGCTTTCATGTAAAAATAAAATTATTGCGATATCTTTGCACGTCTTTTTTTAATTCCAAAACGGTACTTACTTAAAAAACACGCCTCGTATATATATGCCTTTATATTTTCAAAAATGAATCGGTTTCTGTCCTTTGTGCTCTGTGCATTATTCACTGAGAATACACATTCTGTATTTGCATTGTGGCTAAGAATAGAGAAAAAGAATTCAGCTACTTTCAACAGTTCTGAGTGACTCACTAAATTATCTACACCACAGTTCACTGGCTGGCTCAATTTGTACATCAGTTTTGCTTTGAAGATATTTGATATCCACATCTTCCCAACATGGTATTTTTTTAATAAAGTTTCATCCATTTAAATGGTGCAACTTGTTCATACTGTATCAGCGCCATAAACAGTTGTCCCTTCTTGCTCAAAGTGATCACATTCTTTTGTGTAGCCCTCTTCTCTCTTCTTTGTGATAATCTCCTTCACATTAACAGGTCTATGGCTTTCTTGAAAGGTTTCTGCAGTGGCTTCCAAAATAGAAATTGTTTCCGCTAAAGAATTTGCTTCTTTCTCTTTATGCATTATATTGCCATGAAAGACAAATATCAATGAATAGATGAACCATAGTCTAGCTTCACTAAGTTCACCATCAAGATAACAGGAATTGGATTTTGAGAATACAAATAAGGCAAAACTGTAGGGAAGCGAACATGTGAATACAAGGAAAAATGATGCCATAGTTTTTTGTATGACGCAGCAACTCCTCTGTGCGTAGTTGAATGGAATCATTGTCAGTAAGCAAAAAGTCTGCACTAAGTTCCTTTACTAGTGCACTGCTGTGCAGTTTCTCTAGGTCCCGCCAAACCCATTAGGTTATCAAAGACTTCCTGATGATATTTCAGGCAGCCACAGCAATGCAAGCTTGCTTTCTTGCCAAGCAGATTAAAATCAGAATATGTACACCTCTAGTAATTCAACATACTAGGTAATTCAAACCCAGGTCCAACTCTTTCCACCAGTTATGGATATAACTTAAGTTGATAAAACTATTATTAAAACTTTGGTACAGTGTACCACTGTACCAAAGTTTTAATAACAGTTTTATCAACTGATATCTAGTAATTAGTGCTCATATTTTGGGAGGGACCCAAAGTACACGTAGCTGATTAGTTCCCCTCCCAATCAAGTACCAGTACCTCAAGGAAAATATTATGCATCTGTGTAATTACAATAAATGTCAAGAACGCTCAGACCGAGCTGATTGTTAAAAAGGGGGGGGTGAAACCTTAAAACATCTGAAGGCATGGGTGTATGGTAAAATTTTGTTCAGGAGGGGTTCAAACGAAAAAGTAGCCATTGGGGTGGCTCATGCTTAGCACTTGGTCCTGGCATGCAAGTAGTCCCAGTTTCAAATCTCAAGCAATTTCGTAAATCTATTCCAGAATAGGTTTATATATACAGGATGTTAATGAGTAACACCGTAATACTTTACCTGTGTATAGAAGGGACATAGACAACCAACTTTTATTAGGAGATTTTTGCTCTATGAATTCAATTTTTCCTGTTACAACATAAAATCTCCCAGGGCATGGCCGTCACTGACTTCTAACATTAGAAAAAAAATTCAAAACAAAGAAACTTCGATAACACTGTAGTCAGTACTTATGAATAAAAAAAAATACTAATGTAGTGGCAACCAGTCATGTGATTAGTCCATAAATTTTGCAGATTATGGAAACACTAAATTATGATATAGATGTCGATGAATGATTAGGAATCAGGTTTTTATCGATCACTAAGAAGGCATGAAGTCGATTTAATAAACATTTCAACCCTATTTTGCTACATTATTGAGTTATGAGCACCAAATTGTAATGACATGTCGTAGAGCAAAAATCTTCTAAGACAAGTTTTTGTCTAACTCCCCTCTATATACAGGTAAAATATTTCGGTGTTATTTATTAACACCCTGTATGTGTGTGTGTATATATTCAGCAGGAATTAAGCTGAAATGCAATGAAATTCTGATATCCAAATGATCACAGCACATGGATAACCAGGCCATCGAATCATTTGACAAATTCCAAAAGGAGTTTTATTTACTAGTAACACATCACAGTTATTAAACTGAAGAACTATCAGTACCATGACATTTTGAAATTTGAATCTTACAATAAATCTTAAGTAACGTTTTGATTTGTACGAAATTGTAAAATATGTAACAACCAAAACAGCGTTTTTTTTTCTTTCTTTCTTCTTCTTTCTTCATTTTTTCATTACATGATGTTTTAATCTTAAAAATATTGCAGATATTTTGAGGGGATTTCAACTCCCTGAACCCCTCCATACCACACGCTCATGTCTGAAGGACAGTACAAAAATTAGAATGGAGTTCCACATCTAGGGATATGAGAAATAATATGTTAAAAACTTAATAGAAAACAACCCCAATACACACATTACGCTACAAGTGAACCTGACGTTATGTGACTTGTGACATTTTGTGAAGTATCTGCAATTGAAAAGAAACAATAATAAAATTAATTTATAGCAAAAGTATAGAAAATTACAATAGGGCTGAGGAAGGGCAAGTTGCTTCTGAAATACCTTTCAGTTTTACTTAATCCTTACATTAGACGACAAATAACTTGACAGCCTGTGGGGAAGTAATAAAAAAATCCAATGGGTTTTCTGATAAAAGTCTGATGTGAAATTCACATAACTTCCTCTGACCAAATAAAAGCCTGAATATAATATAATGTGTATGGCATTCTCTTCATGTAAATTAGTTGTAAAAATGAAGATAATGTCATTACCACATCACATCGCATCCCTGAAGGATACATAACCCAAATAAAATCTGATTAAGTATTCTCATAACTTCCTTTACTTTTTTGCACTCCTTAACTAATTAGTGGTACTTACGAACGTTGTTGCCTTGGATCATAAGTTGACATTCCCACACAATCTTGTTGCTAAGGGCGTTGCGATGCGGTTAAATTACTTACGGTGCTTGCGCTACGTCATAATTCATTACGATACACTTCATAATACAAGTCTTTATGGACAAAGCCCCCAGGACAAATATTCGGTTCCCATAACAACAAACACATGCGAATCACTTTCTGAAATAAACATCTGTCTTCAAGAATGTATATACATAATATTTTCAGGTAATATCACAATATAATTAAATTGATATAAATAATCATCGTGCAAAAAATAGCATGCAATACATGTGCCGTAAGCGCATTACGGATCTCGGAAAATTGAAAACACTCGGTGCAAGCACCTCGTGTTTTCAAACTATTTCCTCGATCCGTAATCATGCCTTACGGCACTTGTATCGCAATATACTATAAGCATGGCCAATACATTTTTCTCACTTCGTATTCTCATATAGAACAAGAACATATTGCGAAGAGCATGTATTCAGAGTGGGTGGCTTATAACTACCCTTCAGAAAATTAAATTAATTTAAAAAAATTCAAATAAGTTTTAGCTCTTAGTATGAGCACAGAGCCGTTTTCGAGAAAATCGCAAAAAACCAACATTTCTTCATGTAAAGTCCCTTAAAATTAGAGAAACTTGTCACCAATCTTAGTGTCACATCCTCAGAAGGTACCTGACCCAAATACATAATTTTGTTTTCATATAATTTTCCGTTCTGGAGCTAGGCTGTTCAAAACACGCACCCACACAGACATGTTTCCGAAAATAGTATTTTTTGAGGACCTCAAAAGTGTATTTATGATAAAAACTAGACTTTGAATTTGGGAGGAGTTGAACACATTACTTCCTCTAGGTAGTACAGTAAAGTATCTTAGAGCTGCCCATGAAATGTACATTTTTTCTTTATTTAATTTACAGGCATTTATAGCAGGCAAAAATACAATGGTCACAGAATCCGAATGAAACTACTGTCACAAATCTCAACAATGCTAAATGAGAAACCTCTAGAACCATTAGAACAAAGAAAAGAAACCACCTCAAAGTAAATTAATTAGAGAAAAATAGTAAAGACAAAAATTGAATAGACCTCTACAAGGCCTTGGACACAAAAATGCTTTTTATCTCACTACAGAAGATGAGCTTTTACGTTATTTGGAGTTATCAAGACCTGTTTTTAAACAAATCTGCATATTTTATGCACCCCTATTTTTTGCAGGATAAAAGTGCCCACCCCCGTATCTTCTTGATTCACCCCCACAAGTTTTTATGCAACCTCATGAAAAGTAACAGTGGAATAACAGTAGGCCTACTCTGAAACTTCTTCCCAAAAAATGAAAGTCTATTACTGTATCTATATAAAGTGCAAGCTGCTTATTCTGATCACTTTGGGATGCAGCTAATATGATAATATTAATAGACTGATAACTAGGGGGTGGATTTCTATGACATGTCACATTTTTCCCCTTTGCATTATTTCAGGTTTCCGACTAACTTAAACCTGATTCCAAGCATCCTGGTGAAAAATGGAACGGCTTTTATTGTGCATATAACTGCATATTTAGGAAATGTTCAACTATTATAGCATATTTAGTATGAATATGCATATTTGTCATATTTTTGGCATATTTGTGTAGATATTAAAGAAATTTTGAAGTTTCATATATTTTGTAAATTTTGCATTATAATGATACTTTTTGAGAATTTACAGATGTTTTAAATAATTAACATTATATTTTAATAAAATGAATTGTAATGAAACTTAAAAAAGTACACAATGTGTCAGTGGTAAAGTCTTATTTTTAATTTTATGGGTCATATTTTAATTTTTTTAGGTCATAAATGCATGCATATATCCTATTTTTTTAGTTAATAGAAATCCGCCCCCTACTGATAACAGTAACCGAAGTAATTAATTGAAGGTTATTTATTATTATTAATACATAAAATAATACATACAAAACAGAATTAAAAGCTGTTTTTATTCATAAAATAATACATAACTGTGAATCATTGAACCACTCATAATACAGTATTAGACTGCAAGCAATTCTTTTTTTCAACCAGTAACAAAGTTTTTAATTGTTTCTGTTTTAATTTTGGACTCCATTAACGAATACTCCGTACTCAGTTACGGGTTACAAGTATTTTTCAAGTCTATACTGATCTGTGGTGAACACTGCATAGCAAAACAACTATTGCCTGTCTGTTCAAGTTTTTTCATTTTACCCTAGCCATCACTGCATGTCAACACTGTTTCATAAATCAAAAGCTGCAGTTTAACTGTGGTGTGAAACATGCTTTATTACTTAAAAGAGAAAGTTAGGTAATGCCACCCCCTCGAATTGGTCATCCTGTGAGCTGGAAACAGTACAGTCATTCAGGGTAACTTTGAACCATAGGGTGTAACTTTGAGCCACTCTAAATATTTCATTTAATTTGCTTTTAACAATGTATTGGTAAGTATTGCTCTCTGGTAAGAGATTTTGGAAGCTTAAGGTTTTTCAACTGTTTTTAGGTGTTTAAGTTGGCAAAACTGGAGATGGCTTCACTTTGTAATCAGCTGTTTTGTAAGATGGTGTGTTCAGTTTGTGAACGGCTATCGTCTAGTACGGTTGTTTTGCTTAATACAGTGCAGCGGTTTATATCGAGTGGTGCACAGTGAACTAGGGAGTGCGAGTGCTTTTCGATTAGAGAGAGCATCAGTTATTTTTTTTTTTCCGATTATAGATTCAGTGTCTTTTCACAAATCAGTGCCCCCTGGGAGGGGAGGTTGTGCTTCTTATCCTACTCACTTCTATCCTAACCTACTACAATGGGTGATTCCACAAATAGCAATTCAGTTGATTCTGAAATGACAGACGTTTCAAATGTAATGGAGGTGATTAACACCCTCTCACATTTCGGAAGGAAAGATCAATTTACTCCCAACAAGCAACACTGTCACTCTCACTGACACACCACCTATACCCAAAGATAACACCAATACCAGACAAAAAGACAAGCTCCGGTATATCTATTCCGACTCCGGACCTTTTTTCGTGTCCATCCGAAATGATACGGTGGACATCGGAAGAATGCACCCGATGAAAATCGGCAAATGGCTCTTTAAAGCCCAATACACAGTTCAGTACATTAGTAATACCCAAATTGACGTCCATTTTACATCAGCGTCTGCTGCTAACTCGTTCCTTGATTCAGATTTCGATAAAGCACATGGCACAAGATCCTTCATTCCAGCTTACAACCTCTTCACAGTGGGGATCATTAAGGGGGTGGACACTAGTGTTACCTCGGATGAAATTCTGACAGACTCAATAGTACCGGAAGGTTTTAAGATAGACAATGTCTATCGATTTAACAGGCGGGTAACCGGGGATGATGGTACGACCAAATACCTCCCGACGCAAACGGTCAAAATCACTTTCCGAAGTCAGGCCCTCCCGAAATCCATACGTCTCTATCATCAGCAATGCCCAGTTGAAGTGTATCAGGAAAGAATTATTGTATGTCAAAACTGTGGTAAACTCAATCATAGGGCCAAATTCTGCCGATCCACCACAAAATGTCTGAAGTGCGGCGAGGACCACCCAACGGACACATGTGCCAATACCACCAAAAAGTGCATAAATTGTAAATCTGCTCATAGCACCTTGAACTTGGGGAATTGTCCCGCTTTCAGACTCGAGAAGCAGATTAAAGATAAACTACAACTACTACCCATATCCAGACATGAAGCTCGTCAGGTAGCTTTAGGGCGTACGTCCTACGCTCAAATGGTACGGCAGAAAACAGTCCTCGCCTTTGAGGGAGTTCCATCCTTTCCGAGCCTCGTCTCCCGCCCAGAAGGGGAGGCTACTGCACAAACTCCTCAACGCCCGTCATTCTTCTCTGCTCCACCTGTGCCCACAAAATCTCCCAAGCGGAAGGGACAGGACGTTCCCCCGGGAGATATAATGGAAGGACATAAGAAAATGCTTATTTCTCCCTCGGGACGACTTCCAGAACCATCTCCACTCCAGCCACGCCCAAAGGGGCTGTCGGATGGTCCACAACCATCAATACCAGTAAACCTGCCCCCGCCGCCATTAAGACGGATACCGCAAAGTGCGGAAAAACACACAGCCAGACCCCCGCCGGCGCCAAAGTTTACGGTGCTCACATCAATAAACAAAATTCTGAGTGATGCCCCGGAGGCTTTAAGGGGTGACCTGAAACGACTAAAACAACAAATCAAAGAGTTGATCAACTAAACATGCCCCCACTCAACATACTATACTGGAATGCCCGAAGTATTACCAACAAAAGGCTGGAATTATTACAACTTCTCCGCATTACACCATATCATCTAATCATCATCACTGAAACTCATCTGATGCCAGAAAAAACCGTCACTTTGCCACATTACAGGGTGCTACGAAGGGACAGAAATGCAGAAGGTGGAGGAGTCGCGGTTTTTATCCACCAAGCCCTTCCCATCCAGGGTTTCAATATTCCGGATAACCCTCTCCCGCATCTAGAAATATTACATCTATCTCTCCATCAGATCGCCATATATGCCCTCTACAACTCCGAACAACAACCATTGTCGGTGACCCAATGGAACACGCTCCTACCTCATAGGCCTAACCAGCACGTCCTCATTTGTGGGGATTTCAACATCCCCAATTTCCACCTATATGATGATTGGACGCAGATTAACCACCCACTTATGACATTGTGCAAGCTTAATGGTTGGCATATATTGAATGACACCATACGTACCAGAAGAGGAAATCCTCTACAACAGGATTCTACACCAGACTTGTTAATTGCTTCCCCGGGCCTTTTGCATCTTTTTCATCTATATCGAATAGATGATACATGCCATAGTGACCATTTCCCTCTCCTCCTCCAACTTACCCAATTAACTGATCTCATGAAGTCTTTTGCGACTCCACGTAGGTGTGGGAAGATTCATACCGCCTCAGTACATGATTATGTCACCCGTCATGGAGATAATCTCATCACAGCGAATCCTACATATGACCAACTAGAACACATTCTCCATTCGTACCTGGATCATAATCACCCTCGTTCCATCATAACAAAACCTCACCTTTCACGCCCCCCGTGGTGGAATAAACGATGTGCCATTACTATTGAAGACAGACGCCAGGCCATGAAACGTTACCGAGTTACTGGTTCCCATGAAAATTTTCTCCGCTTGCGAGAACAAGAAGCGGTTACTAGAAGGACCCTCAATAAACAGAAACGCCTGGGGTGGAAAATCTACTGTACCACTATCAACCAGGATAGTACGACTACGCACATTTGGAAGAAAATTGCATGGTTCACGCACAGAAAACAACAATCCACTCTTTCGCCCCTTGCAAGCCACCTAGCATTGCAGCAGGAATTCCTATCCAAAACATCGGAATGTAAACAAAACATTGACACACATTTCCTGGTCCCACCAAAAGATATCGCCCAGTCCATCAGTCAAAACATTGCCTCCTCGCGACCCTTGGACCCTTCCCACCCTACTACTGAACAGGGGAAAAAATAAAGCATAATGAGTTTCCTTAAAAGGCATCAGGGTGTGACGCCTCGAGCAGTGATGTACTATTTCCGCCTCAAATATCACACGGCCCAAGTGCCAGTGTACGACTACAAGATTAAAAGGAAAATCAGTCCCTTTTGTGAGTGTGGTGAGCTCGGTACGGTTAATCACATGTTTTTTGGCTGCAAGTTACTTCGAAAACATCAGGACACTCTATTAGCTTCCATTTATAAACATCTACCTCCGGGTCCGATCCATATTGATTAACTCTTAGCATATCGCCACCTGGGAATCAACAAAGCGCTATTCAGATTCATCACCAGAACTAAAATGAAAATATAAAGCACCTTTTCCTCTATTATTGGCTGACTTATACACGGGCATCCTTAGTCCCTGGTGGATGGCCAGGGGCTTATAATCTCACAGAGGCCGGGACGTAGTAGCCTTCCTTTGGGAGAAGGCAGGAACGTCACATAAATAAAGACGAAGAGAAGAAGATGGTGTGTTGATGTTCTGTTTTGTATGCTGTTTTCAAGTTTCTCTCACAACTGAATTAATATTGGTAAGTTACTGTTTTTACTTTATTTGTTAAATTTTGTCAATTTGATTTTTATTAAGTAACACTTTATTATAAAACTAGCTGAATAGGCCCGGCGTCGCCCGGGCTTTGTATTTTTTAATTTGAAATTAACTTATGAAGGACTTTATGTACAGTATGTAGAACTTGAAATGAAGGAAAAGATTTATCACACTCAAACTGTTCCATCAGAAAATGCTAGATATAGCTTTTTATGGCTCATAGAGGATGTCGAAAGCTGCATTCCGTTGCTTCTACACATCATGCTTGGGAGGGGTTGAAATAAGAAGAAACATAAATTAAATAAGATTGTATTGACTTGACGGAAAATTTTATTTCTCATTCTCATGTTATCATACAACCGTTTCGGGCTGAAATAAAAGAGAAATGCAGTACCACTTTCATACGTTCCTCCCCTAAAACCCGGGACATAATATACTGCGAGCGTAGGACTCAAAATGTTCCACCCCATGCTTAGGGCCTATGATAAACATCCCTATTTCTCAACTAATACAAAGCCTACAGCTATGGATAAGGTATAAGGGGAAAGGATTATTTACAGACTTCTGATATAGCATACTCACACACTTAAGTTGTCCCTTGCAATACGACCTATTCTTCGACATAAAAATGTGAAGTGAGAAAATATTTCTTATGTCGAGGGTAGAGAAAGTTATGTGACTGCATCACACTGTGCTTTATTTTCGTGGATTTCATTATCAGTAATTATTTTCGCCAATATATCGATGAAATCATAATTCGTTAAAGTCCAGCATTATAATTATAGTCGCCAAAGACCAATGTTATCAAAGTAAACAATACACTGTTGTCATGTGAACTGAACAACATTCATTTTTTTTTCAGTATAAAATTCTCAGAAATTATATAATTTTCAAGGGAAGGAGTATTTTGTTTGAATTTTAAAGTTGACCGCTATACTTCCCGGGCTTAACTGGGTATGTGTGCAAAATTCCGTGTAAATTGGTAAAGAAATATAGATTTGTATAAGGAACAAACATACATACATACATACATACATACCCACAAACACACATTCGACTTTATATATTAGATAATTAGTAAGAAAAAAATGTAGGGACACAACATTTCACATCATTTTCAGGGTAATTTTGAGCCGGTTCAAAGTTTAACTGCTGTTTTTGTTTTCTCAATAGCATAAGCAGTAACCTGCATTTAGAGTTATGTAATTGACCGATACAAATAAATAAGCATGAATTTACTTTTTAAACTTAATAAATGTATTATTTTGCATTTTGTTTAGGTTCAAATGCCTAAAGTAACAGGGCGTGCTTCTCTCAGCCTGGGAGTAAGGCGATATGGAACAAAGAGTCGTTACACAATTGACGAACTGGAGAGGATCCTTGAAGACATAAGAAAGGGGAAAATAAGTCAGCGTGAGGCTTCAAAGATGTACCAGATACCAAGAAATACAATAAGAAATAAACTAAATGGACTGCATTCGAAGAAAGTAGGGAGGCCAACTATATTTTCTGCAGAAGAAGAAGAGTCTTTTGTTCAGCATGTTATTTCCCTTAGTGATCTGGGTATTCCAGTCTCCCTGTTCGATGCTAGGTGTATTGTTAAAACTTACCTAGACACAAAAAAAAAAGAAAAAAGTTACTCAGTTCAAACAGAACATGCCTGGTTGGCATTGGAGTCAGTCATTTCTTGAGCGGAATAAATCTGTGTTGAAGGAAAGACTGGAAACCAATATAAGCAGGAAACGGGCACAAGTAAATGAAGACACCCTGATTCAATTCTTTAATCATTTGGAAAGGGAAGTTGAAGGGGTTCCAGCTAGCAGTATTTTTAATTATGATGAAACTGGCTTCCACGATATGCCTCAGAGAAGAAAAGTTCTATTCCGCAGAGGTTGCCGTCACCCTGAACGGGTACGTAATTCAACCAAGAGTTGCTATACAACTTTATTCTGTTGAAGTGCTGATGGTCAGTTTATTCCACCATATGTAATAATGAAATGAACTCAGAAGTGGTCCGACTGGGTATATGGTGCACCAGAAGGAACACGTCTAAACACCTCAAAAGCTGGATGGATTGACAACACAGTTTTTGATGATTGGTTCGAAAATCATTTTCTTCCCATTGCAAAAGCCAAGTTTGGGAAGAAAATACTTATTGGTGACAATATGTCAGCACATATGTCAATCCATACCTTGAAACTAGCAATAGAAAATAACATTAGAATTATATTTTTTCCACCCAACTCCACCCACTTGCTGCAGCCATTAGATGTAGCATACTTCTCAAGTCTCAAGACTCACTGGCGGCAGATTCTTCGTGGATGGCGAGATACTAAAGGTGGTAAGAAAGTAGTGGCTCTCCCGAAAGCTCTCTTTTGCCAGCTATTGAAGTCTACTAACAGACTAACAACTGATCTTGATCTACATGTAAATACTGTTGATCAGTCCATAACCTCACATCTAAATAAGGACGTCGAAAGTGTAGCGGTGAGCTCTGATGACAGACAATGGAAAACTATAAAGAAAGGCAGGGCAAAAAATCCCCATAACAATTTGGATGAAAATTTTCCAACCTTAACAAATAGATACAGTATCTTGAGCAATCTTGAGGAACAATCTGGTCACAGAAATAGACCAGCATTGAGTGATCACGGTGTGCCGGGGGAAGTGAAAATACACAAGAAAGTTGCTAGATACCCATCTAAGCAAACTAAAACTCAAATAACAGTGTACTCAGACAGCCAGGGAAGAAACATATCTTCTATTCTAGCTGAAAAACTACCTAGAACTTGCTTCACTACCACTGGCATAGTTAAACCCTCT
The DNA here is from genome assembly GCA_964059195.1 of Ectobius pallidus. Lineage (NCBI taxonomy): Eukaryota > Metazoa > Arthropoda > Insecta > Blattodea > Ectobiidae > Ectobius > Ectobius pallidus. The sequence continues at coordinate 6,640,453 of CAXKWD010000012.1, forward strand.
GCGATGTTTGAGGACATCACCAAGGACAGTGCTTCTAGTTCAGCAAGATTAGGTCCGGCGGATTTTACAGTTTTTTTGGCTGGGACTAATGACGTGGGTCGTAATGGTGCGAAAGGTTTCCTGTTCTCACTTAGAAGGAGGTTACTGGAACTACGTGATACAAATGTGGTGGTTTTTTCTGTACCTCATAGATTTGACTTACCTTGGTGGTCAGTGGTAAATGAGGAAATTAAACACACTAACGCTAAGATCATGACTGTATGCAAGAAATTTACTAATGTACATTTTGTGAACATTACTAACATTGGGAAAAGATTCCACACAAATCATGGACTACATGTTAATAAAATGGGGAAAATGTACATAGCAGACAGAATTCATCAAATTGTAAATAAGGTTCTTGACCTTAAGTTTTCGGAAGTGAAGCCAATTATCCCCCTTTATGACAAACCTACTTTTTTAGGTTTCCCCCAGTAATACCAAACAGGCCCATTGCTTCTTCCAACAAAAGTCCTGATGGTACCTATTGCTTTAAAAAAACTGTAATGATGGCCAACACAAATCGGTCGATAGGTAATCAATGTGATGCTACACTATCAGATAGTGATGATAATACTTTAAATTTACTTCAAGGAATTTGTAACAAAATTGATGATATAACTATTAATAATAACAGTCTTAGTGAACCAGAAACTTACCAGGAATTACAGTTTAAGATAGGCTACCTTAATATTCAAGGATTTGGTGATAAAAATATTGTTTTAAATGAATTTTTAAAGGAGAATAAGATAGATGCAATTGGTATAAGTGAACACTGGTTACAAAGTAATGAAATTGCTTTTAAGATATTAGATGACTTCACGCTAGCCAGTAGCTATTGTAGGGAGCAACACATGCATGGTGGGGTCTCAATCTATGTTAAAAATAATCTGTTTTCTATGTATGAAGTTACTGAGCTAGAATTGCACTTCCTATGCAATGAAATAGATTTTGAGGCTGCAGGCGTGTACATTAAGTGTCTTAAATTGGCTGTGGTGGTATTGTACAGGACACCAAAGGGGAATACAATGGTGTTCCTAGAAAAATTAGAATGTCTGTTTAACTTTTTCAATAGGCCCCATTGGAAAAGGTATAAAATAGTAATTGGAGGTGATTTAAATTCAAGCTTTGATGTCATGAATGCAAGCCAGAAAAGTGTGACTGATTTTCGGAATCTCCTCAGGCAGTTTAACTTTGAATATATTAATGATAAAGTTACTAGAGGAACAGCATGTCTTGACAATATAGTTACCAACATAAATAATGCCAATCTAAAAAGTGATGTAATGCCTTTCCACTTCTCAGATCACAAGTGTGTTTGGATAGGGATTAAACAAATCAACCCCGACAAGTGTAATCCTACAGATTTTATAATAGTTACCACTAGACCTATCAACCATGACAAAATTCTAAAATTTAAATCTGCTCTCTGTGATTTTGATTGGGTAAAGTTTTGTAGTGATTTTCAAAATTGTCCTGCAACCATAGTTTTTGAGAACTTCTTTAATGTACTTATGAACACATTTGAAAATAGTATACCTAAGAGGAAATGTAAGGTCAACATATGCAAAAAGGTTACATCAAAAAGTAAAAATCAGTGGTACACCCCCCAATTAACTACTATGAAAAATAGGTTACTAATATATTATGATGTATATAAAAAGTACAACTCTATTATAGCCAAGTCGAGCTATGTTAAAGCCAGAAGGGAATACAAGCAGGCAGTGAGCGAAGCTAAGAAAATGTATAATGCAAGAAGTATTGAATTATCAAAAAACAGGTGTAAGAAAGCTTGGGAAATAATTAACTCTGTATCGAAAAATAACAGTAACAATCAAATCACAATATCTCCAAACGATTTTAATAATTTCTGTATTAAATCTGTGAAGGATCTCAGGAAAAACATTGTAAGACCTAACGACACCCCTTTAAACCTGCTTAAAGAGGCTAAGGCTACTAATATTCATACTGAAAACAATTTTGCTTTTCGGGAAGTTACTCCACATATAATTTTAAATATAGTTAAAAATTTTAAACCTTCAGAAAGTCTTGATATATATGATTTTTCATGTAATATGCTGAAAATAATAATAGATTGTATCATATTTCCACTTACATTTGTCATAAATAAGTGTTTATTGGAGGGCGTCTTTCCAAATCCACTAAAATTAAGCAGAGTTGTACCTATATATAAGAAAGGTGAAAGAGATTGCCCTTCGAGCTACCGCCCCATTTCTTTAATACCGATTTTATCGAAGGTATTAGAATCTGTCATGTATATGCAACTTTGTGATTATCTGAACAAATCGGATATTATCCGTGAAGAACAGTATGGCTTTTGGAAGGGCAGGTCTACTGTCGATGCAATAGAATCTTTAGTAAAAAAGGTTATTAATGTCTTTGAAAATAAGTACTTTGCTCAGGCCACTTTTTGTGACCTGAGCAAAGCATTTGACTGTGTTGAGCACAATTCCTTACTTAGTAAGTTGGAATATTATGGGATCAGGGGTGCAAGTCTTAAATTATTTGAATCTTATCTTGAAAATCGTTCTCAAGTGGTCTGTATAAGAAAAGAGAGATCGGATATTGCTAATATTAAATGTGGTGTCCCTCAAGGATCCGTCTTAGGACCATTGTTGTTTATATTAATGATAAACGATCTGCCTTCTTTTGTAAAAACGCATGTAATTATGTATGCCGATGATACAACATTCTTCAATGCTAGTTATGATTTAGATTCACTAAAAGCTATGACGGATAATACCATGTCACAAATTTCATACTGGTTTAGAGTAAATGGATTTTTGTTAAATGAAGAAAAAAATCAAGAGTTGTTTTTCAGCCTAAGAGAATTCCCCCCAAATAATAATGCAGATAAGGTAAAGTTTTTAGGAATTTATATTGACAAAAACCTAACATGGGAACCACACATTCAATTTATTACTGGTAGGCTGTCTAGAGTTATATTCTTGCTAAGAAATCTAAAACATTATGTACCACCCAACTATATACGATCAGCCTATTTTGCATATTTTCAAAGTATTGTATCCTATGGAATCCTGTTTTGGGGCAATAGCAGTCATGTTCAGGAAGTTCTCTTGTTCCAAAAGAAAGTCATCAGAATAATTAGTAATTCAAATAAGTTAGACCACTGTAGGGCATTGTTTGTCAATCTAAAAATTATGACTGTTATCAATGTGTACATTTACAAATCGCTGATACATGTTAAACGCAATTTTTCAGACAAACAGCTTAGACAAGATATACACTCCCATAACACTAGAAACGGTAAACGTGTTGACATACCTTTTCATCGACTTTCAAAATCCTTAAATAGTCATGAAGTAATGGGTCTAAAACTATATAACAGCTTACCATTAGAATTGTTGGAACTTTCAATTAACACTTTCAAATCTAAATTATATGACTGGTTAGTCAAAAATCCCTTCTATAAAATTGACGAATTTTTTTAATGTAAAGAAGTTAACATCTGAACAAGCTTGAAATTGTGCTCAATTACAATTACAATTACACCTAGAGTCATTTAAGTTATTTGAATCCAATATGTTTTATTATTTGTTTTCTGATGTTTTCTGATGTTCTCTGACGTTGTCTATTGCTTGTATCACAGGTTTAATGACAATAAAAAAAAAAAATACTATTATACTCTTCAACTGGGAAAAGAAACAGTGTCTGACAACCTAACAAAAGGATTCGAATCATCAGGAATTTATCCTGTGGATAAGAATAAACCGCTCCAGAAACTTCCCTTCTATGCCAGAACATCTGATGAAATAAATGAAGGTATCGGAAATTCTTTTAAACAGTACATAGAAGATATCCGAACAAATGATTTAGCAGATGTTCACAGAGCAAGAAAATGTTGCCTGCCTGTGACACCTGGGAAGAGTGTTTCATTAGAAGAAGTTGAGGCCTTCTATGCACAAAAAGAAAGTGCAGAACAGAAAAAAAACTGGAAAGGCAAGAGGTGGGGCTAGAACTCGAGGTAGTCGTCCAAAATCTTCTTCTATCAGAACACTTGGAAGAAATCTGCAAAATAGATCCCCTGCCTATGAGGTCGCTGACGAAAATCCTGGAACTTCTTCCGAGTGTAACACGGAAGCGATATTGGACTATGGAGATCTAACAGGCTTTCCAACTGAGGATTTGGAAAGTCCTGATGAAGAAACACATCTCAATAATATTGGATGTGATGCAGCGTCAACATCTACATCTACTGCCACAGTAGTAATTGACAATTTCCTTGACAATGCAAACCATCCGCTAACTGAATATGCCACTGTTCTCACTTTACCCTCAAGCGAAAAAAAAGGTTGAGGATTATGTGATTGTGCAATATGATGGAGAACTCTATCCAGGGCAGATTATACAAATACAAGATAAGATGCTCTTAGTTCGATGTACGGAGAGGTCTGGTGCTTATTGGAAATGGCCCAAAAGTAATGATAATTCATGGTACGAGGAAGCAGATGTATTCAAAAAACTGTCTTCTGAATGTATTATTCCTGCAAGTAATCATGGAGTGTTTCAAATTAATGATCCCCTGCTAGGTGCCCAAGTATCATGTTAAATGAATATTTTTGTGTTTAAGGACTTCAAGGACATTTTACTGTACGTAAGTGTAATTTCATCCTTTTTTCTTGTAAATTAAATAACTTGTATTTTTGTATAGAGTTTGTGTAAGTTTCTTTAAAAATAACTGAAGATTATTTTAAAATGTTTTTTATTAGGTTTCTGACTTTATTAAATACAATTTACTGCAGTAGTTTCAACTCGTTTGTGATCCTTTGTTCCTGCCCCTAATATGATTTTATTTATAATTCCCAGCACCCACCTTCAGGGAAACGGCTGACATTTTACTTTGAATTCTGCTTGCATGTAGCTTCATATTTCTGCTGGTGCAAAGTTGTCCTGACTGCTAACTTTAACAAATTAAAGCATTTTACCTGGAATTTAGTACGGTGGTGCAAAGTTACCCCAAATGCAAGTGTAACTTTGCACCAGGGTAAAATCAGGATTTTTTCTTATTTAACGATTATTTTATGTATTTTTAGTTACAACAAACCACAAACTAGGACTAATTCTTTCATTTTAGAACTTCTGGTATATAAATGGCATTACAACACAAGAGAGGCAAATGTAAATGTGCATAATGATTTATCAATAAACACATCAAATCGTTATGCAGTTCTGAACAGTGAAGAAAGTGGCGACATAACCTCAAACTATGTCAGCATGGACACGGCTGAAGCTTGTAAGCCTAGACCCAGTCATGAAAACGGAAAGGAAAATACCACACACGCAACACAATCAAAATACTCATGGTGCCATCCTAACCTCAAAAATCCTGAAGTGATAGTGATGGGTGACTCTATTATAAAACATGTAAGAGTTGAAAAAGCCAGTGTGAAAGTGTACAGGGGTATAAATACTGAACAGCTTTGTAAACAAATTCAAGAAAAGGAAATTAATTCCCAGAAAGCAAAAATTGTTGTTTTGCATGTAGGTACAAACAATTTAAAAAAGGCAAGGAATCCTGATGAAATAATGGGTGAAATTTATGACTTGATAAGAGAGACAAAAAGGAAATTTCCGCATGCATGTGTGGTAGTAAACAGTGTTGTTAAAAGACGGGATGTGTCTCCAGCCTACATTCACTTAGTGAATGAAAATATCAGATGGGCATGCAATAGCCTACTCTAAATGTTGTGTTTGCTGATGTTGACAAGAGGATGGACTTTTCATGCATCGGCAAAGATGGTCTACACCTGAATCGTAAAGGGACTTATTACCTTAGCAAAGCCATAGATAGGGTAATCAGTGAAATTTATAAAAGCCAGTTAAACTAATTGATTGTCCGGCTGATGATAACCTAAGTAGGCTTAAACAAAAAAGTATAATCAATAGAGGAAATAATACTTTTGTAAGGAAATTGCAAGGTAATCAAACCAATTCATTACTCCATCTCAATATTCAAGGAGTAAGGTCTAAAATTGATAGTTTAGAAATATTCCTAGATGAAATTGAAGAGTCTAATATAGGTATAATATCCTTAAACGAACATTGGTTAAAAAAAGATGAAATACACTTCTTAAATAAATTAAAACATTTTTCAGTTATAGACAATTACTCAAGAGAAAACAATGCCCATGGTGGGTCGGCTATACTTTTAAAAACCAGTTTAAATTTTGAAACCAAAGTCAGAGAGGATCTCAAATTATTTAAAGAAGACTACACTTTTGAAGAGTCTGCGATTGAGATAATTGGTTTGAATACTATTGTAATATCTATATATAGAGTACCTTACCATAATACTCTCCAAATTTTTCTACAGAAACTAGAATGTCTACTGAGCAAATTAGTTAGAGAGAGGTGGAAATCAATTATAATAGCTACAGACTGCAACATTGATGTAATAAAAGAAACCGATGTTACTGCCAAAAATTTAATAAATTTAATTGAAAAATATGGCTTGAAACTTGAAATAAAAGAGCCTACGCGAATAACTGCTACTTCCTCAACTTGTATCGACAATTTATTCACAAATTTAAGTCAAAATGGTAAAAAATCCTTTGTATTAGATTCTGGTCTATCAGACCATAAAGCTTTACTCACTGTACTTCCCAAAACGCAAATAAATAAAACAAAAGAAAAATACTCAACCACACGCCTCTATAGGGAACAAAACATTCAGGAATTCAGAGAACTTCTAGCAAAAAACAATTGGCCTTTTGATAATTATAAATCTGTGGATGAAAATTTTAATATCTTTCTAACTACTTTTCTAAATACTTACAATCACTGTTTTCCAAAAGTTGGGATTAAACAAACTATCAGAAATGTTGGACTAAAGTGGTGTACACAGGGTATACGGATTTCCAGTAAACGGAAAAGAATACTGTACAGGGAATATAAGATCACAACAGATAATAATAAAATCGAATATTACAAAAAGTATAATAAAATTTACAAGAATGTGATAAATCAGGCGAAAAAAATGGCAGTGGATGATTATATAAAAAGTTCTAATAATAAAAGCAAGGCTACCTGGAAAATAATAAAAAATGAACTCGGATTGAAACAAAAAACTGAACAAACTCCTAAATCAAGTGCATGTAATATGGAATCAAAGAGAATAGAAGCACTAAACAATTATTTCACTAATGTATCAACTCTGACTCAGGAAACTCCCCCTTCATTACAAGAGTCCATGAACAAAACTCATCGATTTACTCTCTTACAGCACCCCCCATTTGTATTAGGTTCAGTCACAGAAAATGACATAAAAAAAGTAATCGATTCGCTGGAACCAAAGACTTCAAAAGGCTGGGATGAAGTCCCCCCTTTCTTAATCAAAGAAGTTAAAGATGTAATAAGTAAACCTCTCTCAAAGATTATATCACAATCATTTTACATGGGCCTTTTCCCGGAAAAAATGAAATATGCTATAATTAAACCAATTCATAAAGGAGGATCCCATGAACCAAAAAACTATCGCCCAATATCTATTCTCACTACTTTCTCGACAATAACTGAAAAGTTAGTGCACTCTCGTCTAACAACTTATTTAGAAAGTCACAGCTTATTAAGTGATCATCAGCACGGCTTTAGAAAATCGTTTTCAACAACTACTGCCCTTGTAGATCTTGTAAATGAAACATCCAAAAAATTAGATGAAAAAAATTATTCAGCTGCCCTAATATGCGACATCTCAAAAGCATTTGATTGTGTGAAGCATGATATACTGTTACAAAAACTCAAATATTATGGTATCGGAAATGTTAGTTTAGAATGGTTCAAATCTTACTTAGCAAATCGCAAACAGAAAATAATTGCTGTAAACAAAGGTGAAACGGTTCATTCAAGCTGGAAATATATCAAAGATGGTGTACCTCAAGGATCAGTATTGGGGCCAATACTGTACATATTGTACACAAATGACCTCCCAGTTAATATTAACGGGTATTCAGTTCAGTTTGCTGATAACACTACTGTCATTCTAAACAATCCAAATTTTGGAAACTTAAATACCGATTTAATCAATGCAATGGAAAATTTAGACAACTGGTTCACTTGCAATGGATTAAAATTAAATAGAAGCAAAACAGGTATTATTCACTTCAAAACTTCAAGTAAATCAAATACTGAACCCAACTACCAGCAAAACATTGAAGTGAAAAATGCTAGTAAAATCCTAGGTGTATTCGTTGATGAACATCTTAGATGGACCAGTCACATTGATTACACAGTAAAAAAACTAAATTCTGCTTATTTCAATATGTGTTGCCTTGCTCAAATAACTAACATGCAAACGAAAAAAATGATATACTATGGCTATTTCAATTCAATAATGTCGTACGGAATAATTGTATGGGGAATAGCCACAGGATGGGAAAGGGTTTTCAAAATTCAAAAACAAATTATAAGGATAATGGCAAATGCTGGCTTCAAAGACTCATGCAGACCATTGTTCAAAAAAATGGGAATTCTAACTCAACCTTCTCTCTATCTTTTCAATTTGCTAAATTACTTTCACATCAATTTCAACACTATTCAAGAGCATCAGAATCAGCATAGTCATAATACCAGGTTCAAAGAAAACATAAAATATCCATCTCATAGGCTAACACTGTTGGAAAAGAGTCCATACTACATGGGAATCAGGATATTTAATAAATTGCCAAAACCTATTAGACTAATAGAAAACCATAATCAGTTTAAAAAAACCGTGAGAGAAATACTTATAAACAAGGCTTATTATTCAGTGAAAGAATATATGGATGAGTAGTGAAAAAATAGTGGGTCCATCGGAATTCATGACATGTTAGTTACATTTTGGCTTTCTTAGCATTTACTAAATTGTTTAATTTAACATTACTTATAGTATTGTTTCACCACTACCTAATTTTTCATTATATTCTGTACATATGATTACTGTATTATTTTTATATCGTTGTATGGTATTATTATTTTATATAACAACATTGTATTAATAATTGTATCCTGTTCAGGAACTTTTGACGAGTCACCAGTTTACGAGCAATGCTCAACCATGTAAATGCTATGTGACGATTAATAAAACTAAAACTAAAACTAAAACTAATGTGGTGCAAAGTTACCCTAAATGACTGTACCGCTATCTCCAATACAACTCAACAAAATTGAGTTAGAAACAAAATCCTTTAAAAAAATTAAAAAAATAATAAACAAATAAAAAAGACAAAAATAAAACTGATGGCGTCATTATAACTGATGGTGCTCCGGGTAGCCTACAGCAGGTCCAATTCCAGACATTTCTGAGACTATACAATTTATCAAAACCTGCATCGCTGACACAGCAATGCAAAACTGGTATTGTTGTCAAGCACATTTCACGACAAAAGTCTGGCCAGGCCCACAACGCTCACAGGTTGGCCAGTATACAATATAGTCTGCTTTGACTGAAATTTAGCTAATCGAGGATTGTATTCATTGTATTTTCTACATTTGACATGCTTTCTTGTTGATCTTCAATTTCCTCTCTAATCTCTATTCCATTTTATTTTTTGTATTGTGTGTTCTATTCCCTTGACAGAACAACCTAGTGATAAAAACATAATTCCAATCTGGAGAACTATATTTCTATATTTGCCCGAGGACACTTAAACTGAAGTTCAGGCCATTTAAGTAAAAACGTTCATGCATCAATCTCAATGTATACCTGCAGGGGTGGGGGGGACGACAACTTATGTTACTAATCGTTGATGATAGTCCGTTATTAATAATCCTAATGTACAAAATGCAATGCTGAACTTCTGTGCTTTTTGGCAATCAATTTTTGGACCTTTGGTTTACTGGCCCAAAAATCACTGTCATGTTTTTGTGTCAAGAGAGCAACAGAATTCCATTTTGTTTTTTGTCCCCTTCACTTTCATTATTTATAAAAGCATGAAATCTAGAAAAACGATTTTGATTAATAATACACCATGAGACACCAACCAACAATGAAGCGAATTAAAGTGCACAACATTGTTTTCAAAACCATAAAGTTACTAACACTAAACCCAGGGCTTTTTTCTAAAAAAGGTTTGTATTTTACGGACCATAAGACGCACTTTTTTACCTTGAAAATAGAACCTTAAAAGTTGGGTGCGTCTAATGGTCCGAAAAAAATTAAAATTATGGTAAATATTGCCGGAATACCATAGTTATACACAAGATGCTGTAAACGATAAGACAGTTACAAATTTTAGCACAGACTGTACATCACTGTACTTGTCACAATCGTAAGTGAAGGTAGGTGGAAGCCAGGTATACAATGGGAAAAGAAAGGTATTGAATTCTTTTATACAAAAGGAATGTCTTCACCAGGTGGATTAAATGAATGCAATGACCTCTAAACAGCCTTATCGTATCGTGAATTGAGGATTACAGGGTGTAAAAGTATTTTCAATCTTTCATGAGAAGTCAGTTCAGTTGTTAAAATTTACACGATGCCACCTGTACAGAAGAGATTTTCATACAATGCGGATTTTAGGTTAGAACTGATTTACACCGATTCCATTGTACAAGGTTGTAATTTGTTTATGTAATGAAGTGTATTATTCCTTTTAAAATGTTTCTTCTAAAATCACATTAAATTTCTCTTCCTTTAAATTTCCATCCTAAAATTAAGGTGCGTCTTATGGTCAGGAGCGTCTTATGGTCCATAAAATACGGTAAGTGGCAATCTCGCTTTTGATTTGATGGAATTACCCACATATATAGGATGAAAGTGGAATTACACACAATATGCATAATGTTATATGAATTTAAGTCCTCTAAGGTGAAGTCAGTTCATACACATCAATACTACCTGTAAGCTGCCAATTTAGCCTATGATATGTTCACAGGGTTTCTTGCATCTTTCGCTAAATTTAAAATGAAAAGTGACTATACCTCTATTTTTGAGAGTTTGGGCTTAACAGGATTGCAACCAATTTCGGCACTACTGTGGGATATTGCTGTTCATCTGACATATGTATAAGCAAAGTCATTTTCACAAGGGTACATCTAATTTAACACATGAAAAACAACTGCAGAATAGCCAGAGACAGAATGACAAGTGTGGCAGCATTAATGCAAACAAATGCAATATGAAGTCAAGAGGAAAGCGATACAACAAACTCTTGAGAACGTGCTATTACTGAATCAGAAACATCGGCAACGTAGTCATGGTTACCACTGCATCAGTGCTAATGTCAGGCTCTATTTCTCAGAACTTATGATATGGATAATGTACTTAACACTGAAAATAGCTACTTTAATACAAACGATGTGTATAGTCACTTTCGTTATTTTGTTTGGCACAAATTTCTCCATATTTCAAAATTGTGGAAATGAATGATTTTCTCCTATATGAAACTGGAAATACCGTATTTACTCGAATATAATGCACCCTTGAATTCAATGCGCACCCCAATTTTCAAACTTGAAATCCTAAAAAAGTTTGTTGGCGAATGCAATGTGCATCAATGGTAGGATAAGTATTTTATTTGGATAGTAAAAGATAAAATGCGTGGTCCTACTTTCCACTAAAATCTCAATAACATAAAAGTGATGAACACTTGTTAAAAACACTTAGTTATGATAGTGGTTAAAAGATCGGTTAAAAACAATAAAAAACACATAACACAAGACGTTTCAGCCCGCCCTCCAGGCCTTCCTCAGTCAGACTGATTATATGGATCACTTCTTTCACAAACGGTCGTGTTGTTCAACTGTTGTTGTTGTTGCTCGACGAGCACTTTTATGTTATTTTATTTGGAATTTTGTCATAGTATTAAGGGAATAATGAACCACCATGTAAACATTTGAAATTACCATTATATTTAACTGCCAGTTTTAGGCCTACAAGTATATTCACTGATGTGTTCGTAACTGGAATCCTTGATTTTGTTAAAATTTTACACATGGGGTGCTTATACTAAGAGCTAAGAGCGGCATCATAAGATATTCTTCTCTTCTTGCCCTCCATTTCGTGACTACAAACTAGTATTTTTATACGATCTATGTAATGCCAGTAATAGGTCAACGATAAAATTAATGAAGTCAAGAATTACAGCAATGCATTGTTATGCAGATAAAAGTTACCAGAGTTAAGTTCTTATAACTTTTAGAAGGATATGAAATAAACTCTTTTATGGCGATAAACTGCTTTATTACTAAGTTACATAAACGAACTTATCCCTGCAAACTCCTACATAGTTCTAGTTTAATTCTTGAGGTAAAAAATCCCTCTTGCTGCTCTTATCAGCCTCTTTATATAGCATTCATCATTCTTATCTACACTCAAAGGTTTCTTATGAAATAACACATACTCATCACACAATCCTGTACATTGATTGTTTGTGACCCAAAATGTGAAAGGTCTTAAATGTTAACTGCATCGTTCACATTAGATAAACAAGCCATCTCAAAACTGATACTTTGTATCTGTCACAATGGGGAAGTCTGGTGTCTGTGACCCAACAGCCTGAGGCACGTGGGAGTCTTGGGTTCGGACACACAACCCCAGTACTGCCAACCTACGGAATGGATTTGTACTCTAATTTAATGCACCCTCGAATTTAACACGCTCCTCAGTTTTGAAAGCTACAAATGGACAAAAAAGGTGTGCGTTATATTCGAGTAAATACATACCTTTAAGGGGTATGAATACCCCCAGAAAAAAAAAAAAATCACTGACTACACCCAACACATAAGTGTGAATTGTGCAGTAAATCGGAAATTTAAATTATATATTGAATTTCCTTGTAGAATAGGAACTGGCTTCAGAACATCCTGCATTCCCTAGGAAATTCAGAATTAGCTAGTCCGCAATGCAACACTATGTTTCTGTGTCCACAAACAATTCACGCCTCTTGAATGAGTTTCCTGCAATTTACTTTTCTTTTTCCAAAAACAATAGACCAATTATGAAAATACAACCACAGGCATGGAAATACTACACATAACACACAAAAGCAAGAAATTAAACACACCAGAACAATTCGAAATCTACAAACACACAAAATCACACACAGCTTTAGTTTTAAACAACCAACTCAATTTCAGACCACACATGCTATTTGACACAGACAGTCAAACCAAACCCCCACCTCCACTAAACCCCCGCCATAACAGACACCCTCACAAACACCTGCTCCAGAGATCTCAGTTGGCACTCTGCTGATGATGCAGGAACACCACCTGCGAAATGGCCGTCCAGAAGTTTACCAAGGTAAATAAAGTGCTTTACGGAAAGTATTTTAATTCAACTATTTTAAAAACTATTAATTCAGCCATGAAATATTTTCATTGATATTCAGAAGTGGACATAAGACCTTTTTTGCACAACTATATTTTTGTGAGACTTTACTTGAATTGAAAGTTGGCTAATCGCTGAGGATTTACTGGTCCCCTAAAACTGTATAAAATGCAGTGCGTTACTGCTTTACTTTCTGGGACCCAAAACAGAAAAGCACAACCATTCCATTTTACTTTTCGGCAATTATGTGTTTTTTCTTATTTCCTTGACAAAACTGTCTGCAATGATCCAAAGACAGCCATCCATTCCAATTTGTGTTTGATTATCTTTGTACAAAGTGCCTAAGCAAGCTCATATTTTAGCAAAAGAACCATAGACTAATCATTGAGGATTTTCTGGTCTGTTAATAGTAGTCATACAAAATGCTATGCAGATCAACCAATATCCTTACACACAATAGATGTCCTTTCTCCATAAATATTCAAAAGTCATAAGTAGGGCCTGGATTTGAAGGTTTTTAACTAGCAATGGGAAAAATCGAATGATTTTAACAATTGAATGATCATTCGAATACTGAACTAAACATTTTGAATGAAATCATTTGAAGTGTTTTATTCATACAGGGAAAGTTACATGCAATCTACGAGATGTTCATTCGCTAGCTTCAATATTCTTCAAATGAAATCTTCCGTTCTCACTTCACTTCAATGGCATTCGAAAGCGGGAAGATTTAAATTTAATGCTCACATTTCAGGCAGAGAAGAATGCGACCAGCTTACAACAAACACGGCCTCCAGAGATGTTTATTATTTTACTCATGCAGTCCTGAACAAGTGCTGTAGTAAATACAGTAACAATATGGTAATAAATAATGTGTTTTGAAAAAAGTTTTCACGAAAACTACCCTCGTATTTCAGAAAAAATCAGGTGTGGAACACCACGCGACAGAAGTGAAACTTTAATTTTTTAATTTTGGATTATTGGATTTTTTCAATTTTGGATTGTTGGACTGTTTTAATTTTGGGGTTTTGGGCTTTTTTAGTTTTTAAAATTTTGGATCTTTGGATTTTTTTAAATTTTGGATCTTTGAATTTTTTTTAATTTTTGATTTTTTAAATTTAGGATTTTTGGATTTTTAATTTTTTTAAATTGAGGACTTTTGGAGTTTTAAAATTTTTTAAATTTTGGATAAGCCTAATCATTAAATTGTTTGATAGTTGAGTTGATTTTGTTCGTAACACTAGAGCGTAACGCAACTTTGGGTTAGGTCTCGATTTACTCCTAGCGCGGCTAAGAAAGTTTCACTTCAAAAATAAAACTGTTTTCACATTATATACACTTACACGCTATATACACTTACTATACACTATATACACACTTCAAGCACTATTAGGAATCAGTTTAGGGGGGTCCTCAACTGATTAACTGTATACTTTGTGAATTAAACAAACTACTGAAAATAATTATGACACTATATTAAAGGAAATCAGTCCTTGTTTTTGTTCAAGGACACAAGCAGGTTCCTTCTTTCATTCATTATGAAGCCAGTTTTCAAAAAAATTCGCTCAGGTGACACTGATGTTGCAGGAATGCAAAGGTATATTACCGTCAAATTGTGTAAATCTGGAAAAGAACATTCGTTTGCCAGAACAGCAGTGCACTTGACTTTCTGTCCAGGTATGGTAAATCTAAATATTCAGCTAAACATTCACTGTTAACTACACTAGCAGTAGAAGTTTTCACTTGGGATACTCTATTATCAAAAAAATGACCATAAGGACACTTTTTCATCATATCATAGAGGTGCCACCGCTACCACTCACTTCTTCTTCAATGACTACACTGGTGGTTTTCTTTACCGAGGCTTCGAGGTCTCCTTTAATCCAGTTTGATGCCATTTTAGAATTTTCGTCTAGACCAAAGGCTGCCTTTTTGAATTAGGGACCAAGTATGGTGGAGGAAGCAACTATTTAATAAACAATGCTAAAGTCGGACACAAGAATGAATTCCTTCTTACGTTCATAACTGCTAAGCCACCGCACCACAGCTTCTTCTAATGATGTTTTTAGCTTGATCCCCACTTGAGATTCCTGAGTTCTGTCCCTCGTTGCATACTGCAATCCACGAACAAGAGGAATTACCAGGGATAGTGTAGGATAAGTATCTCCAGATAATTCCTACATCATGGCTCCAGCAGTGGAATAAGATCCCAGCGTCCAAACCTTCTGGGGCTCTTGGCAATGAAACAATTGAAGCAGACAGAGGCTCCTTCACTTCTACTAGCCTTTTTAACATCAGTAAAGTTGAATTCCACCTTTTAGAGACATCTTGTTTCAATCTCAGCTCTCGGCGACCGAATTCTTTCTGTACGCTTCTCTGCTTCCTGCCACACTTGACCTGAAATGAACCACTATTCATCTGCACTTTTTTAATAAATCCTCTATTTCAGCCGATTGTACTACATCGTTTACTACAAGATTTCAAGTATGAGCTACACAAGGGACATGAGGCACGTTCAAGCGCTCAATGGCATTTTTTTACATTTGCACCGTTGTCAGTGACTATGCAAATGATTTTGGCTTCTATTTTCCATTCTTGGAAAATACCCTTAAGTGTGCTGGCTATATTTTCCCCTGTGTGTTTTTCTGTCACTTCCTTTGTTAACACAAATGAGCCTAAATGCCCTTCTGTCACAGTATGTGTAGTCACGGTAATGAATGCAGTAGCAGTGTCAGAAGTCACATATCAGTCATCATGGCGATGGAATCTGAAGAATCTAAAATTGTTTGTAGCTTTCTCTTTTCTTCATTGTGTATAGACAATAATATGCTCTTTACTTGCTTTCCGTTAGGAGGGTTGTATTGGGGCTCTAATAATTTTGTAAATTGAACGAACCCTTTTCTTTCCACAATAGAAAGAGGTTCAAAATCTTTAGAAATCGTACAAATTAGACATCTGTCTATTTCATTTTATCCTTCTCGCTCAGTTCCTTGCTATGAGCTACACTACTCAGCACTAACTGATGACCCTTCCTTTTGGTTGAACGTGGCTCACCTAAGTCGACAGATGTGGATGTCCCTGCAGTGGGAAGTTCTTGTTCACAGACTTGATGGGAAGTTAAAGATTCACCCGATGCTGATGTAGGCCTACCAGATGGAACTGAGTGCACGGGATCGTCTTCTAATTTTTCGAGCAGCCTCGTGGAATCCAATACTGTCGGTTGCCTTCTTTTTAAGTGATCACTTAAATTTGATGAGTTCCCAAAGAACTTCTTTTTTGCACAATTTGCACAACACCGCATTTCCCGATGCAATCTTTTTCATATACTCCCACACTTTCGAACGTGGACAAGAGCGCTTAATTTCCAAACTTAACACCTAGCAGCACGGTAACAAACTAACAACTGAAAAAGACTGTGCTTGCAAAAACTAAACCCTCAGAGGCAAAAAAATTAAGTTTTATTATTATTATTATTATTTCTTTTTTTTTTTTAGATATAGCCAGATGTTTTACTTTGTCCCTCTTTGCATCCATAGGTTTGGGAAGACCACATTATTTGAGGGTGCCTAAGAGCCAATAAAGTTTCTTTTCGTAATTACGTTTCTTACAATAATTCTGGGGAACCCATCCGAACCCCTCCACTGGGGGAAAAAAAAAGTTTTGCACCGAGCTATTGCTTGTTGCATTATTTGTTGGCTTTCTTCTTCTTCCTCCCCCCCCCCCTCTTTATTTGGGCGGGAAGGTAGGTGGAAGGGGATGTGCATACAAGAGAAACAATTATTTTGATAGGTGGCCTGTTGTCATGTCGTTGAACTGTCTCGTTTACTATAGTGGCATAATAGTATATTGCGATACAAGTGCCATAAGTGGTGCATACGGATCGAGGAAAGAGTTATTTCAATTTCCGAGATCAGTTATGCGCTTACGGCACGAGTATTGCATGCTATTTTTTGCATGATGATTATTTATATCAATTTATTTATATTAATTGAGATATTAGCTGAGAATATTTTGTATTTACACTATTGAAGATGGATGTTATATTTCAGAAAGTGATTCGCATGTGTTTGTTATTATGGGAACCGAATATTTGTCCTGGAGGGCCTTGTCCATAAAGGCTTGTATGATGATGAGTGCCGTAAGTAAATTCTTACCGCACGGAAATTTGTTTTGTTTCCATAGCAAGATTGCGTGCGGAAATGTCAACTTATGATCCATGGCAACAATATTCGTAAGTACCACTAATTAGTTATGCAAAAATGTGTTATCATAAACAGGCATTTTTTAGTAACTTACAGAACATGTAAAGGGTGGAGAAAAGTTTTCTTTGCGTTTACAGTTTTTTTAATGCAAAGACAACCCTAAAATATAAATCCTTTAGTCAGGTTAGTTTATTTTCATTTGTTCTGTAGTGAAATAAGAAGTTTTGTTCGGTTGCATTTTTATTAGCCTGTAAATTCCAAAATGACCGAATGGTTGCTTAAAAGGGAACTGAACTAAAAAATTACATATTTATTTTATTTACATATGAGTAGGGCTCGGACTTTTAGGTGCTTATAAAAACAAAAATATTTATTTTTTATGTGTTTAAAAAGTTGAAAATATGTTTAAAAATATGAAAATATTTTAATTAACTTATTTAACCAATATTTACGAAAGTAGCCCTACTCATCTAGTCATTCTAGTCAGCAAGTGTAGAACTGTTGCAGTGAACGACAAAAGTAGATCTTAAGGTGTGCATCTTAAAGTTGTGACGATTTTCACGGAACAGAGACTTGTATCTTGAAAATGTACGTTCAACATCTTGCATATTTGTAACACTGACACTCAGATGTTCCATCTGCTCCAAGTTCTCTACACTGTTACCCATTAAAATATCTGAAATCTTGCGCAACACTTGTAACCCTTCATTCTTATTTAGGCATGACAGGAATTTTTCTTTAATTTTGTTTGCTTTTGAACCACTGATTTTGTGAATTTGTTTTCAATGTGTTTGATTTCTTTTTATTGATTCTGTCAACAATTGTTTTGTTGTTTCCAACTTAGTAATGCAGTGTGAAAGGAAACAGAAATTTGCACTAATGAAGGCCAAATCCGCCCTGATTTATTCTCTGACTGAACATAACAACGCAACACATTGAAAATATGGCGCAATTTTACAAAAACTGTCAAAATATTCATTTCTAAACATGATATGTGGTAAAATATGTAAAAATAATTAAGTTACCAAAAATATTTATTCAAATAAGAAATATCCGCTAAACTTGAGAATAAGGTGACCGCCGAGACAACCGGGCCGTACTGAGTGGGACCAAGTCTACAATGTCGCCAATATTACGAACATGATTACATGCCGAATGAATTCGGCAGATAAACGACTGTTGTAGCGATGTTTTATGAAAGATGTGGAAGGGTAAAAAAGCTTCTGCATTAAGAATTCTGGGTCCGTGATAGGTTATGTTAGGTTAGGAACAGTCATGTTAGTTTAGCAGCAGTATTCTGCATAGCGCGGGGTTCGTGCCATGTAACGATGTTTTACGAAAGGCGTGGAAGGGTACAACAGCTTCTGCATTAAGAATTCTAGGTCAGTGACAGGTTATGTTAGGTTAGGAACATTTGTATTAGTTTAGGAGCAATATACTGAATATTATGTCTCACTTGAATCTTTTTTACCACGGGAAATTTTACCCTTGCGCCGATCGTTTCTCTTTTGTTCCCCGCGGCTCGGAAGGGCACGGTCACTAATGGCAGAGCATGGCTGGCTACGCTATTCTGAAGGAGTTCCGAAATATCGAAAATATTTTTTTTTATGTGATATGAAACTTAGTATTTTGAATCCAAAGGTCCCAACCGAAACTTTGACAAAGTCCAGAAATCATAAGTAATAGCAAAAAAAAAAAATGTATTTACCTAAAAGTCCTAGCCCTACATATGAGTAAGATCTCTGATTGTTTATTACTATGGCGAAAATAAAAACTCGATCCAACTTACCGTTTCCGAGTTGTAGCGCTCTATAGCAGCGCTCGTGACGTCACCTGGCTAGCTCGGGTCTGGATATGAAGCATTACACACGGAACAGCCCCAACACAACATAATATTAGTTTTATTGTTGCACTCTTTATTGTTGAGTATCCATTGTTAGAGATGTGTGTTCATTAACATCATTGACAGTTTTCTTTACAATATTTTGCCTCCACTCAAATGTTTTCTTGTCGTACTTTCTCTTATAAACCCAATCTCCACATGATTTAGAAAATTCCACTTCCTTGATGGAAGTTGTGGTCAAGAGCTGCTATCATTGACCGTAAATACATGCCTTCAAATGAAAAATGGGTTCTTTTTGGCACATATTTAAGACGTTTGCTATGTGTGACAAGAATGATTGAGATGCATAATATCATTAAAAAATCTGGTATTCATAATGATATTATATAGGTCATGGTAGTCTTTCGAATGCTTACTGAGCCATTTAGTATTTTTAATTTTATCAGCACTTAGCACATCATGAGCACATGAATGGTATTTCTCATTACCTTCCCAACTATGAATGTTAACAATGTGATTGAGAATTGAGGTAATCTTCTCCTTTGGCAGTATACTGTCATTCTCACACGTAGACGATGCCCATCGTAAATCATTATAAATTTATTGTTTCCATTCATGAATGACGCAGGATTTCGGAAAATTGTTAATCTTTTTCATTAGAGATTTAGCAAGGTGCCAAACATCAAATTCATGGTGTATGTGTGAAAATTTGTTTTTCATTAAAGCTCTAATACCTGTCTGTCCGTTAGGAACAATTTAATAGGGAGTTTCTCATTCATTGAGCTTATTATTTTTTCACAAGCAGCTCATTCAATATCACCAGCTACAGTTCCTCTTTGTACAATTACAAAATCTAGTATTTTATTTGTTGCTAAATTCATAATGGAATACGTCACATACTTGGCAGAGAAACCAGGCGAGTCATATTGTCCATCTCCACATAAACATAAATTTAAATCACTCATAGCATCTACATAGTTAGCTTCTTTTTCTTTTAACCACGTTTTGTGTAGGAAGGAAATACAAATTTCTTTACTAGCCTATAGAAGTATGATTCAGAAAAAAATAATAGCTTAATAGAATTTGAGAAAGCTGATACATAATTAAATGTTAATCCGCATAGGTACATTCCTGAGGCTATAAACACATTACTTTTTAAACTTCCACCTATGCTTCCAGAAGACCACTCGTATGTATGCCCATTCACACAATGAGTTTTTATTCGTAACATTACTCCTCTCGTTTCAACTTTACGTTCATCAACTGGAGCGCCACATGTAGTATGACATACACTGAATAGTGTAAGAAGGGCACTTACACAAACACAAAAGAATATTTTTCCAACAAGTTAACCTATGCCATCTTCTTCTCCTTCACTAGTGATTTCATCGGGGACGTCATCTTCATCCTTTTCATCCGAGGTGTCATGTTCATCAATGTAGTTCATATAGACAGAATTTGCAGCTCTATAAATTTCTGTGTGTCTCACACTGTATTTCTGCGTCAGCCTTCAATTCTACATGCATACGTTCATAAACTTGTGTAGCTTCTCTTTCTTGTTTAGAATCAGTTATTGAATTATCAATTAATTCCTACACTTCCCTCTTTTTAAAGTAATTAGACTTCCTTTTCTTGGGAGAAGGAATTTCTTTTACTTCCTATTAAGAACTTTGAAGGTACCACATTGACTTTTGGTCTAGGACACCTGAATTTTTCATCCTTCAATATTCTAATTTTTAAAATATCCGATTCATGAAAAATCTGCTTTAAAATGCTTTCCACATACTCTAGAATTTTTTGTTGGAACAAAATTTTTACGCTTCATGCAAGAAACCTATTTGTTGTACAAACGTCTGTTCTTGTTTTTATAAGGGAATGCATAGTAACCAACATTTCTATGGACACCAGAATCATTTGAACAACCGTAAGCCCTGCAAGCAGGCATCTTCACTTACACTACACAATAAACATTACTAGGGAATACAAGACCGGCACCTTTCACACATTATCGGAGCAAGCCAAACTAAAATTGCTGACGGCGCGGTGCGTTAGCCGCGTGACGTCACAGCCTTGCAACAGTATAATTTAAATTGCTCACAGAATGAGAATGAGTGAACATAAAAAGAAATGGTTTTCGACTCTGCACTTAGCGAGAATCGTATTTTATTTTAAGATAAAGTAAAGATTTTCGGTCAGTACCCCTTTAAGTTAAGGAACGCAAACAAACCTGATGAAAAATACCCCAAACAGAATGGTTTTATTTTCTGTAAGCATGCAATATTTCACTTCCTCAAGTGAACAATGTTTCTGTAAGATACGTTTCTTTTTTAATTTTTTTAATAAAGAAAGTAAGAAAGAATAAAAAGGTCGTTTACAGGCTTTTAAGAGTTCAATGTTTCGAATCAGTGCCAACTGTACAATATATTTTTTAAGCTTAATTTATCCATGTATAAACTGATGGAATTTTGATGATTAATGATGTAAGATGAAATAGCAACAATGAGTCACGGTAAGTAAATACCCAAACAGCCCTGGGGAAACCATAAGAAAACTTAACCGGCAACTAAACTTAAACCTTGAACCTCTCGAATGCGAGTACAAGACGCTACCGCCTCAGCCACCTAGCTCAGAAAACTAATTTTGTAAGATTAAAATAATAAAATCAGATTGACAACGTAATTTGAAATCAAATTGACAACATGATCTTGAATGCAAATCAAGTTTCATTTATAGCACCCTAGACCAAATAATAATAATACGCTTACTATTACAAAATGTTGCATTTTAACATTTAAAATAATGATCTGTATACCTTTTACAGCAGTACACGCGGAGATTTAAATTCACCATCGTTTAGAATATTTTACAGTACAGTGGTCTAACCTCATTTATAAAACTTGGGCGCCTGTTCAAATCTTGTTTCAAGTCCTCTCTTTATAAAACACCTCTGTTATGATATTTCATCACAAGAACTTCAACATATTAATTATTACCTCTCACCTGTATCATAATGTTATGGAATTTAGCAGTCAATAATCTTAGTCACTTCTGCCTCATTATTCTTTGTGACCTCTTTGAATTTGTCATCCGTACACAGAAGGTCATTTTGTAATCATACTTTTTGGTCAATAATGCAGTTCATATTCATTATTATTGTTGAAGTTAAAAAGAACAGGGTGTAAATGTAACACCGAAATATTTTACCTGTTTATAAACGGAACAGACAAGCAACTTTTATTACGAGATTTTTGCTCTTTCATGTAAAATCTGTATGCTAAAAACTAAACTCCCTGGCGCTACATCTTTGGAGGGACTTGGCCTACCTCCCGACCGCTGCGTCATCTACTAGAGGCAGATGGCAGGATTGGGGGGCATGTGGTCAGCATGCCGACACCCACGGCTGTTAATGGTGGTTTTCATGACCGGAAAATCTGTATGCTACAGGGCATTAAAGTCATTACAATTTGGTGCTCATAAGTCAATAATGAAGCGAAATAGGGCTAAAATTTTCATTAAATTGATTTCATGCCTTCTTAGTGATTGATGAAAACCTGATTCTTAATCATTCATCAACAGCTATATCATAATTTAGTGTTTCCATAATCTGCAAAATTTACAGACTGATCACATCACTGGCCGTCCCTGCATTCGTTTTTTTATTCATAAATCCAGTAAAAACAACGAAGTTCATTTGTTTTGCATTTTTTTCAAATGTTAGAAGTCAGTGGCAGCCATGCCTTGGGAGAATTTATGCTGTAACATAAAAAATTGAATCCATAGAGCAAAAATCTCCTAATGAAAGTTGCTTGTCTATGTCCCCTCTACACACAGATAAAATATTTTGGTGTTATTCATTAACACCCTGTATATATAATTTTCTTATATAATTAGGAACCGACAAAAGCAATTCAGGTCTATGCAAAGCCTGGCTGAAGAATGGGGTACTATCCCTGCCCGAGTAAACTGCGCTGTGATTGAGCACATGAAGGTTGGCGATGGGGTGGCAGCAATCTGTTTTTTTTCCTTTCTTCCTCATTTTTTCCCCTTTATCAGGATTTGGAAATTGGAAAGACTGCAAGTCATCAGCATTGGTGGATGATTTTTTATGAAGATTTTAAAAGGGAAAAAAATGAAAGCATTCCCACTTAGGTGGCAATACCATTCCAATAAATTAGATGCTGCCAGTTCTCTGACGTGCTGGAACACTGCAGATCTTTAGACAAAAACAGTAGAAACAATAAAAGTGAAAAGGTTAAATTAGTATACTCATATCGTTTGTCGCGGAAAATATGCTCTTACTGTACATAATTTCTAAAATATGGAGGTAAGTGGAACATGTCTCAGCTAACAAATTCAACAATTCAATGTGGTATAAAATGATTAATTATGATTGATATCTAAATGGACTCTAAACAACATGTTGCAATGTTGCCTCCTGCTTAAGTAATCTGATCTCGAGTCAATAATATTAATGAAGCACTGAATCCCTCAAAACTTGTACATTGTATAAACGTTTTATGAATTTCATGTCAAATAAAATATTCCTTCCAATTCTACATTCCGCCAAGGACTTGAAAGTACATAGAGTTAAAGCTTTAAATATTGCTATCGAAAAAGTATATCAATATGGTTGTAAGTATTACATGTGTAATATGTAAGTATATTTTGTTCATTTAGTGTCACTTAGGTTATGACTAGGAAACGACTCAGCTGACTACCTGGCCAAGAAAGGCTGCAGCATTATTCAAAAACCTAACACACAATTATCCTATCATGCAACAAAAAGGATAATTAATTCTCAATACCACAAAATTGTATTGAATTATCACTCCCAAGCCTCAAAAAACAAAAGGTGGGAAGCAGTCTTAACTCAGAACATCCCTGGATACCCAAGAAAGAGTGCGGTTGCAATTTTCAGACTACTCACAGGTCACGACTGCCTTGCTAAACATCTCAACAAAATTGGGATACTCCCCTCACCACTATGCCCCCTATGCGACCTCCAAGAAGAAATGGACCAAGATCACCTTCCACAATGCCCAGCCCTTACCAACTCGACATCTTTAAGTGAAAAATACTGGAGAGCTAGAGAATTAATGATTTCATTGTCAGAAATTCAGCATTAGCCAACAACAACAACAACAACAACAACAACAACAGGTTATGACTAGGGGGCGGATTTCTATGATATGTCATATTTTTCCCCTTTGCATTATTTCAGGTTTCCGACTAATTTAAACCGGATTCCAAGCATCCTGGTGAAAATGGAACGGCTCTTACTGTGCATATAACTGCATTTGCATATTTAGTATGAATATGCATATTTAGGTCATATTTTCGGCATATTTGTGTGCATATTAAAGAAATTTTGAAGTTTCATATCGTATTTTGTAAATTTTGCATTATAATGATACTTTTTGAGAATTTACAGATATGTAAATAATTAACACTACAATTTAATAAAATGAATTGTAATGAAACTTTTAAAAAAATATACACAATGTGTAAGTGGTCAAGTCATATTTTAAATTTTATTGGTCATATTTTAATGTTTCTTAGGTCATAAATGCATGCATATATCCTATTTTTTAGGTCATAGAAATCTGCCCCCTAATTATGACATTAGTATAATTTAGAATAATAATTTTGACTGATGTAATTAAGTTTGTGAGATTGTAAATAGGCCTACTCATAGCTTAGATTGTTGAAGATAGTATGTATTTATGTAAATAGCTAATGTGACCGATTGCAGTTGGTACTGCTTAAAAGTCTTATAAATGTATCAAATATATAGTTTTGAATGGCTGTATTTAATATCATAATATACGGTAATTAATCAAATAAATACTCAATTTGAAAATGCGTTATGTTTCATGCAGATGTAAAATAGGAACAATCTGTGAAAAATTGAACTTTTAAATATTTAAGAGAACAACTATTTTATTGTCAAAATACATTTTGTAGCCTGGGGTTGAAATTCATGAAATCAACCATCTAGCTCTGCGCCATGCCTTTGTCCCCCGTTTGGAATGGGAGAGGCGGAAGTTACTGAACGCTTTGCTACTGGCACACGATGGAACACGAAAACAATTGAATGAACGAGAGAATGGCGTTAATCTGTACGGGGCTTCATAAAAATGATAACATTAATTGATTGATAATATTAACAGATTGATAACATTATTCTCAATTACATTAAGTGGCATTCACTGTGTGTATATATATATTCACTTCCAATTTCAAATAAGTAGACAAAATTATTCAAACGTGAAAAATTACTAACACAGAATACTGTAAACACAGACAGTAAATTGTGCAGCTAATCGCAAAAAGAAGTTTATCCAATTGTTGAAAATTTCTTGCTTCGTTAACCCTAGAACACTTGAGCTTTGAAGCCGTTCGCTTGGGCGATATTGTCAATCAGTAGATAGTGTACCTGTAAGGTGTGGGCTGCCGGCGTAGTCAGTCGGATCGAGCAAGGGCTTCGTGGTGGCGACGTCTGTGTTCAAGCACCAACAATCACAATAGCTAGGATATTGCACAGGGGTTATATATATGTACATAAAAGGCACGCGATGTAAAATATACTTATATATTTTAAAACTTTTATGACAAAAATATATCGTCACTCGTACACTTTTGGTGTAGGTGCCCTCACATATGAATGGCGACCTATTTATACTTCATCCACGTCACATACACTTTGCTAATATAATTCTTCGCCTCGCCTAGGGTAATATTGCTAGTTACACTTACAATTCGCAGTCTTAATTATTTTGGATCCGTACGGAAATATCCTTTACGAAAAAAAGAAATAGCAACTTTATAGGCCTATTATAATAAACACACGGTTTTTATAAGTAACTTATCCTACGTGTGTATAACGCACAGGCGAGTAGCGTGGAGTAGTTGTTCGGAAAATTGTATGGAGTGCCTCGATTTGTTGGCGGAGGTCCTTTTTATACATTTTGGAGATGTGACGTAATTTGGTCATAATACGGGCCCTATTGGGTGACAACTTCGCGCCACGGGTGTTTATTGGTTGAAAAGTTTTTAAAGAGGATGTTAAGAATCCTGAAGGAACAAAAGTCAGACTGTCAGGAACAGCCATTAATTACGAAGTAGTCTCGAAAACTAGCGGGGGAGGACAGTTCTATAGAAATTGGAACTTTCCTTGGTAATTCCGAATTGGAATTATCGAGGAAAAAATTGAATATCATATTCCGGTAGCTTGTTTCTCGCTGAGTCCGGTGGTGTAAAATTCTCTATGAAGAGATGTAAATTTAATATGTTAATCAATAAAAACCGAATAAATAATTAGTCCCGTAATTATATTAATTGAGTGACATATGAAATGAAAGGGAGTAAATAAATCTATCGAACGGTAATATTAATATAGGTGTCGTAATTTTGGTATTGTCTTAATTGAAGAAGAAAAGTTAGGATATTTGAATTTTAACGGTCAGTGGGAAGAAAGTCTCCATAGGGTGCCGTACAAACTTCATAGGGGGTCTCATACCAGCTTCAGCTTTTTATTTCCAGTGACACCCAAGGTCACAGGCTCACCTGCCTTTCTGTGGGTTTTATACAATTTTATTATGTTTAAACAATACAATATTGTTGCTACTACTACTCCTGTACTGAAGGACCTTCTCTTTATAAACTCGCATCATATTTTACTATCACTGTCGTGCTGTATTATTTTTTAATGATATATTCTGAGTATATTAGTCATAAACTTTAATTACTTTAATTATACAAAGTAATATTTCAATTCAGAACACATTTTTACACTTTGTCGTTGTCACTGAGTGTTCATCACCGATATTCTTACCACATTTTGAGCAAACTTTTTCTGCATCCTCACTTTCAGAGTCAGACGGATAACATAGCCTCTTTTTTGACTCAGTTGGTATTGGAGCATTAGAACATTAAAGGCAGACTGAACTATACTAAACACAAATAAACTCTGAACATATGATAAGCCAATAGAATGTTACTCAACTTGCGGCGTTGAGGATTCAGAACAAGCATTGTTTTAAGGTGTTTCATTGTTTTTAAATAAGCTGTTTTCTCCTCAACGAAGCATTGTACAGATGTGGGATTTGGAAAGTAGCAAAAATATAAATACAGCTTTCCAATGGTGATTTCAGAAAAGACCTGTATGTAATAGATTTTGAGCACGCAAAGGAATAAGTGAAGTACATATCTTTAGCGAGGCAGCGCAGTAAAACACCGTAACAACCTCATTCGCTTGTCACTCGTCATGTGATTCTGCCTGCTCCGCCTCAGGTTCAGAGTTGTTCTGTGTTTACTTTAAAACAGCTATTTATGTAACAAGTATGCAAAGCAAGGCTTTAGCGGACGAATCTAGTAATTTGGACAAGGTGTGGCAGAGTTTAAAATACCGGATGAGTCCACTCAAGTTTTCCATAAGTGGTGCATACAATATTTTTTAGTGAAAGTTCTGCAATTTTACTACTAGTGAGCTCAGTTTTTCAGTAAGTTTCAATGATTCTGCGTAAAGAAAGCAAAGATAATGACGATTGTAGCAGAAGTACATGTTTGTAAACTTCACTTACTGTGGATTGTTTCTTTTCCTTAAAAAACTTCTCAAGACATTGTTAATAATGTTGATTAATAACTAATAGTATATTGCGACACAAGGGCGGAAAGGCACGTTTAGGGGTCAAGGAAACAGATTGAAAGGGTTTTCAAGTTTTCGAGACCCGTAAATGCCTTTACGGCCCGTGTGTTGCATGCTATTTTTTGCACGACGGTTACTTATATCAATTTAATTATATTAATTGCTATATTACCTGAAAATATTATGTATATACACTATTGAAGATTGATGTTTATTTCAGAAAGCGATTCGCATTTGTTATTGTTTATGGCAACCGAATATTTATAAAGCGGGGAGGCCTTGGTCATTACAGCCCGCAAATAAGTGTTTGCGGGCGGTAAAGTAACTTTCCGCCCGTCGCCCCTAGCAACAAGATTGCGTGTGGTAATGTCAAGTTACGATCCATGTAAACAACTTTCGTAAGTAACACTTACTAGCTAAAATATATTTACTTCAATTGAAATTATGTGTCATTTTTATCATATTTTCTGCAACAAAAAAAAAAAAAGCAATCATACAAGAGGCTCATCTGAACTCGCTTCTTTTAGCTAGCATTTGTGGTCTAGGGTACTAAGGCTATGGTGCAGTAATGCAAACTTCGTGCGTTCACACCTACAGGTCCCGCAATGATTTTAGACGAATAACCTTGAGTGAGAATCTAGTGAGCGAGCCTTCTGAGTCCTGAAGACCTGTGAATCCCCTCTGCCCACGCACGCACGTGACGCTAATTCTTTCCTGCTATTCACAGGGCACAGTACAGTCCGTTGTACAAAAAAATTATTTGTAAATTTTTTTGAAGTTATGTTTCTTTCACTGTTCGTTATGTGTTAGTGTATACAGTTTTATAAAGTCAATATTTACAGCATACGTTATTTACATGAACGTTAATATTTACGTGCTATTATTACAGTTTCGTTATTATTCTCAATATGCCTCCAATAATTTCGTAGTTAAAAGGGAAAACATTACACAGTCAAACTCGGGAGGTTATTGGGGAGATGTTAAACAATGGGTTGCAAGCAGGAATACAACATTTAAAACAAATGACGTAGAAGCATTGTGTAGGCAAAGATTTCAAGAACTCGGCCAAGCAGAATGGGAAAATGTATGTAGGTGCGTTGAAGAAATTGAACAGGAATATTGGGAGAAAGACTGCATCGTGGAGGAAAGAATTGAAAGGATTATAATAGAAGACAATGGTATGGAAAGCTGTGATGATGATGATGATGAATATGTGGAATATCAGGTTGAACCAACGGAAGACGATGTCATGTCTGGTGTTGAAGAAATGGAAGAAGATTAGACGTAAGCAATACCGTACTTAACTTATTTATTTATTTCAATTATAATTATGTGTTATATTATAGTGACTGTACCGCTTCCTCGTGGTGCACGTAAACATTTAGATAGCTGACAGCAGTGTACCAAAACAAACATTGCCATCGCTTTATCGGTGACTTCTGACTCAACTCAACTGCAGCTGTCTGTGAGTACGTAACTCGCTCTCATGCTTCCATTACAATTTTTCATTCGTCTAAATCAATTGCGATACCTGCCCACAGTTATAAAAAATATTAAAATTTATAATTATCAAATTTATTTCTAGTTCCAAGATTTCTAAATGACAAGGTTTACTGTACTTGTTAATAGACAAGAACAATAAAACTCCTTAACGTGTAAAGTTGAACTTACACTGGAAGACACTACAGACACATCTAGGTGGCATAGTTGGAACTACATATGCTAAAAATTACCATGGCAGCTTTAGCGGCCTAGGCCGATGAAATTACTTTAGCAGCATAAGCCAATAAAAGGCTACTTTACAGTGTGTTAGCAGTCCGAGAAACAGCCTCTTTAAAGAGCGTGTACTGAAAATATAATTTGTTATAAGTTAACGGGCGTTTCAGATTGATAACACCTGTGAAAACCTCCACTCTCCTACATGTAGTATTTACTCGGAAAATAGAGTTTCAATCTAAATCACGCAGGAATGGTGATGTCATGCTACTGACTACCCTCTCTACAAGGAAGTTAACATACCGTATTTTTTGGACCATAAAATGCACTTTTTAGTTGAAAACAGAGCCTTGAAAGTTGAGTACGTCTAATGGTCCAAAGTAAACTGAAAAAATAAAATTACGGTAAATAGGCCTATTGCCGGTTATACCATGATCATAAACAAGGTGCTGTACACCAATAAGTGAGTTGCAAATTTGGCACAGACTGTACATCGATGTACTTGTGACAATCACAAAATGAGAGCAGTCGGAAGGTATACAGCGCGAAAAGAAAGAAATGTTGGTTCTTTCATACAAAAGGATGTGTCCATGACGTAGTCTAAATGAAGGTTATGACCTCTAAACAGCCTTGTTCCATTACATTTACTGTATAATTGATTGTGAGAGAGTGTAAAAGTAGTTTCAGTCTTTCGTGAATTTTCGTTTAGAATCACATTACACTTTTTCCCTTAAATGTTCATGCTAAAATCAAGGTACGTCTTATAGTTTGAAAATAAAGTATATATCATTTCTGGTTTCCTTTGGTACATTTTAAAGATGAGAGTAAGTGTCCTTGATTTTCACTACTGGGCTCAAGGACATTGTATACTGGCAGGGATTAGATAATGTAATAAGGCAATGAATATACAAAATACTTTGTTATTTAAAATACCGTATAAACTTGTGCTCCCTGATTCAATGGAATGTTATTTTCTCAGTAGACTGATTGACTAGTACTCAGTATAACCAGGCATGGTGAACTGCTCAGCGAATTCTTCCACTCCCTCACGTAGGGATTCCACTTTTGAAGAAAAACTTGGGTCTTCCTTCAGTACTCGTCTGAAATCCACTAATTTAGGTCCAGAGACTTTAGTTATCTCTTTTGACAATTGGAGACCTGTAACAGAAAAAACTGAGTTAATAAATAGATATAAAAAAATCCAAGGCCTCCTATTGGACAGACTGATTTAATTAAGCTTATTTGATGTACGGGTACATCCAGAAATGGAGTTGGGCATGTCACATTATGCGACTCAACCCCAATAGATGGATGCATAAGGCTACATTCTGGGACCCAAGATGCGGTCAAAGGGATGTGGGACGCCAAAAGACACGATGGGCCGATGAACTCAGGAAGACCTTTGGGAATCGATGGACAACGGTGGCCAGAGAGAGGGAGACATGGAAGCAGTGTACAAAAGAAGCAGCTCTAACCATCAGCGACTAAAGAAATGCACAATCAAACTCTTAACAGATGGACAACAAGCAGCCAGGGACCAATCAATACACGAAGACAACACACAAGGAGCAGAACTGCTTATAGGGGGATCTTTCCCGGCATGGCTAACTGGGATAGCCTTACCAGCCACCTTCCCTCACAGGAAGAAGGGACAAATAAGGGCTATACTTCTACTTATTATTTGACGTACAGTAAGACATCACTTATACATTATTCTATGAGCTAAATTCCCCTCAGTTGTATGTTTTCACATTTTAATCTCTGTTCTATCATTTATATGTTATCATCAGATTTTGATGGCATGTCATCTTTTAACTGGAACATCATGGACGTTCCCCACTAGTGCAGATATTCTCATCATGAATCCTAGATTATAAAAATGGTAATTTTTAGGGTCATTATTTCATCATTTTCCCCTACTTTTCATTTTTAGGTCACTTTTAAAATTAAATGTCATTTTTCGGCCATTTTACAATCTTTTCCCTCCATTTAATATTCTTTGTTCATTTAAAAAAAAAAGTCATCTTCCCTTTTGTGCTGTTTCTTGCATTATATAGAGTTTTTGTGCATTTACATACATTGAATATAATCGGAACTCTAAATAAGCATCAATAAAAAGACCTTGTTTTTATTTTAATTTGGATACAGAAAGACTGTGTTTGCTGTTTGCATTTAACCATATGTACCAATTAACTAACTAGTAATTACAACAAGTAAGAATCAGCTTGAAAAATTTTATGTCATAACCGGGATTTGAACACGGATCTTCGGCTTAACGCGCTGATGCTCTACCATTGAGCTACCATGACAACAAGCCAGTACGACATCAAATTCCTCAACTGATTCAGAAGACAAGGCAGACCACGGGAGGTTTCTCCGTTGAGAACACACATCCAATGGCGTCCTACATTTGTAGGTACTTTGAAGCCAAGTTATATTTATATACTATTAATTAAGTGGAGGGAAAGGAAATAGACATTAAATCCATGTCTGGGATATTAATACAAGTAAGAATCAGCTTGAAAGAATCAGGAAGAATCATCCAAGAAGCCATTGGATGTGTGTTCTCAACGGAGAAACCTCCCGTGGTCTGCCTTGTCTTCTGAATCAGTTGAGGAATTTGATGGCGTACTGGCATGTTGTCATGGTAGCTCAATGGTAGAGCATCGGCGCGTTAAGCCGAAGATCCGTGTTCTGACATAAAATTTTTCAAGCTGATTCTTACTTGTATTAATATCCCAGACATGGATTTAATGTCTATTTCCTTTCCCTCCACTTAATTAATAGTATATAAATGTAACTTGGCTTCAAAGTACCTACAAATGTAGGACGCCATTGGATGTGTGTTCTCAACGGAGAAACCTCCCGTGGTCTGCCTTGTCTTCTGAATCAGTTGAGGAATTTGATGTCGTACTGGCATGTTGTCATGGTAGCTCAATGGTAGAGCATCGGCGCGCTAAGCCGAAGATCCGTGTTCAAATCCCGGTTATGACATAAAATTTTTCAAACTGATTCTTACTTGGATTAATATCCCAGACATGGATTTAATGTGTATTTCCTTTCCCTCCACTTAATTAATAGTAATTACAAGCTTATAATTGGGTCAACAACATAAATGTAGAATAGACTCAAATCTGATGAATAAACTAGCATTTTCATACATTAATTTTTTTATTTTATTTTAATTTTTTTTTTTTACATTTTAGGTAATTATTCTTTTGTATTTTTGCAGTCATTTTATACCTCATTTTGAAGTAGTGGGCCCTGGTTGTCATTCTTGTTGTTTATTTTGAAAGGGCAAGGAATAAAGTCACTCATGTTGAGTAGACTCAAGTTCGGTAAATTTTTTTGAAGTAACGCCACCACATTGATTCTACTGCTTATTGTGGCAACGATCATTTGGACTGCCGAACATGGCTTGACTATAAATAATAATAATAAAAATAATAATAACAACAACAACAACAATCATCTCAACCAATCTGTAGCAAGATTGAGATCGGAAATATACACACAAAATTTCACTAAAAAGGTATATTTACCCAGAATGATCATTTCAACGGGTCTTCCCGCCATCATCCGCTGATTCCGACTGGCCCTCTGGCGGCGGATCCGCCGCCAGAGGGCCAGTCGGAATCAGCGGATGATGGCGGGAAGACCCGTTGAAATGATCATTCTGGGTAAATATACCTTTTTAGTGAAGTTTTGTGTGTATATTTCCGATCTCAATCTTGCTACAGATTTGAACACTTCACTGTAAATTTCCATCTAATATTTATATTCATCTCAATCAAATTTATGAACGTTATTATTATTTTATTTATTACTATAACTAACTAACATCCTCTGTGGTACAAGGCCAATATCTGACAGCTGTATCGTCTACCATAGGCACAAGACAAGATCAAGAACATGCTGACACCCACGACTGTTATTGATGGTTTATGCCTATCATAATTAATGCCAAATTCTAACTAAACTAAACATTACATAATTGTCATACATCAAGTTGAAAATGGCATTTATATATATATATATACACACACACAGTTATATAAATATATCAGAGGGTAAATACGATTTTCTCAGGGTTTCAATATTGGGTGCCATTTACAATTACTTTTATTCTGTTCTAGTCTCCTAGGATGAATGCATTGTGGTCAACCCAGTCCTCGGCTGAGGTCAGTCCTAGATTACAAGAATCTCAGGGAAAGTCTTGTGGGAACTTACATATAATTAAACTTATTAATTATGTGATAAATCAAACAACCTTTGAATTTCTGAGGACAATTACTTTATTATCTTTAATTCACAAGGGTTATTACTAGGGTCGGATGTTTATGACATGTCATATTTGAATTCGCTTGTATGACTATAAATCAAGGCTTGGATATTTGGGTACGATAATTCTTCACAGTACCTTGTTGTAGACAATGATGAATCTTCTTACAAATGTGCAGCAATCTTTCTCAATAAACGTAAGATTTATAAATCTTTTAGGCATGCACATGCAGTGTTGCTTCAGGTTACTTCCTCCCTAGGAGGCGACGATGCAAATTAACTTCGTTCAAATCAAATCCAAATAACACTATGGTAGAGATGGCAAGAATCCATATTCGATATTAATTGGTCACACAATGCATGGAGTATTTTGGTTACACCCTCACCAAACCGATTTCTTTGGTGCTTTGCGATGAAAACCATTAAATGAAGGGAATGGGTATTTCTCCATTTATTTGTTAAGTAGCTTTAATTATTAAGTGCCAGAATGGCACTTTCTGAAATTGAATGGTGAATGGAAAATGGCTGTCCAACCGTATGTCTGTGTGATAACTCGAATACGCTTTATCGGATTTTCATGAAACATGGTATATGCATTTATAACATCCATGGAAAGAAGCCTATTGATTTGGACCAAATCGGTTGACCAGTACCAGAGTAATGCCCACTTTAGCAGCTATTTTACGGTAATATATTAGACAGAACTTATCAAGAAAGTCAAACTCTGAGATTGATTACAAACATAACTTATTTTCTGCTTATCATAATTGCAATTATCACTGATTAAACAAAAGCATTCTGGCACTTTGATATATCAGTTTACTTGATTTTATTATAAATATGAGCCTCTTAAAGCTTCTAATAAATCAATATAATTTTATATTAACAGCAATAACTTAGCATAATTACTAATGGCCTATCACAACTTTCCGCCCCCACTATACAGTACATTGGCACGTAAGCAATACAACATCAGTTAACATTCTGATTTAAATCACATACGCACCTCTGTCAATGAAGTCCACCACTTGATCTATGTCTGCTTCCTTAAGACCTCTTGTAGTCAAGGCAGGTGTTCCCAAACGAATACCACTAGGGTTGAACGCACTCTTGTCACCGGGCACTGGAATATAAGCAGAGTGTCACTGACATCTACCCACAACACATAAATTGTAGTTATTGCAACGAGTACTTTGAGATCTCACAAATAGGAGCTGCATTATTAAATACTATTTCATTAATAAAATCCAATTGTATAATAGTTTCCAACCGGACTGATTCCGAGCATTTTCCTACTCACCCGGTTGAAAGCCAGAGAAACCATTATATGAGGGAGAGTCCAAAAATAAGTTTCCCCACGCGACTGTGTACACACTGGTGGATGAAAGACAAAAAATATAAAGAGACATTAAAGATAAGATGTACCTTTATTTTTCCGCATAATTAACACTTACATTGATACATTTGTCATACTGCTTTAGAAGCTTCAAAAAGCCCTCCAAGAAAAAATCAGAGCTCTGCATAAGGAAGAAGTGTTGAAATTGAAGATGATGATTCAGAAAAAGCGGCCTGGCCTTCTCTAATCCGACGTTCTGTTGTTGGATG
This sequence comes from Ectobius pallidus, assembly GCA_964059195.1. Taxonomy (NCBI): domain Eukaryota; kingdom Metazoa; phylum Arthropoda; class Insecta; order Blattodea; family Ectobiidae; genus Ectobius; species Ectobius pallidus. The sequence continues at coordinate 6,676,074 of CAXKWD010000012.1, forward strand.
ACAATTTGAGACCACACTCTGCGACACCAATGCAAAACCATATTGCAACTCTTGGTTGGGAGCGCCTAGCCCATCCGTCATACAGTCCTGATCTCGCACCCAGTGATTCCATCTGTTTCCGGCTTTGAAGACTCTCGGCAGAAGGCGCTTTGGGAGCACTGCTGATGTCACACAAGCCGTTTGATGCTTCTTCCGTATGCAGAGCCCTGATTTTTTCCTGGAGGGCTTGTTGAAGCTTCTAAAGCGGTATGACAAATGTCTCAATGTACGTGGAAAATATCTGGAAAAATAAAGGTACATCTTATCTTTAATGTTTCATTATATTTTTTTGTCTTTCATCCACCAGTGTGTACACAGTCGCCAGGGGAAACTTATTTTCGGACTCCATCTCGTACATTCTCAACATCAGGAAAGCCTCAAGTCACACAACATACATTTATTATGGTCTTAAGTGCCATTCATTGTTTTTCTTAGAATATAAAAAGAGATGACAGGTGTGGGAAAACAGTTGTTCTTGGTCTAGTAGCTGATACATATAATAGCAAGGATCACATTTGCTTACAAGTATTCAGTAACTCTTGAGAGATTTAACATTAAACATTAAATCATACAGAGGCACCACCACCTTGTATTTGATCATTCCTTGTCTTTAAAGAAAAACATTAAAACCAAGTATGACAAATATGGTCTTACCAGAGTGAACGGCCGTATTGACGATAAGAAACAGTTTATCAACCTGACTAACCAAGAAATACCGGCAAGTGTATGCAACGTTTTTAAGTATGGATTTAAGTTCGCACCTAAACCCAACAAACTTCAGATGGAGGATCTTCTTGTGCCAGCCATTCAGGGCGCCAAATTACTTTCCAACCTGGACGAGAGAAGTAGATACACACGTGAAATGTCTGTGGCTATTGAAGGGATTAATGAAAAAAGTAAGGTTAGAAGCCTCTCTGCTATGGAGAGAGGGATTCCCTATGCCAAAAAGTGGTTGAATGACCATAACTTACTCATAATAAAAAGTGACAAAGAAAATTGCCTGGTTTTCATTGATGCCGGTACCTATGGGACAAAGTTAAAAGAGTGCTTTAAACCGCCTGATTTCTCTATTTTGTCTAAAAATCTGATCAAAAACATTCAGAAAGAGGTGTCTAAGGTAATATCGAGCAGTCTGACCATTAGTGAAAGCACAAAAAAGATCAACATCAGACCTGAATAACCAGTGTGTTTTGGTTTACCCAAGACACATAAAGAAGGGGTACCAATGAGGCCTATCGTACCGATGTACAGCCATCCAGCCTACGGTCTGTCCAAATTATTGGTGGAACGTCTCGCAAACATCCAGAAGAGAATGAAGTGGTCCATTGGGAACTCGTACGAAGCTAAGGACAGACTGAACGGTTTAGAAACCAATGGAAGTATGGTTATGTTTAGCCTGGACGTCGTTTCTCTGTACCCCAGCGTTCCCAGAGAACTGGCCGGAGAACGACTTTTCCAATGGTTGATCGAAAGAGTCGACAGCATTGTGGCCAACGAATGGTATTCGGTTTGTACGGGACACAATGTGTTCCAGTTTGATGATACTGTTTACTGTGCGGGGGGTCGGTTTATATTGTATGAGTGGGCGCCAGATATAGCTGTACTATATCAAATTTATGTTTTATTTTAGACCCTCCGGCAGCTTCAAGTCAGCTTCGAACAAAATTCTCTTTTCTCAGAGCGGGAATGGTAGACGTGCAGACTGGTGATCCTCCCTTCATAGAAATAACGTTGCGTACAATTGAACAACAAACTTTTATTTTAATTAATTCATCAATGTTCTTAATACAATTATTATAATTGTTACAATAATTACAAATAGTAATTATAGAAAATTGTTCTTGTTGCTTAGCTACGTAGAAAACTGATGGATTAGTGATTTACTAATGCCCAATTTATAAGCTCGTTATATAATCAAAGTTAAAATATTATAATGCTGACAATTCTTCTATGTCCAAAAATTACAGCCGTTTGTTTAAGTATTGAAATTGTCGACTGAAAATTCTTCTAAGTCGTATAATTATATTCACGAAAAAGTTAGAGTATCAAAATTAGATACTGAAAATTATTCTAAGTCGAATAATTACGACCCACGACACTCCGTGGTAATACGGGAGCTACTAATCCCGTCTCCTCCCGGACCGATGAAATTCAAGTGGTCACTCCGACCGATGAAATTCAAGTGTTCACCCCGACCGGTGAAATCCAAGTGTCCTTACTTGCCTTATAATAAATTAAAACTAACTCTCAAAAATCCTTCATATGTTCATCCCACGTGACAATTACTCTACATCTAATTGGAAGTGACGAATCTTATCTATAGCCAATAGGATACCGGTGCATCCCTGAACCAACCTACTACTTTCACTTCTCACATTCTAGGAACTCACTGACTTGCATTGTTTAAACTCCAAGAACGTTCATATGATTACCATCAGTTTCCTTTGTACTAAATAATATTAATATTCTTACTTCTATTCATACAGCACTCAAGGTATTGACAGACCCATTGTCCATTCTCATTTCTTAACACACTTACAATAGAGGCTACTGTGTGTACTGTTATGTCTTTGTTCGAGGGAGATACCTGAAAGCTATTATGTGAGTTATTAGCACGGGGCTGGAATTACCCGGCTACCTGGCCAAGCTTACCATTTTCTATGACCAGTGCAAATTGCATTAAATACATAAATATTCAATTTGTTAATGACTATGAATTTTAAGAGATTTGTTAATAATTGCAATAAACTTTTCTCCAGATTATGCATATTTTGATACGAAACAAGCTACTGAAATATCATTTAATTAATTGTCATTTATATGAGCATAATCTACTTTATATTACTTTATATAGGCTGGGTTATTCTGGACTGCGTCAACTGCCAGAACGAGGGACTGGCTATGGGGAACCCGGTCTCAGGCATCATAGCCGACATCTTTATGTTTTATTTGGAAAATCCCGTTATTTGTAAGAACGTGGACAGCATAAAACTATATATGAGATGTGCTGATGATATCCTAATGGTAATTCAAGGTGACATATCTGAAAGTATGTTACGTGAATTCAATAAAGGCCACAAGAGAATGAAGTTCACTCTTGAGAAATCCTTACACAACTGCCTCAACTTCCTGGATCTAAAGATTGTGTTAGAAGGTATGCAAGTAAGGCTAGGTGTCTACAGCAAACCCAACAAATGTGATATGTACATACATAAGAAATCAGCCCACCACTCTGGTACTAAAATTAACACTTGGCGTAACTTCATTCAGAGAGCCCTCCGCCTTTGTAACAACCCTACAGATCTTCGCCTAGAAAAAGACCGCATTTGCAGGTTGGCTGTACTCAATGGTTATGGTGATGGCTTGATAAGGAAAATCTGGAAAAAAGTGGAGCATGTGAATGATGGAAAAAGTTTGAATAAAGAACGGATTTCGAAGTATGTCAGTGTGAACTTTAACCCAAGATTGAGCGAGGATGTCTGCAAGGTTTTAAACAAATACGAGTTAACCCCGGCTTACAAAGTAAGGAGAACAATTGAAAACATCTTTTCCAAACATAAGAGGATAGGCAAAACAACGGACCAGTTAAGGAATCCGGGGGTGTACTCGGTTTCTTGCAAAAATTGCAATGGACTGTATGTAGGGGAGACTGGAAGGACTATTAGTATAAGAATGAAGGAGCACGAGAGAGACATTAGAAATGGTAAAACAAACACTGGCCTCAGCCAGCATATGTATAACTACAAGCACCAGATCGGTTGGTATAAACGGAGTCATCTCCATTTATTAGCAACTGATATAAGAATAATATAAATAAATTGATATTAATTAAATGTTGAAGATCATAACACTTGAACTAATTATTCGATATTATTATAATTTATATGACAAGAATCAGAATAAATTAACAAATGACATTATATTAATATGAAATTAGTATCATGAATACATTAATAAATATTAAACATTTTATAGCAAGAAATAAAATATATCAGAACTCAATAGAAGCTAGCAGACGGAATACTAGGAAAGACACAATACTGCTCTAGTAAAATGTATAGCGACTCTGTTGGAGGTAGGTGCCAGTCTTTGTTAAAACTTACACTTCTATTCTGTCAAAAAGTGAGAGAAAGGAAGAATTACTAGCTGAATAGACACTTCACTAGAATTTGAGCTGGGAATTGCAAGTTGTATAGAGGGTCCGAGAAATAGACAGTAATACGGAGAATAGCCTGAAGGGGGACGCATAGAAGCATTGCTCCCGAACGAAACTGAACTCTGAAATGAGGAACCAATAGAATTTAAGTTTAGTGTAAGAAACACAGAAATTAGCTATAAGAGGGTACATGATTGGTTTTATGATGTGATGGTAAGCAGTGACAGTTGAAGGGAATTTAGTATCACGGCTTGAAACGAAACTTACTTGTGTGACGACGAGAGGACCGGCAGGTCGCATTCTCTGCGTAGCTGCCACGAGTAATTCACACTTTGTGCCGACTGTTTATTTTAATATAACTTCATTAATTAGGTGAAGCTATATTGTAGCTTCTTTCAAGTATAAAATCTGTGCATACGTCATTTTGTAGTAAGAGCTTTATTATAGCTACTTACAGTAAAGCCAGTGAACTTTATTAAGTAAGTACAAACGGTGACTACTACGTCATATAAATAGAAGAATACGTAAGCGTATCTCATCATCACGAGGTAATATTTACGTCAAAGCTGTGATTGCCAGAACTAAACTCCCTTTAATATACACTGAGTAAAATTAACTATTTCATTTGATATTCAAAAATAATTAAATCCCACTGAGTAACTGAATAAACTTGACAAGTGATTTAAGAAACAGTATATCATTTAAATTATAGACATAAGAACCTCAATTACCCAATTATCCCCCGAGAACTGAGAGAGCAACCTTGTCGTATATGACTGAGCTACCCGAGGTATCCATCAGGCTGCAGAAGAAGAGTTTTCGCAGTAAGTACAATATTGTGGAGGTGGACCACAGCACCAGAACCGCATCATATTAATGGCTCTCATAACGTGGGCTGCATCACGGTGAGGTCAAAGCCTTAAAAATTGTGCATGACCTTACCGAGAGGAAAATAAGTGAGGAATGCAACATTATACGCAAAAAAGAGGTATGTCTTAACAACTACGACGGAGACATAAGCGACGAATGGCTGGATGTTATTAGGAGAATGGCAAATGTAAGGCCATGCGTTAAATTTCCGGCAATCCCGAACATCAATGATAAATCCGACTACGAGATCCCAAAGAAATGGATAAATGAACACCAGAGGTATACGGCCTTTTTATTTAACAACCATGACCATACGCCTGAACACGATGAGCTTCCGAACCAACCCGTGATCGGCAGCAGTGACGCCAGGAATGACATCTGCGAGCCGGGGAAGCCTTTAAATCCAGCCCCTCAGCGCCATGCTATCCAGTTGTCACCTGACGAAGCCCATGAGGAACTGGGCGAAACGTTGTGAGAAGGAGAGCATATCCACTTACTACATATGGTAATTTTTCTTGATTTTTATTAGTCTTGTGAGATTATTTACTGTTTATATTATTTGGTTTAAGTAAACATGTACAGCCTCATGATTATATAACTGATCTTAACTATGATTATTTATACAGCTCACGCTATACGAAGGAAAATGGTGTGCGCCAATCCCTGCTGACTCTATGTACGCTGATGCCACACATATCAGAAGAAAGAGAGCGTAGATTTCCTGCGACTACTCCTGGAGATGTGTGATTGATCAACAATGTTACTTATCATTCAAAACTTCATAGCTCGAAGCCACGTGTTGTAAAAATATGGCTTTTGTACAGCTAGCTTCAGAAACATTTCTTCTCTCTCAACCTACACTTGAAATTTTTGGTTTGTGCATAGTTTCTTGCTGTGCAATGGAAAACAAACAAAGTAAAGCTTCTGTCAGGCACGGAGTTACCTGAAATGGGCATTGTTGCTACGCTATCATTCACTACTCATACAGGTGGGTCCGACTCATGCTCCACCCGATTTTCCTTCATACAGCATGAGCTGTATAGATTACCAAAAGGAATTACCAGTGCTCTTTTTCTAAAAAAAAGTTTGGGGGTACTCTCACACTCAATATAATTCAGCAACAATTATTGGACTTTTCAATATAGTCGATTATATCTTTTAAATAGTCGTGGAATTAACAACTATAAACCACAATGTAATAACATTACCTAGCATTGTAACAGTCTCCAAAGCCTTCTCTTTAGCACAAAGACTACTTGGGCAGCAGCTTGATGAGCTTGTTTAAATACCAATATAAATATTAGATGGAAATTTACAGTGAAGTGTTCAAATCTGTAGCAAGATTGAGATCGGAAATATACACACAAAACTTCACTAAAAAGGTATATTTACCCAGAATGATCATTTCAACGGGTCTTCCCGCCATCATCAGCTGATTCCGACTGGCCCTCTGTCGGCGGATGAATGAACTTGTCAATCAAGGTTCCATGTATGCCAACTGAAGTGTCAAAGTTTAAAAGATTTTCTCGGTTCTTTTTAATGAATATTTTTTCCCATACCATAAGATCTATTGGTTTTTCAACTTGTTTTAATAGTTCAATTTCATTTTCAATTTCATGGCCTACTTCCCAGAAATGCATTGCCAAAGCGGATTTTTCAATTTGTTTATTCATAATGTTCCTAAAATGTTCTTTTCTCCTTGTGTCTAAATTCCTTTTTGTTTGGCCAACATAAAATTTTCCACAATCTTTGCAATTAATTTTGTAAATTCCAGCTTTTTTTGTAATGAGGGACCTTATCTTTCTGGTTGGTTTTTATTAGATTTTTCAAACTGAATTTATTATGTGGTGCCAATTTGATGTTTACCTTGTTGAAAATCTTCTGAAATCTGTTGTTTGCCCATGGGTGATAGGTGAATCTTTTGTGATTTTTGTTTTCTTTTTCATTTATTAGTGTAGTTGTCTCTTTAACCTTCTTCTGTTTTTTCAATTTTCTTACTTTTTTGTCAATCAAATCTTTTTTGAAACCATTCTCTTCTGCAATTTTTACTATGTGATTGTACTCTAGTTTATAGGCCTATTCATTTTTGCCCATGGGAATGTTGACCAATCTATGTGCAAGACTGTCAACATTCCCATGGGCAAAAATGAATAGGCCTATAAACTAGAGTACAATCACATAGTAAAAATTGCAGAAGAGAATGGTTTCAAAAAAGATTTGATTGACAAAAAAGTAAGAAAATTAAAAAAACAGAAGAAGGTTAAAGAGACAACTACACTAATAAATGAAAAAGAAAACAAAAATCACAAAAGATTCACCTATCACCCATGGGCAAACAACAGATTTCAGAAGATTTTCAACAAGGTAAACATCAAATTGGCACCACAGAATAAATTCAGTTTGAAAAATCTAATAAAAACCAACCAGAAAGATAAGGTCCCTCATTACAAAAAAAGCTGGAATTTACAAAATTAATTGCAAAGATTGTGGAAAATTTTATGTTGGCCAAACAAAAAGGAATTTAGACACAAGGAGAAAAGAACATTTTAGGAACATTATGAATAAACAAATTGAAAAATCCGCTTTGGCAATGCATTTCTGGGAAGTAGGCCATGAAATTGAAAATGAAATTGAACTATTAAAACAAGTTGAAAAACCAATAGATCTTATGGTATGGGAAAAAATATTCATTAAAAAGAACCGAGAAAATCTTTTAAACTTTGACACTTCAGTTGGCATACATGGAACCTTGATTGACAAGTTCATTCATCCGCCGACAGAGGGCCAGTCGGAATCAGCTGATGATGGCGGGAAGACCCGTTAAAATGATCATTCTGGGTAAATATACCTTTTTAGTGAAGTTTTGTGTGTATATTTCCAATCTCAATCTTGCTACAGATTGTTTAAATACGTTTTTCTGCAAAGAAACTATCTGTTCTTTTCTTAAATACCAGAAGACGACACAGAAACTGTGCAATGTCCATGCTTGTTTATTTTTTTCTACAGTCAAATTCCCTACTTTTTTGGATCCAAGGTTTTTTGTTTAAAATGATTAACTAGTCATTTTTCTCCCAAATTGCGCTTTTTTCATCCTGAGTCCAACAACCTGGAAGATCATCTGATCTACTATCATACACACATTCGTTCACTGTATCTACTCACGTGGGTTCAACGTTCAGGTTTTCAGTTTCACTTTCATCATCCACTAACAATGTTAAAGTTCCTTTCTTCTCACTTGTTTGTAAGTTTCGATGCAGGAGAAAAGTAAAATAGTTGGTTATTTTGCTGCTCATCGTACATTAACCTCAAAGCCAACTTGCAACGAAAGGCAGAACAGGCCTACACTGTGCAAACATGCATACAACCAATAGGCAACAATACATTAACAGGAAGTGAATAACCACTAAACAGATCAATCACAGACTGCGCTAGTATCATTCACATCATGATTACTAACATGAAAACATGAAACAAACTTTTAAGATCTCCACATCATAAAAAAATTACTTTGCAGACAGAAAGGTCCTCCAGAAAAGAACATTTTATTGGATAAAACGAGCAAGACACCATAAACACAACATACCAGTCAGTCAGTCCTGACAATGATTCAAAGGTAATAATTGCTGTCATAATTATATTGCCTTACCATAATTTTTCTAATTTATGATAAATTAAGCTTAGATTCACAATATACAGTTATATTTCTGAGTAATCTTACCAAACTTTTAGCTAAAATAAAAGCAAAATCAAACAGGATTGATACAGTTGTTTTATTCAACTATTGCAAAGGAATATAGATTACGAAAGCGTTAAGAGGTTTGAACTCATGACCTTTACTCAGAAGTACACTTGTCATGAACCATGTTTTCAAGGAGCTGCATTTCATGTGTTACTTGCACAGCAGGATTTGATTCACCAACATGTTTTTTTCCCTATATTCCACATAATCTCCTTCTGTGTTTTCCATTTTACTAATTGCTATGTACAAAGCTACAAAAGGAAACACCTTAACAAGCAAAGGAATAACGCAAATAACAGAAAGACAGACCAACAGGAAAAGCCTGGGCACGGTTATTATAGAGCCATCTGTCGGGTCAGGTTGTACCTTGGGTGTTACCTTCACCGCCTTCTAGTCTCGACCTCTTAACATGCTTGTTAAAGTTTTATAGAAAAACAACGTATCAGATCATGTATCACTTGAGTATATGGAATCTATTGTTATTTAGTAAATTACTAGTGGAGATATGACTATTGAACTGTCTCAAGATGTGAATGCTAACTTCTGAAAGCTACTCTGGTAATCTGTCTTGAGAAGAGATGTAATATATATTACTATGGCCATAGGAGACTTAAAAGTGCCTGCAACATAATATTCACTAAGGTGCATGGTATTTTTTTATACAAAATAACAAAAAATGCTAATTTTGACCAAAAATGGTGAATAAATTCCTAGAAATGCACTACAATGATGCTGTTGCATGCAAGAATACAGTAAACATTATAAAGCTTAGCATAATCTCACCTGTGTTTTTATTGCAAGCTATGGAGATATCCTCCAGAATCTTCTCTGCCTTAGACCCTGTAATGCCACTGGATCTCAGGTCCACCAACACAAGATGGACATCAGTTCCACCCGTTACTATTTTGTACCCCTTCTTTTGAAGGCCATCACTTAACCTCTTTGCATTTGCCACCACCTGGGGGGAAAAAAAGTATTTCACAACTCAGATTCATAACACAATCAGTAGGCAGGACAGAAGTATACAGGATGTTAATGAACAACACCGAAATACTTTACCTGTGTATAGAGGGGACATAGACGAGCAACTTTTATTAGGAGATTTTTGCTCTATGACGTAATATGTGTATGCTAAAGGGTCTTTATTATAAGTTGAGACCGGGCGAGCGGTGTTTTCACTCTCCGCTACGGAGTCCGCATTAGCCGCCGGTGACGGGCGCGTGGCTTCCTGCTTAAAGTGTAGGCTATATAAAGTATTACATATCTTACCTTATAACATATGTTGGAAGTGTCGTCCTTCCTGTGTTATACAGGCATTGTATCTGGAAACCACATTCTGGCTGACGCGAGTGAGTTCTTCCACTGTAATGCCCCTAATTTCATTCGTAATGTTTTCTTTCAGCTCCTCCAATGTGTGAGGATTTGTTCGATAAACCTTATCTTCATCACGTACACGTCCAGCAGACTCGTACTTAAAATAATGTTTACACACAAAAATACGATGCTGCAGCGAAATGGGTCTCACCATGTTGACACTTTAACAATAACTGCACGTGCCGATGTTGCATCAAGGTCAGAGCGGCTGCGCGCGCCTTCCGTCGCCCGGTCTCAACTTATAATAAAGACCCTGTACATGGCATTATAATCATTACAATTTGGTGCTCATAAGTCAATAATTAAGTGAATCAGGGTTAAAATTTTAATTAAATTGTCTTCATGCCTTCTTAGTGATAGACAAAAACTTGATTCTTAATCACTCTCAACAGCTATATCGTAATTTAGAGTTTTCATAATCTGCAAAATTTGAAGACTAATTGCTAGAGGTGTTTGTTTTTTTTTATTAGCGATAAAACGAAATGATGTATTGTGGTGTCAAGATTAATTATCTTGATATATTAAGATGTTAGGTACAATTTTCGGGCAAATGTAAGCCGCGAAATAATGCGAATTTCATGAATAAAACAAACACCATAATCCACGAAATAAAACCTATTTTTGGTATTTTTTCATTTTTTCCTATAAATCGGTATGGGTATCACGCACAATGCGTGGGGAAAAAAATAACAGAATAGTTATTTTAAAACTGTTGCAAAATAACTGCTTCACGCCATCCAACTTCAGGAAGTAGTCACTGCTTCTGCCCCTGGAACTGTTATTTTGTAACGGCTTCATGCAGCAATCACTTTTTTTTTCCAGCTGCTTCTTCTGGCCTAGCACAGACATAGAAAAATAACACCATGGTGACAAAACAGTTTCTCCCGCTGCAACAGAATAGCGGGTAGCAGGTTATTTTGAAACTGTTTTGTTTAAGAAGTAGTAACAATTGAAACAGTTTCACATTGTGGTAGCCAACAGTCTTTTTAACTAACTGTAGTTATTTTGCCTAACTTCTACTACCCACCCTATGGATTATAATAGTGCAACATTTTAGCGAACAACCAAAAAACTGATACAAAAAAAAATCAATTGTTTCGTTAACTTTCTTGTATAAATAAGACATTTTCTTGCTCTGAACACATGCCATTTTATTATTGATATTATTATTATTATTATTATTACTAGGCCTATTATAATAATATTTATTAAATTAATAATAATAACAATAATAATAGGCCTAGTAATAATAATAATAATAATAATAATATATGCATGATGTCCTTCGTCTTTAGTGACTTTAAGAAATAAAAACACAAAACACCACCTTTTGAATTTTAAAACAACAAATCTTACAAAAAATAAAAACATTTTCAAACACCTCTACTAATTGCATATGACTGCCTGCCACTCCAGTGTTAACAATGAAGTTCCTTTCTTTTGCATTTTCTTCAAATGTTAGAAGTCAGTGGCAGCCATTCCCTAGGAGATTTTATGCTGTAAGAGGAAAAATTGAATCCATAGAACAAAAATCTCCTAATTAAATTTGCTTGTCTACATCCCCTTTATACACAGGTAAAATATTTCGGTGCTATTCATTAACACCCAGTACAATATTACATCATTAACTAAAACATGAAGGATTCACATAAGTAGTTGTTCTCTTGGTTAACAGGTCGAGGTCCACAGTTGCCCTATTGTGTGGCAGGTCTCTTCAGAGGCTGCTGGAGTAGTCGTCACAGCTATGGCCGGAGTTCTACGAGATGGCTTCATTCCAGCAGCCTCTGAATTTGCCTGCCTCAGAAGAAGGTGAAACGTCAGGTTACGGAAACTATGGACCTCAAAAACCTCTACAGTGAAACCTCTCTTATCGATCATTCCCTCTTAACAGATGATTTTTCAGGTCCCTAGGTCAATCTAATGAAATTCCATAATAATTAAACTCTCCAAGATGGACACACTAGATTTCGGACACACACAAAATCCGCTTAAAAAGGATCTTTTACCGTTCTTAATGAACTTACATCCTTATGCTCTTTATAATGTACAAAAATCTCTTAAGCCTAAAAACACTGATTTCTTACACTTGGGAAAGATCAGAAGTGATGGGATTTATATGAGGTGTGTCCAGGAAGTAAGTTCAAATCACTGATAAAGAAGACAAAAACTTCAATAAGCAAAGAATATTTATTGCAATATTTACAGAGATTCACTGGCTACTTCTCTACATAGTCACCACCTTTATTGAGGCATTTATCGTATCGCTGCACCAACATTTGTATGCCCATGTCATGGGACTCTGCTGCCAACGTATGGAGTCATGAAATCACTGCTGTCTGTACCTCAGCATCGTTGTGGAAACGTTTTTCTGCTAGAAAACGTTTTAAGAGACAGAAGAGGTGGAAGTCACTTGGTACGAAGTCGGGGCTGTATGGTGGATGCTCGAAGATTTCCCATCCAAACTGAAGCAACCGATTCAGTGTGGTATTGCCTGTAGGGCTGTGCATTGTCGTGCAAAAGCATAATGCCTCTTGTCAGCATTCCACGTCTGTTGTTTTGGATTGCCCTCCTCAGATTTTGCATCCATGTTTCATCCCCAGTGACAGCATTGTTGAAAAACTCATCACCTTTCTTTGCGTACCGTTGGCAGCAGAGTCTTATGACACGGGCATACAATTGTTGGTACACCGCTAAGATAAATGCCTCGTTAACGATACCGACTATGTAGAGAAGTAGCCAATGAATCTGTAAATATTGCAATAAATATTTCTTACTTATTATGTTCTTATTTTCTTTATCAGCGATTGGAACTTACTTTCTGCACATGCCTCGAACCTTCACTCACAGGTCAAACTGAAAACTACTGCCACACAAGACTTGTAACTATCCTTCAGAGAATAATAAAAATAATAATAAAAAATAACAAACTCAAATAAAATTTTAGCTTTTGGTAGAAGCCCCTATTGTAAAAAATTGATACACAGAGCAAAGAATGAGTTGTTTCCTTTAAAGGCTCAACAAAAAAGTTTAATTTGGCAGAAACTGTCACAAGAGTAAAAAATCCCTTAGGCAAGCCTACAGGCTGAGGTAGATTTCTAAGTGCTTTTGGTTTAATTTACTGTCGCTGAATATCACTCTTCTTCTTTAGCCTTGGCATGACAAACCCGCAATAATAACAGAAAAAAAAAAAAAAAAAATCACTTTTTCAAACATTCAAATCTCGCCTTATATGAGAACTATCAATAAACTAGTTATTGATTTGTAGAATACTCATCAAGAGCTTTTCAACGATACCCCACAAGACGTAGTTTCAAAAATTTCGAATTTCCACCCCCTCAACCCCACCCCCAAAAACCCCCGAAGTGTTGGTGTCACTGTGAACTCCATAGGGAGTACTCTAATTTATTCAAACAAAGTTTCCCTCTATACTTCATAGGGGCCGAGATATAAATGTTTTAAAATTTCAACCCCCTCCCCCGACCACCCCCTTGGGCCAATTTTGCTCATTAACGAACTTGTCCGAACTATTGGGCCTAGAAATAACATAATAAAATTTGGTTCAAATATTTTCAAAATTACGGCCGCTAGCGTGTAAAGATATAAATATATATATATAAATATCACAATTTTTTTTTTTTTACGGACGGTGGTTTCGTACTTAGGGAAGCATGAAACGTAAAGATATGTAAGAATTTTTCAAAAATCATGACATGGTATCAAATGTAGATTTTTCTTCGAAATTTACCTAAAAATGTGTTGTGCACAAACTGGAAAGAAGCAGATGGAGTCAAACTGTTCTACAATATAGAGCAAATAATGTGCAGGAGCTGTAATCTGATACATACATGAAGATATTGAAAGTACAGGCCATAATTACCAAAACAAACATAAAGAACTTGAGTAGGGCTATATGAGCTCAAATATAAAAATTAAGGCATTTCAAAACCTTATTTTTTTGTAATAAGGGAATGCTACCACAACACTATGTTCATATTTACTGTATACCGTATTTTACGCACCATAAGATGCACTTTTTTTTACCTTGAAAATAGAACCTTGAAAGTTGGGTCCATGTAATGATCCGAAGTACACTAAAGGATTAAAAAGGTGTTGTAAACGATAAGACAGTTACAAATTTTGGCACAGACTGTACATCAGTGCACTTGGCACAGTCATAAAATGAGGGTAGTTGAAAGCCAGGTATACAATGCGAAAGAAAGGAATGTTGAGTTCTTTTATATGAAAGGAGTTGTGGTTTAAATGAAGGCAATGACCTCTAAACAGCCTTGTCCCATTACACTTACCATATGCTGAATTGAGGCTTAGGGTGTGTAAAAGTATTTTCAGTCTATCATGAGAAATCAGTTAAGTTGTTAAAATTTACATGATGCCACCTGTACAAAAGAGATTTTTGTACAACACAGGTTTTAAGTTAGAAGTGTTTTACACTGATCCCATTGTACAAGGTTATAATTTGTTTATGCAAAGAAGTATATTATTCGCATTAACATTTTTCGTTTAGAATCACATGAAATTTATTTTCCTTGAAATTTCCATTCTAAAATCAAGATGCATCTTACGACTCGGAGCGTATTATAGTCTGTAAAATATGGTACGTATATGAGTGGAAGTCCGAAAGTAAGTTTCCCCTGGAGACTGTGTACAGAGGTGTGGATAAAAGACAAAAAATATAAAGAGACATTAAAGATAAGACGTACCTTTATTTTTCAACATAATTACCATGTACAGGGTGTGGCATTTAAAGTTTCCCATTTTTAATACCATGTAACACATTTATTTTACAAAGAAGTAAGCTACATTAAATGCCTTACTGTTCACGCAAGCTATAGGTTTTACTAGCATTTTTCTACGTGTCTAGTTAGTCTGTATATTCAAACTCTCCGCTAAGTCTATTTTCGCAAGTCAGCAGTTTGGAGCGGAGTGATATGTGTTATTGCCGCCTGTTCTCGGCACTATTTCCGGCAGGTGCGTACTTGTAAGACGCCTCGTGATATTAAACAGCGTCATAGCCAAGCCAGTTAGAAGCCTGCATCCACATGAGACAGTTCACGTAGGATCGCTCTGCAGATTCGCACCATTAAAAGACAATAGCCGCATCAGTATTTGTTCTTAAACCGCGAATAAGTATACAATACTTACAGATACAAGTATTGTCGTGTGCGAGTAATCAAATTACACTATTTACAGTAATTTCAATAGTCTCGGCTTCATAGATCCGTCGTGAAGTTCGTCTATAGTTCAAGAGCATTGTGCAACCCCACGCGTTTACAGTGAATCGGCTATTCTGTGTATTTATATCAAGATTACTTCTTCTACAGTCAATCTACTAATTCTAGACAGAATTACGAGTGTTTTGAGATATTATTCAGTATTGGCATAAATTCCTTACATTTATTGCCACGTGGTCGCAAGAACGCTCCAAAACGCATTACATTGTATATTGCAAGTTACGCAATCCTATTTCAGTTTATTTATTATTCAGTTTTTCTATTATTTAATTCAGTGCATCTATTTAGCCTATATTGTGTGAAATAAAGTTCCATAGTTTGTTACATGAAGTAAGGTTTGTTCCAATGTTACATTCCGAGGATCACTGAATCCAGCATCCTGCGATATAAGTCCACTTAGCTCTACTCCTTTTATTATTGTTTTAAAGCAATAATTGGTCCTCCGCTATCAGAGATTCTTTTTAACATCCCTACCCATCATTTCCCTCTACGGCAGGGTTATATGCCGTTCTTGTACCCAACACTTACAGTCTTGGATTTGCAATTCTGGTCTTACTTTTTGAATATGATGTCCTTGAGATGCCCTCCATTAACTTCAACACATTTCTGGAATCTCCCTCTACACTGGCCATTATGCGATAGGTGATGTCTTGCGTAACATTTGCATTTTCCTGCAAATCCACACATAATCTACAAGCGGCCAATTCACAGTCCTAAGGCCGTGGTGTGGTGTGTCATTGCAGCACGGGGTATTATTGGCCCTCATTTCTTTGAGAGCGATAATGGTGCTTCGGTTTCTGTCAACTCTGAACGATACAATCACATGCTGCAAACTTTCTTCCTACCAGAATTGACACATTGTAACTTGGATATTGAGAGACTGTGGTTTCAACAGAATGGTGCTGCAGCACATACTGCACGTCTTTCCATGGACACGATACATCCTGCTTTCCCCGGCTGAATTCTTTCCAAATTTTTTCTCCAAATCTCCCGACCTTACTGCAGCAGATTTTTTTTCTTTCTGTGGGACTCTCTGAAGTCTAAAGTTTTCGCTCATGCCCTCCCTGACATTAAGTGTCTTAACAATGCAATTTAGCTGGAAAGTGCAAATGTTACGCAAGACATCACCTATCGCGTAATGGCCAGTGTACGAGAGAGATTGCAGCAATATGTTAAAGCTAATAGAGGGCATCTCAAGTAAGTAAGACCAGAATTGTAAATCCAAGACTGTAAGACATTTAAAAATGTTCAATGTAGCTTACTTCTTTGTAAAATAAATGTGTTACATGGTATTGAAAATGGGAAACTTTAAATGCCGCACCCTGTACATTGAGCCATTTGTCATACCGCTTTAGAAGCTTCGAAAAGCCCTTCAGGAAAAAATCAGGGCTCTGCATATGGAAGAAGCATTGAAATTGAAGGAGGCGATTCGGAAAAAGCGGCATGGCCTTCTCCACTCTGGCGTTCTGTTGTTGGATGACAATTTGAGACCACACTCTGCAATAGCAACGCAAAACCATATTGCAACTCTTGGTTGGGAGCACCTAGCCCATCCGCCATACAGTCCTGATCTCACACCCAGCGACTTCCATCTGTTTCGGGCTTTGAAGAAGACACTCGGCAGAAGGCGCTTTGGGAGCACTGCTGAATTCACACAAGCAGTTAGACTCTTCTTCTGTATGCAGAGCCCTGATTTTTCCCTGGAGGGCTTTTTGAAGCTTCTAAAGCGGTATGACAACTTATTGTCAGGCTCCCCCTCGTATATATTCACCATTTACTATTTCCAATAGAAGGAATAACTTAATAACCGAACTATAACTTTGAATCTGACTCTAAGCTAACATACCAATAAGAATAACATACAAATACGGTGATTTTTCACTTACAGCAAATTGCGGAACTGACCTGTTCTTGATATTTGCGGAACTGAGGTGTCTTTGCCTGAAGCATGGCTGTTGCAATACCTGCAATGGCATTGTTGTGTGGTCCACCCTGGAGACCAGGAAACACGGCCTGATTGATTTTACTTTCCAGGTCATACAGTATCTTTTCCCCTGATTTACTCACAGATCTCACACCTGGAAATGTGCACAGCAAAGTTTTAGAAATCACAAATTCAAAATATTTAAATATGTTCTTACTTTTGCACTGCTAGATAGCGATTTTCTTAATGGACACATGATGAGAAAATCATACGCTTAGGGCCTGTACGACAACCTCCTGATAGCATATTTATCTGCCAGGTAGAGAACTTATGTGGAAGTTAGCCAAGAATGGTATACTACCCGCACGCGATTTCTTGGGTGCTGGTTTTACAGGGAACTGAGGGTCAGGGGGAACAAAACATAACTAGTCTGCCAGTCTTTCTGCAGTGTTGTCAACCAAAGAAATCACATTTCAGCAGAATCACGTGTATGGTAAGCGCACATCAACAGCGTAAGTGTGGACGCCGAATTGGATAATTACTTCCAATGAATCATCCTCACTATTTTATATAGTGACATTTAATACACAACAATTTTAATGCAGTCCAATAATATAACGTGGTGATGGTATTGCGTAACAATTAATTACACGTCATATGGGTTTGGTTATCAAATATATAATTTTCCTCCGGGAATAGAATATTATATAATATAGGCTCAACATCTTTACACTGGGTGACTAGTTTTAAGCATAAAGAAGAGTCTTAGCAGAACATGATTCACCATTTCGTGTTGTAAAACATAAGAGAGGTAAGGCATCTAAAAGTGGAGAAAAGTATAGGCCTAATTTTAAAGGTATTTAATACGTTTTGTGAAAAGTTCGCTCAAATTTCAGTCCATGGAATTGACACCAGAGTTCACGGAAGTGTCAGAAATTAGCACACACGGAGTAATTAAAGAGGTGAGGAAGGTGTTGGATGTACAATGACATGTTTGTGAAATAAGCAATTCGAAAAATTGTATTTTTTCCCCTATAACTCCATGCGTCAGAAAAGATAATGTCAATAAATAAATAAAATCAGGTAAACTGATGTAAAAAAGTGCCAGTATGTTTTTGTTTAGTCAGTTATGACTGCAATTATGATATGCAGAATATGTTTTTTTTTTTTTTTAAATTGATTTCCAAGTTAAGCTCCAGATTTATTCATTAAGCAGGGCTTACGGAAGAAGAAAGGTCTACCATCTCGGCCACCTGGGTCATTTTAACGGTCTAGTTGGATTAAGCGCATGTAAAACAATAGTGTTTTTTGTCATAGCTACCTGTATTTTAATTTCCAAGGCCTTATAAGATCACAGTAAAACAATAGGCTATGTTGTCAAGATAACTGATTTTCATTTTTTTTATAAATTCTTTCGAATACGTATATTGCCATAAAATAGGCACTAAATTGAGCATTACTCCGAAACAGATCAACCGATTTTATCCATTATGAACAGACGTCTTCCCATGTGTATACCAAGTTTCATAAAAATCCGGTAAAGCGTATTTGAATTACCGAGTCTTTAAAATATACACTAAATTGGGTTTTACTCCAGTACCGGTCAACAGATTAGGTTCAAATTCAATAGGGCACCTCTCATGGACGTCATAAATGGGTAACTCATAGAAAGGCGCCATAGAATCTATTAAAATAGGCACTAAATTGGGCATTACTCCGGTACCGGTGAACCGATTTGGTTCAATATCAATAGGGTTCTTCCCATCGACATTATGAATGTTTATACTGTACCAAGTTTCATGAAAATCCGAAAAAGCGTACTTGAGTTATGGTGCGTACAGACACACGGACAGACATTTTTTCGTCCCCCACACAATCTCATAAAGTACCATACTGGCACTTAATAAGGATCCTGAGATAGAATGAAAGCTTAGTACTTAAGCCACTAGATGTCAGGGTGTATAGCGTACTTAGTGTTCTAATGTTGTCAGCTCTACCTAAAAAATTGAACGAAACCTACAGAATGAGGACTAGGGAGCCGAGCGCCCAAGAAATCGCACAGGTAGTACTATGACCTCCCAACAAAATCAACTCCCAATTAAACTAGCAGGAGGATGGAGTGGCTTTCAGCTCTAAAAGTAGTGTTAAGTGGCCTGGAGTAGCAGTAAATACAGTGCCCCCGAGAACATTCTCCGCAGTTGCTATTTGCTGGAGAAAGGGCTAGCTGCAGCAGTTACATTGGCAACACGAGCTTTTATAAAAACAAACCGCCAGCTGTGTATGCAGGCAGGCAGAGGTCATTGTCATTTTATCAATGGGTGCATTGTCTAATTACTAATCAGTACATATTGCAGTGTGCAAGCATTTAGATCGAATATTGTGACAGCACCTGCAATGATCGGCTGTGGTGAGTACCAACTTAACTGCTACAGCTAGCTGCCTCTCCAGCACATAGCCGCTGCGGAGAATATTCTCGGGTGCACTGTATTACCATAAACTGTATTTAAGTTGACTTAAATGCCACTTGTTTCATATTCACAAATAACGTTTAGCAATTACTCAGATATAGACCAATCACGATCGTTTATCTTATAAAATGCTTGCTTTTAATATGAGGATGCTATTTCATCAGGTAAAATCGTCTGCTCGTTACTGGACACCTAAGCATCACATGTTGCCATTAAGCAGCACGGAAACAGATTATTTTATACAACGTAACTTGTTTGGAAATTGAAATACGGTAATATAAATGTACATTGACAAAAAAAAAAAAAAATTGATTCGATGCAAGCCAGTTCGTGTGCTTTTATTCTGTTCTGCTCTTAGCTTACCTGAATGAAGCTAACTATATCATAAATGCACCACTGGTAGCACTGATCACAACATGGTAACTTGAATCGATTCATGGATGGTTGATTCATGTCGTGATTTTGCAGCTGTTAGTTTTGTTTTTATACAAAAAAAGCAAGAAAGTAATTATTATTTGTATAATCCATTACCTTTTTATTCAAGGAATAGTCCTAATAAATCCAACTTGAGTTGACGAGTTTCATCGGATAAATTCGCTCCTGCATCAAGCTCACCAACTCGTCAACTCTTGTGGGATTACCTATGATAAAATGTTTCCATAGATTTATTGTTGCTTTATCAGCATCTATTCTTGTGATTTCATCATTAAATATGCTGTTAAGTGTAAAAATATATACTCTGTAGAATGTCACCCCAATGGCAATTCTAATAACTTGTATCACTAGTTTTGGCAGTTCCCATGTTAATTAGCAATCAGCAACAGTATTTCATAATCAATACAATTAGATATGGGCTATGGAGACCCATAGGGTTCCGGGAGGTTGAGGCTCCCAGATTAAGACATTCGGCACATGAAGGTGGTATTGTTGTCAGCCATACGCACCAGCTGCTTTTTACCCCAAGATTACTCCTGGCAAAAGGTAAAGTGATCCCTATACAGGCTATGGAGGCCCAGAGGGTTCCAGGAGGTTGAGGCTCCCAGATTTTGGACATTCGGCACGTGAAGGTGGTAAGGTTGTCAGCCTTACGCACCGGCCGCCTTTACCCCCAGGATTGCTCCTGGTACTCATTTCTGTTGGAGGCTGAGTCGACCCCAGGGCCATAGTGCCACCAGAAGGATTAGGCCAAACTGAAAAATCTCAACGACCTCACCGGGGATCGAACCCGCGACCTTCCGGTTTGTAGCGCAGCGCCTCAACCACTACGCTACAGCATACCCCAGATTACTCCTGGTACTCATTTCTATTAGAGATTTGCTGAAAAACCACTATATATTTCAGGATGGTAAAAACAAGATTTACTGTTAAAGAAACGTCCACCATTCTCAATTCCTCCCTGTTTTGGGTCGTTTGCTGCATAAAATAATCTATAGATTGTCTCTTGACAGAAAATTGAAGTTTTTCTACCTGAACTTTATCTAATATTTTATGGTTCAGCACCCAAAAAGTTGCTAATGCTACTACACCTAATACCAATACACAGCCTAACTGAGTCGACCCCAGGACCATAATGCCACCTGAAGGATTAGGCTAATAGAAAAATCCTACAGACTTCATGTTGTGGTTAATCATGTTTACAACTCATATTGTAAGTCATAGTTGGCAACATTGAAAGTGCACTAGGAAATATTAAGTTGTTATGTTGGCAACTTGTGTTCTGACAGTTACAACATGCAAGTAGTGAAGGTGTGCGTGACCAGCAGATACATCAGTATGGACCTTGAGTATGGACTAGGAGTATGGTATTGAAAGTAGTAAGAGGCAGATGTGCCCAGTTAATCTGCAAGTTAGTTATGATATTGAAAGTTGTAAGTGAAGGACGTAACCAGCCAGCAAGCAGTAAGAACCTTAATGGTGTACGTGACTATTGAATGAAGAAAGAACTGAAAGTTATTTGTGAACTAAACGACACTTATGTGTATTGTGACTTTATCTATGCAAGTGTTATGCCAAAGTGATATATTAACTATCTCTATATATATAAAAGGCTTTGTCCTGACTGACTGACTGAATGAATGACTGACTGAATGACAGGAATCAACGTACAGCCTAAACTATAACAGGTAGAGACTTGGAATTTTGACAGTACCTTCGCTTCATAATGTAGGTGCTCACTAAGAAAGGATTTTGAAAAATTCTGATTCTAAATGCCAAAAATTAAATGTTTTTGAAAATACTTAATCCCTTTTTACATAGAATTATCAAAACAAATTCACAGAACGTATTGTTACCAGTGGTATCAGGTGGGCTTGGATTAAATTAAATGGATGTTTGACAAATTAGAGAAGGTATCATTATAATTCATATTATCTATATTAATAAAAGGAATTCTCCTCGATGTCCAGCGAAATCTACTGAATGCAGAGATCTGAAATTTTAAACAAAGGTGTGCTGAAGGGTCGGAAAATGCACCTCGAAGCCGGAATTTTAATTTTAGTTTTCGTTCGTGAGTTATGAGTGAAAAACTGGCAAAAAACGTGCATTTTTTGCGTTTTCAAAACATAAGTTTTCAGTTATACATTTCAATGTCAAATCAATTACAGTTGGCTTTGGCTATTTTGTCAAACATTGAAAACAAAACTTTCGCGATCGCTTGAATGTTGTAAGCCCTAAATATGGTCAAACGTTGTTTTATTTGGACGAATGTCACTATACAGAGGTTTTCTTGGCCAAGAAACTCGAATCTGAGGTCGCTTTTACCAGTCGATGCTATCTGATCGTGGTATGTAGTCCATGCGATTTAGGTGTTAATAAATGTAATGATTTAACTATTATGCTCTTAATTTTTAATTCTTGAAATAATTATCGCGGGCGAAGCCGCGGGCACATGCTAGTATATTATATACTGCAAGTCAAGTTGACTGCAAGAACTATTATTTATATCAGTTATTCATTTATTGAATCATATTTACAAGTTTCACAGGCCGTATTAATAAAATATAATTATTCAAGTATACATGTGCGTTCTATCATTCATAATACATGTGGCGTATTCTAGGCTATCCACTATTATCATCAACACTTCATCACGAATTGAACTTGCATCACTAAAGCACAGCGTACTCCAAATAAATTAGGATCCAATAAAAAAGTACCTTTCTACAGAAACCTGCTTATCGGTTATCGAGTTCCCTTCTGTGGATGACTACTGAAATGACAGACAAGCAAATCTTGAACTCAATGAGGAAGATAGAAACAATTGTTTTGGAAACTCATTTTAAGATATGAACATGTTATGTAACATATATCCTTTTGGAAACTAGCAACAGAGCTGGGATTCAAACAAGGGCCTGACAGTGCAAATGCTGGTAATCTATTTTGCAAGCAAATACTGTATATTTCCGAAGATAAGATGATCACTAATCTGCAGAATCACAAAAAAGTCCCCAAAATCTGGGGACCCTTATACAACAGAAAGAAAAAAATATCTAAATTTCAATGATTATAAAATGATGTAGCCTATTCTGATTTCAAGAATTTATTACCTTTATATACTAAGATGTTAGGTACCATTTGGGGGTAAATGTAAATAAAACCATAAATGTGAATAAAACCACAAACACCATATTCCGCAAAACAAAACCTATATTTTTTTTTTCCATATGTTGGTATATGTACATGGCTCACACACAATGCACATATTGCTCTGTTCCATTATGGTGCAAATGTGCTCAGTGATGCTATTTTGTAAAAAAAGATTGAGAAGCTTTGTTTCCTTAAGGGTAGCCAAAAGTGAGATGGTTGGCGATATTTTTGCAATCAACTAGAAAACATACAAAAACGAAACTTTTTGAAGATGTTTCATAAACATAGATTCATAGGCCCTTGATAGTTTGGGGGTTATCTTATAGAATAGATATATGCTAAAACTATAAAACTTTGACAAAAAATTATGCCTCATCTTATCTGAAGGTCCCCCCAATCTTGCCATCTGCCTACGGTAGATGATGCAGCGGTCAAGTGGTAGGCCTTATACCTTCAGGAATGTAGCGTACAGTCTTTTTAACTAACCACCCTATGGATTATAATAGTGTGATGGTTGGCAACATTTTTACGATCAAAACTTTTTGAAGTTGGTTCATAAACATGAATTCATAGGCCGTTGACCGTTGATGGTTTGAGGGTCGTCTTATAGGACAGATATATGCTAAAACTATAAAACTTTGACGAAAATTTACACCTCATCTTATCTGCGGAAATATACGGTTAGCAACTCACCAATATAGCTAAACTAAAGCAAAGCAATCACTAATACTTACCCTTTCTAAAGAATATAACACCGGCACGTGGCCCTCGCAATGTTTTGTGTGTTGTGGTGCTTACTATGTCACTATATTCAAAAGGACTAGGTATGATGCCCGCGGCTACCAGGCCAGAAACATGTGCCATGTCAGAAAACAAGTACGCTCCATTCTCATCTGCAATTTCCCGGAAACGCTTGTAATCCAAACATCTTGAGTAGCAGCTGATACCTGAAAATAAAACATTCAGACATATTAGTCTGTGGAATGTTGAGCGTCTGTTTGTGTCTAGTAGCAGAGTGTTTGTTGCTTTCCTGGAAATTTCAATAAAAGAGGTTTTTCCCATAGTTTCTGTGTGGTTTTAGATAGATCACTAATCTGCAGATACTTGCCTGCAATTATGAGTTTTGGCTTAAAAAGCTTAGCAGTCTCCGCAAGTTTATCATAATCAATAAGTCCTGTTTCTGGATTCACTTTGTATGGCATGGTTTCAAAGAACACTGATGAAGCCGACACCTTCTTTGTAGCTGTCATGAATCCATGTGTGAGATGCCCGCCATCAGGAAGATCGAGACCTGCAACACAGTCACCAATAACAACTAAATTTAACTGTCATCCCCTTAGAGTATAAGCCAGGAGAATTCACACAGAGGCTAGTTTGAACATATGCAGAGAAGCCAACCTTGAAAGGTGGTTATCAGTAGTGTGAATCTAATCGGATGGTGGGTGACTCGACGTCTCGGGGAAATTATGCAATTTCAAACATCAACATGCATTAAACACAGGCCTTCCGTATACTGCTTTCAATACTGCTGATTTGCCGCAGTTCGTTTTTGTCCATCAGACTCGTCACTGGCTTTACGTTTACATGACATATTTCCTCAATATGCTATTTGCACTGCAACACTCAATAAAACTTCTAGCAAGCAACGGCGTCAGCAGTCATCAGCGGCATTACAGTGATAATAAAAAAGAGGAAAGATGTTATTACTATAATAATTATGTTATAACTGTAAGATATAACATCTATGGTTAACACACACTCACGTCAAAAACGAAAAACGAAAAATTTTAAAAATAGATATTGGGATTCATAAAATCCGTAATATTTAGTACAATTTCCGTATTGCCACAGCAAATTCAAGAAAATCGTAGCAACTACGGAAATTCCGTAGCAGTTGGCATCTCTGCATATGGATTGTAGGGATGGAACTGGTTTCCTGTAAATGTGTAAGGAGCTACCCATGTGACATATACAGTATATATATATAACTTGCCATCATGCACCTATAATGAAATAATCAGTTACTTATACTAACAAGGGAACCATACAGGTTGTCATGTCGAAACCTACCCTCAAATTTTGCACATGGATAGGTCTTCAATATAGGTGGACACATAAGAACTGTAAGTGGGTGAAAACGTGTTTGTTATGTTCCATAAGTGAACATGGCGGGCACTTGTAGAGCTCGCTTCAGTAACCTGCATGACGGGTACAAGGGTCAGCTGACAGCGGGTGTGTGATAGAGAGGGGAGGGGCTACCTTGTTACTCGTTGAATGTGTCTCACTATAACAGATAACTTTTAGATAATCATTTCTGCATTTTAAAACTATATAATCTGTATAAACACTGGGAGGTTGCTTATGATTGTTAGTGAGTGTAGGTGTTCTAGAATTGTGACCACTCAATTTACGTGACATTTGAAGGTATTTCCCATGCACAGCAAATCACAATTCCAGTGCTTCAATCAACTTATTCTCAATGTTGACATTTATTGTCCAGACAAAAGTCTTTAAGTGTTAAGAACTTGAACTAACATACTATTAATAATATTGTACTCATTATGAGCCATTCAGGTAGAAACTTAACTGCAAACGTAAGGACGTAAACTTAAATGCAAACTTTAGCACGGCATTGAGCAATCGCTCAATTTACAACAGATTGAACATTATGATGGAAGCGTATTAAAGATGCGGTGGATGAATGTTAGAAAATGAGAAGGCTACCAAATATTTCCAATTTACAAGATTTGGAATTAATTTTCACCCACTAAAAGTTTATATGAGCAGCTAATTTTTTGCATGTGTCTATCTGTAATGAAGACCTATCAATATGCAAAATTTGAGGAGAGGTTTCAGCATGACAACCCATATGGTTCCCTTGTCAGTGGTTTTTTTTTCTGGGAGGAAGCATACCACTTAAAGATTTTTCCAGTTTCATATAGGAGAAAATCATTAATTTCCACAATTTTGAAATGTGGAGAAATTTGTGGCAAACAAAATAACAAAAAGCTATTACACACATCGTTTGTATTAAAGTAGCTATTTTTAGTCTTATGTTCGTTATCCATCCCATGATTTTTGAAGTGTAGGGCCTGACAGCACTGCGATTGGGAAATCAAGCGAGGACTACAGCACCACTGCAATGGTAACCAAGAATACATTGCCGATGTTACTGATTCAACATTAGAGTTTGTTGTATCCCTTTCCTCTTGGATTGATATTGCATTTATTTGCACTAATGTTGCTGCACATGGCATTTTGTCTCTGGCTATTCTGCAGTTATCGTGTGTAAAATTATAGGCTATGTACCCTTCTAAAAATGACTCCACTTATATACATGTCAGATGATCAGCAAATATTCGGCAGTAGTTCTGAGGTTGGTCACAAACCTGTCAATACACTGATGAGTAAAGCCCGGATTTTCATGCACTATCAAACTTAAAAACATGCATGCATTCATGCACGATCGTATCTCCAAATATGCACAATGAAGGGCGAAACATGCACTACCAAAAATCCGCACTGTACTGCAATATATTTCAATTTCTCTTAAAACAATATACGAGTTTTTCCAAATTCTCCTCACTTAAACTTGTGCGTTTATCAGTTAGGACATTCTTGAACGCAGAAAAGGATCTTTCTACTTCACAAGAAGTAACAGGTGCATATTTAAGGGAAGAAATTTGCCTGAGGGTGAGATTGAATTCCATGTCTTTTACATTTTTTCCACATAATATGTCTTTCACTGTTTTCAGAAGTCACACCCATTTCTCCACAACACACGATTCTAAAGATAATTCAATGTCTTCAACAATGGGTAGTGACTGACAAATTCCAGCAGTAAACATTCTGTTTAGCAGTTTTCTTTCAATGGAAGGTGGTGAGGGTCAGTGAGCAGGCATTTTCTTTTGTAGCCTGATGTATTATATTACTGTTTATTTAGGGTAAACAGTAGTTTGCACTCTCAAATTGATGCAGGTGGCAGACTCTGTTGCCAAGTCAATCAAATAACAATGGTAATACAACACAACATTTTTACGTATCTTTGAAAACCGAGATTTTATGGAGGCACATTCATAATTAGGGCCCGGATTTTTATGTACTAAAAAACTTAAAAATATTTAATTTTTATGTGCTAAAAATGTTTAAAATATGTGCTAAATTTAAAAAAATATGTGCTAAAACTAAAAAGAAAATCTGAAAAAAAGAAAAAAAACACCAGAACAAATTTTATTGAAAGTCGCCAACATCAGATGTAAAATGTTGATTGGATTTGCAGTGCACAACAAATGTCATCTCCAGATTATGGATCACAAATCCTTGCCTATTATCCGAGAATAATGCCTAATATTGAGAAAAGGTACGTTCTACTCACACGAAGTTAACCTTGCTTATTTGTAGAGGGATATACCACTAACCCACACACTATCAAGTTCACTTATGTTCTACCCTTCCAAAATTTGAACGACTTCGTAGAGGGTTTGTTAGCCACCATTTTTCTCAAACATACCTTTAAATTATGTTCTAAGAACTTCTATTTTCGAACCTGAGGTAGTGTTAAGTTGCCTTTCAACATGCTGTATTTCTTTAACTGAATTACTCAATAAATCTACAGAAGTTTCTAGTTTTTTTATTGAGTGAAACAAAATTAGCCGATATGAAAGCCAAGTCACATTTTAAAGTAGTATCACATATTAAATGCTGAATAATCTCAATTGCAGAGGCATCGTCTTTGTCCAGTTCACTTACTACAGATGCAAATGCTTCAAAATGATCAGCATATTACAACACGGTTCTTAAGATTGGGTTCTGTTCTTCCCCGATAAGCAAGTGCAAGTGAATCACTCTCACCTCATTGCAAGTGCAGCATTTTTATTGAATTCTTTCGAGATACAAATGTTTGTTGTAAAATGTTACGAGATAATAAGGAAAAGTATTAAAATATTTATTTATGGAGGATATATAAAAAATATTTATTCACATAACTTTTTTGTAAAAATTATGTATTTATGTAAAATAAAATTTGGAATTAGCGGTTATCGGATCTTGATATGAGCATCAGGGAAAAAAATTACATAAAAAACCCGGAAAAGTACTAAAATATGAATTTATGGAGAAAATATCGAAAATATTTATTCACATAACTTTTTTTGTAAAATATGTATTTTTATGTGAAATAAAATTTGGAATTTGCGTTTGTCAGACCTCGATTTGCATACTAAACTTTGTTTTAGGAATATACGCATCAGAAAAAAACATTTTTTTACATACAAATCCGGGCCCTATTCATAATATGCACAGTTATGCATGGTAACTTGATATTATGCACTAAAACCAGAAAATGAGGGTTTATATGCATTAAATAGTCTGAAAATGCTATATTAAACCAAAAATATTCAAAACATGCATTATGCATGAATTTTGCCATAAAAAGGCTGAAATATGCAAACATGCTTGGGAAAAATATGGTTATTGGGAATTCATAAGTCATGTAATGACTAACTACAAAGTTTGAGAAGTGTAACCAAAGTATATAAAAACATGCATTTGCATGGAAATCCGGGCTCTACTGATGAGTAACATATTTAAGTACCATCATTGTTTAGCAATAAGACAATCTGTATAGGAATAAGACAATTTGTGCAGCACTAAGATAATTTTGCAATTTCAATGTTAGTAGTATAATTATTGTAGAATAGACTAGATTTATTTACACTAATGACAAGTCCTATATCATGTAACAATGGACAGTGGCGTACCAAGGCTACTTGGCACCCAGGGCAAATTAGATGGTAGTCGCCCCCTAACACTAAAAGGTTCAAGGTTCAATGAGTTTAATTTAAACACAGTTTAATGTTCACAATTATTTATTTTTAATAAGTAGTATGTTACTTTAACACATTATAAAGAGAAAAATATGAATTAAATAAAACTGTAAGTATTATAAGGTTAGTTTGTTAAAAAAAAAAAATTATAAAGAGAAAAGAAGTTTCAGAGTCATAACAAAAATTAAAAAATGTGCCTTCCTAGCCTTGATGGATGCAAACTTATTTGTAATACAGTTTAAGCCTATAGTAGCAGCCACATCGCGTTCAATTGATAAAATTGCTAAATTAGGCCGTAAACTTTTCCTGTGTGCTCGGCGCCCACGATCTATTTCGTATTGTCTATAAATAGTTTAAAACGAAATGTTTATTTCATTTCTAAATAATATTACTGCAGTATTTAACAAAGTAATAAAGAAAATTTGACCAATAAAACCTTATATTTTGCCTGAAAAAATTATTTTTTCTTAAACTAAAAAAAAGATGTTTTTTTCAATTTTGGCGCCCCCCTCTTTACGGCGCCCGGTGCGGCCGCCCCGTTCGCACCCCCCTTGGTACGCCACTGACAATGGAAATTGTAACCAAATAGATGCTAATAAACTATCACTAACTATCAGTATCACTAAGCCCCAACTCTCGAAAATAGAGGTACAAGTACTTTTTATTTTAAATTTAATGTCTTCTGGTGAAAGGTGTAGGAAACCCTGTGTGCGTATCATAGACTAAATTGCAGCTTATACATAGAACTGACGTGTAAAGGATTAAAATTCGTATAACCTTACAGAGATTGTGTGTGATTCCACTAACATTCTAAATACACAAAAAACCAACCACTGTAAAATTTGTTGTAATTTTAAGACAAAACATAATTTTGATTGGATGTTTATACATTGTTGTTGGTGAGGATGAATTATTATTTCTAATGGATCATTAGCTATAGATACAGCACGTCTTTCTTCATATCTTCACTTTATCACCAAACAAAACAACAACAAAACAAAAACATCGCAATAGGGCGATTCCAATCTGATTATGTGTACTAGCTTGTCATACATATTGCAAGGTGTTTCATTGTTGTATTGCATCATTTCCTTCCAAACTGAAAGGAAACTCTCTCCCTTCGCATCGAAGTGATTCTGTCAGTAAGTTTAGTTGAAATGATGCCTCTCAGTCCTGAAGACGTTGCCAAAGCCAATGCTCTAATTGATCATGGACGCAGCCTCCATTATGCCGCTGCAACCTTAGGCTCACCAATCACTACGGTGCAAGAGGCAACATGGGGAATTAAGTGTGAAATATGTCATTAAATTTTAATCTTAAAAAGTATACAATTGCGGTAATTTTATTTCAAGCACTAGGCCTACTACATAATTTTCATTTAAACTTTTTTTTTTTTTAATTTCTTTAAGTGATTGGTTTCTTTTTCACCTGTCGGTGTATATGGGTCAGTTTGGCAATGTTCCGTCAAGTCAAAAGCGAGAGTGCCACTTAAATATTTCTTAGATGCTAATCATCAACGACTCAATAGAGCTTTCATCCCTTTCTGCGGACCTGTCTCCTATCAGATCGGGAGGATTTTATGCAGACATAAGACCAAATGGTGTCGCTTCCACCACCAAGATTCCAAAAACACCTTAGATCAGTGAAAGATGACCTACGCCTGAAGTCTTTTTGGGTCTACAGCATCCCATGTGTGTGCGGGATGGTATATATTGGCCAGACTGGATGCACCGTGGCAGACAAATGCAAAGAACATCATAGATGCACTAGACTATTCTATCCAGACGAGTCTGCAGTAGCACAGCATAGTGTTGAGCAAGATCACAGAATTCTCTATGACCAGATCAAGATCCTGGACAAGATGAACGGGTATATGGACCGGCTAGTTAAAGAGGCAATTGAAATCAGTCTCAGTAGCAACACCATCAACAGAGACAAAGGCCATCTTCTCAGCAAAGCTTGGAAACCGACCCTCAACATCTTAAAGAAGAGACCTACACAACCTGTGTTCCCCATGACGTCCGCCTTCTCCTTTGACTAGGTGAATTTTGAACAAATCTTTCCTGACGCTGCCATCGGCTGGAACTCACCAACTGCTCTGGCCTATTTATATACAGGCCCTTCTGCCTTCTCTCTCTACCAGTTTCCCAGAAGATGGACTCAGAGATGGAGTTCGAAAGGTCGGAGTTTTTTAAACCTTGACTCGGCTGTTAGCACTAAATTGGGCATTACTCCGATACTGGTCAACCGATTTGGTCAAATATCAATAGGCTTCTTCCCATGTACATTATGAACGCGTGCACCGATAAAGCATATTTGAGTTATCACGCCTTTTGTTATATATTACCATAAAAAAAGGAACTAAATTGGGCATTATTCCAGTACCGGCCAACCGAATTGATCTAATATCAATAGTCGTCTTCCCATGGATATTAGAAATGTGTATACTGAGTTTTATAAAAATCTGATAAAGCGTATTTGAGTTATCGTGCCTTTAAAATAGAAACTAAATTGGGTTTTACTCTGGTACCGGTCAACCGATTTGGTCCGATATCAATAGGCTTCTTCCCATGAACATTATAAACACGTATACCAAGTTTCATTAAAATCCGATAAAGCGTATTTGAGTTATCACGCGTACAGACACACGAACGGATGGACAGACATTTTCCTGTCCCCACACAATCTCATAAAGTACTATACTGGCACTTAATAACTAATCTATGTACATCCATCTATGTATGTGAGTAGGGTAGTAATCAGATCACTATGGAGTATACCCAAGATATAACATTGATGCCAGAGCGAACCATTCTCCGGTTTTCTAAGCTGTTTCAAAACCAGTGTAAAATTAATATCGGGTTATTCTAAGTTATTCTGTGCACCATTGCTGCAATACCGCAGTTTCAAAACACTCGAATACATTGCAGTTACTCTGCCATGGAGCAATTTGTGTTGGTTTCTTCCATGGCCGCTAGTTTCTCTCTCTCTCTGCTCGTCTGCCAGTCACGGTGACTCAGTTGTAAATTCTTTGGAGCAATAAGATACAATGTTTACAGAGTTTCTGCTCATTATTTGTGTTAATGTAATCGTCTCTAACAGTATGTATATTTAAATGAAATGACATTTATATTTTAAAGAGTAATTCTCACAAGTGTGAAATCCAAGGCAACCTACCATGGAATCTTGTTCCGAGTTTGACATAACCTCGCTTTTAATTCCGTTCTACTAGTGGAAAATTTAGGTGCAAGTCATGCTCATAGACATGAAAGGGCTGTTATAATTATGTTTGTGTACTTGCAAGTATGATAAATTGATTACATACCCTATATATCGGTATATAGGGTGCATCGTGATACATGCAACCCTTTGCTGTAAATTAGTCTTAGGCCCATTGGTTTTTCATATTTCATTTGTTTGTAACCTTACTGTTCAGTAATAAATGTTCACAAGAATAAAATGGAATGTTACATTGCATATATACTGACTTTAAATTCAAACACCATTGATTTCAATTGTGAAAATGAGTTGGTTACGCCTACTACTGGATTGATTAAGGCAAAAAGAAGGTACAGTAGACTCCCTCTAATCCGGCCACCCCGGGACCGGACCCTCGACCGGATTAAAAAATGGCCGGACCATCCGGCGGTCTTTTAAACGTGTCAAGTATAACCTATTAAAGCAAAAATCAACTTTTAAGATGGTTTTGTCGATTTTTTAAAGCGTACTTACCCAAATATTAAAATACAGCGTTACAATTACAATTTCAAAATTAATTTTCTTCTGCTTTTTTTAGTTGAACTCTTTTTTTGAAAGCATAATCATGCCGCTTCTTCATGAACATTACATCGATAACTGATGCAGCAGCCTGTTGCTCGACATAAGTAGTCGCCAGTTCCAGTGCTGTGAACTCATGTGATTTGTTTACACTTAAGACTGAAAACTTAACAGGCATGTATATTCAAGACGAAGGCTCCGTAACCTTTGACAACGGCTTCACAAAAGGATCAATAAAGAGTGGTGTGTGCTGCCCAATAATCTATTAATATTACATCACATTCCTCACCATAAGAAGAATGTCATTCAGTAATAGAATGTTTATTCTAGTCAATTACTGCCGTGAGAAACTCTTCCGCGGCGCAGATGACTCATTCCAAGAAGTTGGCCGGATCATCCGGCGGCCGAACCATCCGAGGCCGGACTAGAGGGAGTCAACTGTAATGTCAATCGATGTTGCAGTATAGTATTTGCAAAGATATGTACCATCATTCATTCTTCAAATAGATCTCACCTATTGCATTCATTATGTTCAATTAGCTTAAGGCCTAGATAACAAAGATATATTAAGAGCATTTTTTAAAAAACCGACATCTACACAAAATATAGTTTTGAAATATTCAATTTCTTTTTGCTTACACTTGAAACTTTTAAGAATTTTTATTTGTGCTTTTTTGTTATACAAATTTATATGCTAACACCTTTGCTACACCAATACCTTGATTTAGAGAAAAATAATGTAATGCTTATTTCAACTCAAAATATTCAAAGTTTACATAGAATCAGATATCTGGACAATACACTGCATCTGGGCATATTTTTAGGCAATTATTAAATATAGGCTATATGTTACTCTCCTGTAGTACAAACATTATGCCTCTAGAAATATGAGGGTTGTTTTTTTAATCTGTGGCAACTATTTTTTTTCTCCATGACCATACATACCATACGAACATGGTTCTAAGTTTTATAGGCCTTCGATGTAATTACCACCATTGTGTGTGTCTGATCTGTTGATTCTGCCATCATACTTGATATTTAAGCAAATATTTATTAATGAGTGTGTTCAGCATAAAGATTGCCTCCCTGGTGCATTCATTCCTTGTGTGGACCGTTCTCATGGCCATTTGGGGGAGAGTACAAAGAGATGAAAACTGATGTGGTTTCTGATGGATTGGATGTTTCTGTATACAAGCTATTCAAAGATAAAAACTTAAATAAATGCCACAGAAAAGCAAAGTTTTCACACCATGAGGGATACTAGGATGGCCATCAACTGTAACTGGAGTGTAAAGAAATTGTCACCAGATATTTTTAATGACCGGATAGCGAATGCATTTGTCAGCAGTAAAGATGTCATTTTGTAGGACAGGGACAGTGAGAAAATGAATCTCTGGTGGAGGGTACTTCTGATGACCAGTAAAGATGTAAAAAAGATTATGCACTCATATGTATAAAGCAGAACCCCGCTAGTCCGAACAAAGAAAGATTATGCATTATTCAAAGTAGTCGAACGTTTGAAACACTTTTAGCTCACTTACGTACCTTTACTAGGACATGTTTCAAGAGGTAAGTACCCTCCCATCGTCGGCTAGCGGTCGACTGGCATTCTGGCAACTGTGTTGTGTGAAGTTCTGTGTGCTGCCATCTGTTTTCTTAGTGGTGAGTCTCATTACGTCGTCTGCGGGCGGGATCTCGAAGTTCATGGCATGGTCCATGCGGGACCATGAAGTTCATGGCATGGTCCATGCGGGACCATGCCATGAACTTCGAGATCCCGCCCGCAGACGACGTAATGAGACTCACCACTAAGAAAACAGATGGCAGCACACAGAACTTCACACAACACAGTCGCCAGAATGCCAGTCGACCGCTAGCCGACGATGGGAGGGTACTTACCTCTTGAAACATGTCCTAGTAAAGGTACGTAAGTGAGCTAAAAGTGTTTCAAACGTTCGACTACTTTGAATAATTAGTATAGTTTCACTGTCAAAAAAACTTCATTCCTAAACCTTGTAAAGATTATGCAATCTCATGTATAAAGCAGAACCCTGCTAGTTCGAACTAACTGGGACACGAGCCTGTTTGGATTGACAAAACTTCAGGTTAACGGAGTTAATCTATAATAATTACATAATTAGGCGTATATAAATGGAGTCTGCAAGTTAGTTCTACTCAATTGCTGTAACATGCAGAGCTATTTCTGTTGTTGTTGAATTCAGTGTTAGAAAAGCAATGATAAGTGATTGGAAGAAAAATAAATTCAAGATAGAACGATTTTTCAGAACTGTGACCAAGAAGGCAATCCAGGAGCACCATAAATAAAAAAAATTTCAGACTAGGACAAAATTTGATGAAGCAGTTTTTGTATGGTTTTCGCACTGAGTGGTCCTCTAATCCAAGAAAAGCACTCCAGCCCAGTAAAGTGGTGAATAGTGATTCCAAATTTGGGTTAGGATTATCTGGGTTTTTGGACTAGCAAGGTGCTGCTCTGTATGATAATATTATAGGAGAAAAAATTCCTCTGACACTGGGATTCGAACCCAGGACCTTTAGCTATCCATGCCAATGCTCTACGAACTGAGCTAAGCCAGATTTCACTTCACAGCACCAGATGAAACCTCTCTCCTATGACCGATTGCTAGGGGCTGTATTTTTTGGTAACAACGATAAGCGCGAAATTTTATAAAACAACCTCCCTTAGCTATACTTAGCTTTTATATGCTTAAAATACCAATATGAACCAAACTGAATCGACAAAATATCGCAAAATTTACTTGATTCCACAAAATGTGTCTATAAGCGCGAAATATGCCCCTTCTGTCCATAAAGTGAGAAATGAGCACGAAAATGTGCCTTAAAATCACAATATTGTGTTTTGGTGTACTGTATTTTTTATTTCTTAGCAGCATGCTTTTTTCCTGCTGTTTCTGTGGCTGTCTAAGATTTACTGATATATCGATATTTGTGATCGATTACAAAGATTGCAGAATTTACGCAAAGATAGTCTGTCACCTGGTTTGTACTGTTAAGTACTCTCCTT
Source organism: Ectobius pallidus (assembly GCA_964059195.1). Classification (NCBI taxonomy): domain Eukaryota; kingdom Metazoa; phylum Arthropoda; class Insecta; order Blattodea; family Ectobiidae; genus Ectobius; species Ectobius pallidus. The sequence continues at coordinate 6,712,123 of CAXKWD010000012.1, forward strand.
TCCTGCTATCTCTTTGCCAAGTTAGCGATGCCTATGCCTATGATCGATTACAGCAGAAGAGTTTAGAATGTTTGTTACTTGTATTCAACAGATTTCGTCTTTTATCCACGGTGGTATGGTTGGCACGTCTGTTTGCAAATGGCTATCTGATGGTGTTTAGTAGAAATTACGATAATATTTCTCATAATTATATTTGAACATTAACTCTAATCATGTCTAAACCGAAAGTTACTTCAGTTCATACCAGTGGCGGCTTGTCGCCGGGAAAATTAGGTGAAGAGAAAAAAAAATGCCACATGCTTATGTTAAAAACGGAATTCACCCAATAGCGGCTCTTGGCTCAAAACGAGGGTGTGCTGCAAATACCATTTCATACAGCAAACTTAAAATATTTTTAAAAAATTATTAGTAGGCCTATCTAAACTGCTCGTCTCTTAATCCATCTCTGGGAACTCTCACGTGATTTTCTCTGCCCTAATTATTTTTTTGCTAATTTCTCTCGTCTCGTCGAACATTGTGTGAGTTGTGTGACGAGAGAAAATAGGAAGAAAATAATAATAATAATAATAATAATAACAACAACAATAACTATAATAATGATAATAATAATAGTAATAATAACAACAGCAATAATAATAATAATTAGGACAGGGAAAATCGCATGAGAGTGCCCCGAAATGGAATAAGAGACGAGAAAATAGTATTTTTAATCATCGAGGTAGAGGAAGTTGCTTAGTGTTCCCAGTGCGACAGAATACTTAATCGGGGTTGTGGAATCCGGGTTTTTCTGAATTTAACACATTCGAATTTGGCGGCGTCAGACGGTGGAAGATCTAACGTGCCCACCTCTTTCTCCAAGCTGACAGTAAGAGGTGCTGGCGAAGAAAATGGCTGAACAAGAGGGACGGCTTCGTGGGTAGTCTGTTCGCGTCGGTATGGGGACGTGGGATAAGCGAGAAAACTGCTGCTTGCATATCCTCAGTTTTAGTTGAACAGACTACCCATGCAACGGAGGGCGTGGTTTCCAGTTCACTTTCACACGGCCGACTTGAAGCAAGTTGCGCACTCAGGATTTCAGTGTCTCCTAGCTTTGACATCAGTTGGTGGCGTGGCGGGCAATTCAAAAATACAGATACATTTATAGTAAAAACCAACATTCATGGTATGGAAAATAAACTTTAAAAATAGGTATTGTAAAGGGAAAATACTGGTGAAGTGCTACTTCCCATACTTCCCCTGAATAGCCGCCACTGGTTCATACAAGGGCAGAAGAATATAGAAATGAGGGGGTGTTAGTTCATGTAAATAAAGAAGCAAAGTTCATCATTGCGCAGTGTTCCCAATGTAGTATATGGGTGATTCTTCAGATACGGGAAAATTTGCGTTCCGGAGTGATATTTCCCTTCAAATTCAACTTTAAAAAAAATTAAAATAAAAGTTTGTTTCTACTGCTTCCATACTACAACTATCAGTTTGAAATGTCAGTAACTTTAAATTCTGATATTCCAAAATCGAATTTAATTCAATGAAATGTCATCCACATGCCCTGTCCCAAACCTCGGTTTTGTATATTCTAATGCATTTTTCCACAAAACAAAATGTTATTTCCTTTTCAACTTTTTTCCTGTCAATGAGTATGAATGGGTGAAGAATATTAACCCCTAAAAAATAATATGAAATAAAATTGTCACCCCACCTAATGAACATAAAGAATGTCCCAAGGGTTTTTGGTCATCCACATGGCTGAAAAGAATGGAATTTTTTCTGCAGAAATGAGAAATTTGTAAAACTGGCAACAGTGTTAGAAAGTCAACAGGGCAGCTTGTGGTTGAATTGTAAGGTTGAATTTTGCTTGCTTACAAACAGTTTGGGATTAACAAAGGACTTTGTATCATTTTCAAGGAAAACGTTTTTATTCCCCGTCATTAACATGGCTTCTAGAGAGTAGGCAGAAAGTGAATATTAATTAATTTTGGTTATGCACTATGATAAACCTTCCAATTCAAAGTACCTGACTGAAGTTGAGCCTACAGAGGTTTAGAAATGGCTTGCTGAGACCACTTAAACTCCTTTTCTGTCATCCACATGCCTGATTTTTGTGTCATCCACATGTCTCATGAAGGGGTATGTGGATGACTCTCAAGTCATGTAGATGATAAATGTAGGATACTATTGTGTTTGCGGTGTCTGTGATCTGTACTTAAGATCTTAAAACTGATTAAATGAATTTCTGCTTGATTCCCCCCTCCCCCAAAACCATAAAAACACAGTTTCGTTAAAATTACATTAATTCCGGAGTATGCACACAAATTTGCAAATTTGATGCAAAATCAACTGAAGTATGCTGAGAAAAATATGAAATCACATAAAGAAAAGCAGATTGTTGCCAAAGTTAGTCATTAATGTGGCCTTCTGCCATCCACATGTACACGGATGTCATCCACATGGCTTTATAAAAATAAAGAAATTAAAATAAATAAAAATATAAACATTTAAGCTCTGCTGGTGTCATATTATAATCAAGTAACCACTGAAGTATTTTTGTGATTTTTTTGAGATTTTTTAAACAAAGTAAAAAATTTGGATTTTACACACTCCAAATTTTCCCGTATTTGAAGAATCACCCATATAGTAATTTATTTCACGAAATACCCACCGAAATAGAAGGAAGTTTAGACCGAAATCAGCCATTTTATATCACCAATAAATCAGGACCCTACCGATTGCCCTTAATGTCTACCTCACTGACAAACAAGTTATGTCAAATGCAGTAATGTGAGGCACATTAATTAGTGATTCCACTGTTATTGTACAGTAACATTCAAGATGGATGTATGCATAAATATGCATTAAGGAGCCACAGATTATTGTCTGGTGGACATTACATGATAATATTATAAGAGAAAGATTCCTCTGACACTGGGATTTGAACCCAGGTCCCAGTGTCAGAGGAAGTTTCCTCCTATAATGTTATCATGTAATGTTCAACAGAGACAATAATCTGTGGTTCATGAATGCATATGGGTTATTCTCCAGAAAAGGGCAGATTCATGTCGCAGTTGATTTTCTGGTGTAAAATAAGTACTTACGGATTATGAATTATTATGATAAGTTAGATTGAAATAAGGTCTATTTGATCCCATATTCCACTTTTTAAACAAAAGTTACAATTTTCTGCATTTTAGGGCACAGTATGTGAGATCTCACCTCCGTGTCATGTCCCAATGCCTGACTGAGATTTTCTAACCTCAAATGTTCCCAAGCTGTTTGACAAATTAGAGAAAAATCTCACCTCCGTTACCCTCACCTCCGTTACTGTTACTCTCGAGTCCTATCCATGGAGGTGTAATTAATGTTGTAATTGATGACATATTTAACTGTCTGCATTTTTTATTTTTGTTTAAAGAATATACTGGTATAGCCTAATAGTTTATGACAATATATCATGTTTTGATTTTAAGGTGACTATTCAACTCATACGCCGCGTGTTTGATATTGACCAATAACGTTTAGCAATTCCTCGGATATAGACCAATCACGGCCGTTTATCTTACAATATTCTTGTAGGAATCGTGAGGATGGCATTTTATCGGGTAAAATGGTCTGGTCGATACTGGAGACGCAAGTATCAGCACGGGGGTGAAAGTAACATTGAAAGAATAGCAACAGCTCATTAGTTCACTGCCCGACCGGTTGGTGCACTGTGATCGCTGTTGCCATGGGGCAGGTTTGTTTCGAAACATATGACAGCAATATACGAAAAGGCGTAATATCTGGGTTTTTTCTGCAACGATCTGTATGCATTAGTGTTTGGAAAAGGAGGAGATATAATTAACATATTATAAAGATGCCAAGTAGCGAAGGTAAGTTAAAATACATTAACTACTTAAAACAATCCTGAAATAATATTTATTCCATGTTCTACGAATTATTAAGATTAATGTTTCGTATTCTTTGTTTCAGAAACGAGTGAAATATTCCTGTAAGTTCCCTGGCTGCGGAAGTAAATACTTCAGTATGAAATCAAACGTGAACCAACTGAAACAGCGGAAACGTCAGTGCAATCTAGATGATAATGTGAATTGTGCTAATTATTTAATGTGTGAGACCACTTCCTGGAGAAAGATTTCGTTAACCATACTAGACATAGGTTAAATTACAAAGTTATCCCAAAGCAGCTGGGACTCTTGATTTACAGAGACCCAATCCCTGTGAGCTCCCAATCTAATGTGGGAAGTGATGTGAAGCCTCGCCTAGTTTTTGTGAAAATAGAATGTAGGTTCATACTGCTGTGTATGACTGAGGAAGTGACAGGAAGGTACTAATATTTACGGTAATGTAATATTTTTAAAATCCGTTATTATATATATATATAATTTAATAATAAAGGATGTTTGTTTTTTTTATTTATAAAGTCATCTAAAGTAATACATATTTCAGCAGTCACCGAGACATGTATGTAGCAGAAATTATAGAAGGTATTCTACACTACGGTTTGTATAAGATCTGACGCATATTGTTTGCAAGTTATTATTTTTTCTTATTTAAAGTGTTCATCATTTATTGCATTCTGTGTCAATGCTTTTAAAAGATAATTGTTTGTATCACTATAGCCTGTTAGTATTAGTGGGCTATGGTCATTACCGTAGCCCGCTAATGCTACTAGTGGGCTATGGTTTTACAGAATTTGGAATGCATTTTCATACATGTGTTCTGGCACGTAAATTTTTCATTCTTACAGTTTAACTGCCCGACCCCTTCGAGCGCTGTAATCGCTTTTTGTTTCCGAGTTTTGACATGTGCTGTTCACTTCTAATAATAATATTGGTGTTCTGTGAGTAAGAGTGTGCAGTGATTAATAGTCAGATGGTGCCACTAAGCGGCACGAAAACAGATTATTTCATACAACATAATTTGTTTGGAAATTGAAATAATAGAAATGTACATTGATTAAGAACACAATTTCGATTCTGTGCAAGCCAGTTCGTGTGCGTTTATTCTGTTCTGCTTTTAGCTTAATTGAATGAAGTTAACTATGTCTTATATGCTCTGGTGGTAGCACTGATTACACCAAAACAGCTCGAATCGGCGCAGTCGCGAATCTATCAATAATCTCGTCAACTCTCGTGGGATTACCTATGATAATTAGGGCCCTGATTTATTGGTGAAATAAAATGGCTGATTTCGGTGTTAACTTCCTTCTATTTAGGTGGGTATTTCGTGAAATAAATGACTTATACTACATTGGGAACATTGCGCAATGATAAACTTTGGTTCTTTATTTACATGAACTAACACCCCCCCCCCCCCCATTTCCATATTCTTCTGCCCTTGTATGAACTGAAGTAACTTTCGATTTAGGCATGATTAGGGTTAATGTTCAAATATAATGACGAGAAATATTATCGTAATTTCTACTAATCACCATCAGATGCCATTTTCAAACAGAAGTGCCAACCATACTACTGTGGATAAAAGATGAAATCTGTTGAATACAAGTAACAAACATTCTACACTCTTCTGCTGTAATCGATCATAGGCATCGCTAACTTGGCAAAGACATAGCAGAAAAGTAGTGTACTCAGCAGTACAAACCAGGGCCCTATTTCATAAAAGTTACAATTTTACAGGTGACAGGTGACAGGTGACATAAAATTGTCTTACAGGTTTACATTTTGACAATTGTGTTTTTCATAAAAGCTGACAACTTGACATAAATGTCATGACAATTTTGTAGATTTGTATGACAATTTTACATATTGTTGTTTCTCAAAACTTTTGAGTTTACAGGTAAAAGTCTGACAAATATGTCAAATCTTAGGATACCTATCATTTATGAAACATTAATTTTTGCTGACATATTTACAAATTTACAAAAAATGTAGAATTGTCATTACAGAAGTGACAGGCAATCTTTCATATGTAGGCCAACAGAGTAGGTTATGTAATTGTGTGGTATAACTTGACAAACTTTCTTGTGATTTAAACTTTGTTAATAAACTTGCTAAATTGTCTTGTTAATAATGAACACTAGTAGTAGTGATATTGGTAGTAGTGAAACTTTCTTGTGATTTAAACTTTGTTAATAAACTTGCTAAATTGTCTTGTTAATAATGAACACTAGTAGTAGTGATATTGGTAGTAGTGAAAGTGGTGAAGAAATAGACATGAAACCACCCAGTGTTTTTAGGCAATGGATTAACCTAACTTTCAATTTCAGTGACTTTGTATTAAAAGAGAAATATAATTCAATTATTTTCGATAGTAATAATCGATTGCTTAGCTATCATATTCGATGTTGAGACACGTATGTGAGTGCCACCTACAGTGTACTAAAGTAATCTTTAGGTTTGACATAAAATTGTCGCGTTTATGAAATGGGTTCTTTTAGTCTGACAATTTACATTAATTTGCCTGTAATGTAAGGAAAAATTGTAATATTTATGAAAAATACAATTGTCGTGACATATTGACAAATTTGTCAGACTTGACATAATTGTCGTATTTGTCACACCTGTAGAGTTTTATGAAATAGGGCCCAGGTCACAGACAATCTTTGCGTAAATTCTGCAATCTTTGTAATCGATCACAAATATCGATATGTCGGTAAATCTTCGACAGCCACAGAAACAGCAGAAAAAAAAGCATTATGCTAAGAAATAAAAAATACAGTACACCAAAACACAATATTGTGATTTTGAGGCACATTTCCGTGCTCATTTCTCACTTTACGGACAGAAGGGGCATATTTCGCGCTTATAGACACATTTCGTGGAATCGAGTAAATTTTGCGATATTTCGTGGATTCAATTTGGTTCATATTGGCATTTTAAGCATATAAAAGCTAAATATAGCTAAGGGAGGTTATTTTATAAAATTTCGCGCTTATTGTTGTTACCAAAAAATACGGGCCCTAATGATAATCTATTTTAACATAGATAAAAATAAGTAAAAAGTTGTGTGTTAATCCATTTGTATGGTAATAAATATTGTTCATTTTCATGATAACATTTAATACAGTAAATTAATTCTAATTCTCACATAACTTCTATTATAATTACTATTTCATACTATTTTCTCACCTCCATGAATGCGCCATTTTCTAACCTTTGTTAATTCAATGCAAAATACCACTCGGTAAGTAGGGCAAGTACGTCAGTAGTGCTCTGCAGAAGGAAATATTACATAAAAAAATTACATGATCCAAAATAAAAAATATTTAAAAAAAAATTCTAACATTGAAATCTGCCCTTTTCTGGAGAATGACCCATATGCACATATCTATTATGACTATAGTTGATTAAATAGGCCCTTCATGTTAATTTCTTTTAATAGTTTTAGCCTAGCACTGCTGCATTTCCTTTCACTCTGAGCTAACACACCTGTTAGACATTGCTCTTCTTGCCCTGGAAACAGAGGACTCTAGAGGGGACTGTTAGTCGAAATGTGTGTGTCTATATTACTAGAAATTTTGGCACAAATTCTTTACTTTCATAAAACATGCAACGTAATATTGGTTGCAAAAAGACTGACAAAAGTTAATGTTATACTGATCAAAAAACTTAACCCATAACTTGTGTATCTATGGTGGCTTACCCATGATTCTGCCATGAGGCTCTACAACTGCAGTGTACACGGCCAGATTAGCTGGAGAACCTGAGTAAGGTTGAACATTTACACCCCATTCTTCTGGATCGAGTCTGTAAGCTTCCAAAGCTCTTTTTTGACAGAGAATTTCAATTTCATCAATAAACTCATTTCCACCATAATACCTGAAACAACAACACCAAGTTAATGTTACACCTGCTAATCTCTATATATATATATATAAGAGGCTTTGTCCTGACTGACTGACTGACTGACTGACAGAGAATCAACGTACAGCCTAAACTATAACAGGTAGAGACTTGGAATTTTGACAGTACCTTCGTTTCATAATGTAGGTGCTCAGTAAGAAAGGATTTTGAAAAATTCTGATTTTAAATGCCAAAAATAAATGTTTTTGAGAATACTTAATCCCTTTTTACACAGAATTATCAAATCCAAATCACAGTTCACATGACAACATATTGTTGCCAGTGGTCTCAGATGGGTTTGGAAAAAAATGAAACTCGAATTTGGCAAATTAGAGAACTATCAATATCCACGAAAATAATGCAGTCAAATAACTTTCTTTACCCTGGACATAGAGAAAACAATACGAGGTATGGTAATTTATACATTAGTATATCGCAGGTTTTTGGAGAGAGAAGTATGAAAGGGATATTACATTTCTGTTTAATTTCATCCCCAAAACAGTTTTATGGTAACATGAGAGTGGGAAATAAAATTTTCCGCCTCAATATTACAATTTTATGTTACAGGGATTTCTGTTTCTTCTTATTTGAACCTCTACCAGGCTTGCTGTGCACTGTACAAGCGATGGGATGCAAAATTCTACATCTTCTATGAGTCATAAAAAACTATATCAAGAGTTTTCTGAGGGAATAGTTTGAGTGTAATAAGTCGTTCTTCCTATTTCAAATTCTAAATACCTATATAAGGACCTAGAATTTAAAAATCGAAAGTCCTTCATAAGTTAATTTCAAATTACAAAATAAAAAACCCGGGCGACACCGGGTCTTTTAAGCTACCGGTAGTAAATACATAAAATCCTTAGGTTACAATGGGCCTGTATGATGTTCTATATTTTATGTTACATTCAAACCTCCATGTAGGACCTAAAGATTGTATCCTCTGTACACGGTTATTCAAAAAGATGGACCCAATTTAATTAATTTGTATTTCACGAAATACAAATTAGATATTAACATTCTACATACCGAATGAAAGAGGAAGTTCCAAAGTTTTGTTTTCCACCGCTTGGACGCTGATTGTTGCATAAATGGTTGCTTGCGCCAATAGGCAGGCATTTCTTGTCACTGTTAGTTGTAAGATGCCTACTATGCAGTATAAGCTTTTCTGCGTTCTTGAGTTTGCAAGAAGTGAATCGGCAGTTACAGTGCAGTGGGTGTTTCGTCGGCAATTCGGCACTGAACCACCAACTAGGAAAAGCGTAAGCCGTTGGTTCAAGCAATTTAAACAAACTGGATATCTCTGCAAAGGAAAAAGTCCGGGCCGACCGTGTATGTCAGAGGATGCCATCAGACGAATAGAAGACAGTTTTGTTCATAGTCCAAGAAAATCAACCAATAGAGCTAGTAGAGAACTAGGAATATCCCAACAAACTGTATGACGTGTGGGTCGAGTTTGGCTACCGCTTAGATGTTTGCCTTGCAGCAGAGGGAGAACATATTGAAAATTTATAACCTCTGTTAAAAAACTTTGAAACTTCCTCTTTATATTAGTATCTAGACTGTTCATCTCCAATTTATACTTCACTAAATACAAATTAATGAAATTGGGTCCATCTTTTTGAATACCCCTGTATTTTACTTTTTTGAACCTCAGTGTAGTTGCTCATTCGATGTTACATGCAGTTATGGTGTTCACGCTACAGCTACCTGTCACTAAACTAAAAATTACCTAAGGTAACCTAACCTAACCTGTCACTATCTTCCTGCCTGTTCTTCCCAAGTATAAAGCGTTTGGCAGCATCGAATGACGCAGTAAATAAGTTGATCGATCATAGCCAGCCAATCAGTCTTGGAAGACAATCTACGGGCCCCAACATCACTCAAATTTCATGCAGTGTCAAAGAAGACTCTACGTTAGTTACAGCTAGGTTAAAAACATTGATATTAGTCTATGTGACAGGTTAAGAACAGTGATAATGTTTAACAGGAGCAAACTGACTTCTTGGTGTTTGCTCTCCCACATGTTCTCTTTTGTTACCCAGCATTCTCAGTCTGTGACATCACACCACCAATGTCCAATAACGTGTTTCTAGTATAATAATAATTAAAACGAAGTAATATACACAGTGGAGCACATGAATAACTGAACTAGTTAAATATTATATTAACACTTAATGCTTCACTTACGTCGCTGTTTATGAGCAGGACATGTTTCGGGATTCTTATCCCATCTTCGGCTGCTGGTCAACTGGCAAAACTAGTTCAGTGTTTCTAGTATGTTTGCAAAGAACACATGGAAGTGCTCCTATCGGCCAATTGTAATATAACTGAAGAAAATGTATTGGGGACAGTTTCCCCCCCCCCCCCACATGAAAAACGGCCAAATCTGATGTAATATTGTTCTTCAGAACTTTTAGAATCCATATATAGCCTAAGCACCTTTAGGCCTGTATTCATAGTCTCAATAAGTTGTGCTTATACATAAGGAGCATTCAAAAAGAAACGAGCCAGAGGCCTAGGAACAGAAACCATTACCTGTATGTCAGAAGTATTGGCCCTGGCTGTTGAGGCACTTGTCCCACTGCGACACAAGGCGGTGAATGGCTCTCGTAAAATTCCTGGGGTTGCATTTTGAACCAGTTCCGAACATACTGCTTTAAGTCATCCAAGGTGAATTGTTTGCCCCTCAGAGCCTTTTTAGGAGACCAAAAATGGCGTAATCGCAGGGACAGAGGTTGGACTGTATGGAGGGTGACCAAGGACCTCCCACTTGAATTTCTGCATGAGTTCCGAGATTTGGTTGGCCGTATGAGGCCTTGCATTGTTTTAGAGCAGAATGACCCAATGGGTGAGCTGGCGGTCATTTCGATTTGATCACTTGACGAAGGGTGGTCAAGGTGTGCGAGTAACACTGAGCATTCACTGTTGTCCCGTGCTGCATGAAGTCTATCAGAAGGGGGCCATCTTGGCCAAAGAAGAACGTCAGCATAACCTTTCCTGAACTTGTGTGGATGGCCTTGGATTTTTTTGGTGGTGACCCTGGATGCTTCCACTGTCGTTTCGATTCTGGTTCGAAGCGACGATACCAAGACTCATCTCCTATCACCACTCGTGCCAGGAACTCATTCCCTTCCCTGGCATAGCGCTGCAGATGATCAAGGCAGTGAGCCATTCGACATGCTTCCTGTTGTGGTTAGGTTAGACTGTGGGGCACTCATTGGGTGCACACTTGGCACCAGTTCAGTCTTTCCATCATGATGGTGTGAACACTTCCGACGCTCAATCCAACCTCGGCGGCTACGGCTTGAACCGTAATTCGGCGGTCCTGGCTAACGAATGCATCAACCAGCTGGACAATGTCATCGGTAATGTGGTTTGGTGTTCCAGAACGTGCATCATCGGCTAGAGACAACGGTCCTTTCCTGAAGCGCTTGTGCCACGCCTTGACCCTTGCAATGGAGATGTAGTGTTCACAGTACACTTGTGACATTCTTCGATTAATGTCCGTTCCCCCTACTCCTTCTGCTGCCAGAAAACGAACAACACCTCTTTGTTCTTCTTTTGACGCCTTGCCGCCTCCATTTCACTGTTTAAAATGTGAATGACCACGTTGGACGACTGCCGCATGCTTAGGCTAGCTTTGTAGTCATGTGGCATGCACCGATGACCCTCTAGCGGCGGCTGTCAACTTCCGAGCTCTTGTCAGAGGTTTGCACATTCCAGACTCCGGCTCGTTTCTTTTTGAACGCTCCTTATATGAGACTTGACAAGGTGGAGCTTATTGCTATTCATAGTCACTAAAGTACAAATAAGTCTCACTTTATCAAGTCAAGGGTCCCCCGACTTATTTCAATTTAAGCCAGAACCATGGACAGTTATTTTGAGGATCGGGGTGAGCTATTAGAAGAAAGTTTCGCCCCAAAGCGTTATTTGCGAAGCATGATGAATCCACCTAAATTCTACAGTGAGATGAATTTAAAAGAGGTTCCATGTGAAGAAAAATAAAATGGAAATATTAATGGGCATATTTTCATTAGCATTTCTCTCTGCTGGCATTTCACATCAGCCCAAAGCTTCCAAGGCTATTTTCAATCTCTAGATAACAATAATTAATATCGAAATAAACACATACCGGTAATCGTAATTCTGAACAATGTGAAAGCTAATATATATATATATATACACAGAATATTCTAAGGAACTACTGATCAGCTTACTTACACATTGCATAATATGTATGGATGAATGTAATTCTTTGTTTACAATGCACACCGCTATCTGTATTTGCATATCAAGATGGCGAAATACACAGCCAGATGGCTTTGCATTACATGAAAACTGAAAAAATCTGAAGTGCGATTCACTGATTCAATTGTTGTTGGCAGTGAACACGCAATTTTTCATATTATCGAGTTCGACTTTAATATGTAGAACAAGTTGAGCTTTATGAAGTCAGACTTAACAAAGTACGACTTAAAACAAGACTATGAATACGAAAAACATAAGTCGACTTGTCCAATAAGCTCAGCTTTACAAAGTCATTCTTAAGTCGCCGACTATGAATAACGGCCTTGGTTTCTAGAAATATTGTAAATGTAGGTAAAATCACTAAGAAATTCACAAAATTCTAACCTAAAATGGAAAACTTCATTTGATTTAAACTCCATTATTTCTTACCCTTTAAATCTAACCTAAGATAAATAAATAAATAAATAAAATTAGCCTAGACATCCCAAAGGGCAATGGCCTCCTGCTGATTGCAGGGCAAGCTCATATACTTCTCGTTAGGTGAGCTAATCCTAGCGAGAGTTAATTCTAGCGAGAGTTTTTGTGCATGGTTGGATTGCTTCTGCATTTCCACTAGTCACTTGGGGTGGAGGTTTCTCCCATTTTCTTCCACTCTTTTCTATTCCTCGCTACTCGAGACCATAGTCTTCCTGATGATTTGATGAAGTCGTCCTCCCATCTGGTCTTTTGCCTCCCCACACTTCTCCAGCCTGTTCTGGGGTCCCAAATTGTAGCTTTTTGTGCCCATTTTCGTTGGTTCATTTGCATCACATGGCCTCCCCACCTCCATTTCAACTGTTCCGCTGTATTTGCCACATCCTTCATACCTGTTCTTTTCCTGATTTCTGTGTTGCGGATTTTGTCCTTTAATGAGATGTGGAGGATTAATCGCTCCATTTTGCGCTGGCATACCTGTAATGCTTGCCGAACCTAAGATAACCCACCCCCAAATCCTGTATAAACCTGAACTGCTCTGACCTGACCCAACCCGACCTAAACTAACCTTTTAACTTTTTACTCCTTCGCACTCCACCCCCAAGCAGCCCCCTGCTTCAATGTGGTTAAAAGTAAACCCGTCAGAAATGGTCCTCTTAGAAACATCGTATGCATTTCTATCTGCACATTCCAGAAAAACCAGTTTGAAAAGCATGCGCATAAACCTATTAGCAGCATCATGCAGAACAAACAAATGACATGCAAGGTCATCAGCCACCAAAGGGTGTGTTGGTCTGCAAGCTAGGGCCCGCATAAGCATGCCGAACACTATGTGTGGAAATCCAGAAGTGAGAAACTAAACCCAATGTGGTAGTTAGGGCGAGCAGGTTGGACGCAGGGTGGTATCAATAGTCGTCCCCCAGGTAAGCATGCTTACCTTCCTAGGTGGCAGGTGATTGATAGAGGCCTGCTACCTGGCAAACCCCTAGCGCTGTCAGACTGTCTCCCAGAACTGCCAACAACATGCTTTCCGTCTGCAAGCCACAAGGCATGAGATTCCCGTGTCAACATTGACGACAACATGCTGGAGTTTAGCACTATGTGAAGATCATGACGAGGAAGCAAGAAGAATGTTGTAGCTATATGTGACCTTCATGGAGGACCCTTTTCACAAATAATGGGGTTGCAAATTTAAGGTACAATTCAGATTTTAAAGGCAAACAAAGGATTCAGACCAGTTCCTGCTGGCCCCTCCCCTTTGCTTCTGCCGAAGGCATGCGTAGCAGGTGAAGATGTTAGGTGCGGTCATCTTAACATACCGGTATTTCCAACATCCACTTTGAATAATACAATGTTCTTATGCTTAAAAACTATTAAGATAATTAATCTTTTATAATAGTAAAACTAGATGATTTTGTGCTTTGAATTTTTCCTGGTGCTGGTAATATATGATATTTTCCCGGGCTACTAACCAGGTGGTGAATTGGATTAATTCCGACGTTTCGAAGCCAAACTGAGGCTTCATTGTCAAGGAGTATGAAATGCCGGGATTAGATGGGGTGTATTTATAGGACTGCTGTGAATGGGGACATCCGGATTGGAGAAAGGATTTGTTGAAGACCAACCAATCAGGAAACAGATGGGTGCTGTAAGAACAGGAGGGAAAATTAGAGAAGTAGAATCGGTCCAAATAAGGGCCAACGGTCAATAGGTAGTGATAATAAATTATTATTATATAGGTGGTGGTGGAAACGAGAAAAAATTGGAAAAAAGGGGAAAAAACGGTCCAAATGAGGGCCAATGTTTTTAATTACTCTGGTGGTTCATTGGAAGGTGTGCGGTTGGCTCTTATGGACCTGAGCGAATCAATAGCATGGAACCAGGCAGCGCTTAGTTGGATACCGCTGTCTCTATTCATGTTGTTTGGTTCCAAACGGATCTCCACGGCTTCCTTGACCACTCTCTCCCAGAAGTTTGAAGACCTGGCAAGAATAGCCGTTTCACCAAACTTGATACGGTGTCCCATGTTGATGGCGTGTTCCGCTACCGCAGATTTATCTGGATAAAACAGCCGGATATTTCAGGCATGTTCCTTGCAGCGCACTTCCACCGTGCAGCCGGTATGTCCAATGTATTGCTTGCCCCATTCGCAAGGAATGCGGTACACACCAGCTGTCTTCAGACCCAGGTTGTCCTTCACTGGCCGGATCAGCTGCTTTATCTTGGGAGGTGGTAGATGAATTGTTTTTATGTCAAACTTCCGGAGGATACGGCTAATTTTCCCCGACGTTGCGCCCATGTATGGTATGCATGCTACGCGCCGGCTACCGTCAGGGGGTTCCTCATCTTCCACTGCTGGACGCGGAGAAGCGGTCCTTTTCAGGGCCAATCTAATTTCATTGTTCTTGTAGCCGTTCTAGAGGAATATTCTCTTGAGATGGTCTAGTTCCTCCGGTAAGTTGTTGCAGTCCGAAATGGCGAAAGCTCTATGAAAGAGGGTGTTAAGTACCCCTCTGCGCTATTGACCGTTGGCCCTTATTTGGACCGATTCTACTTCTCTAATTTTCCCTCCTGTTCTTACAGCACCCATCTGTTTCCTGATTGGTTGGTCTTCAACAAATCCTTTCTCCAATCCGGATGTCCTATAAATACACCCCATCTAATCCCGGCATTTCATTCTCCTTGACAATGAAGCCTCAGTTTGGCTTCGAAACGTCGGAATTAATCCAATTCACCACCTGGTTAGTAGCCCGGGGAAATATCATATATAGATGATTTTGTTCAGAAAATGTTTAGTATTCCTCATAAATGTTCTTAAAAAATGCAACTGGTGAAAATTTATACTGGCTTTCTCCCTATCATATTAGTCACTATGAAGTAGCCATTTTAGCTCGATTGTTATGCATCTACACGGTTGTCATTCACAAACTCCTGCCGGAACCTCTGCTGGCAGGGATTTCACAATAAGGAACTTCAAGGGGACTGCCAGCTGGATGTGGGTAAGCCCCCACACCTGTCAGAGCTTTATAAATCTGAACCTGAATCACTCAAGATCCAATATCTTTTCTCTGTAGAATGAAATGTGGGTTTAGGTATTTTATGAAAAGTATCTCTTTTTAAAGTGTGGGGCCCTTTTAGTTGGGACTTTACTAACAGTTCATTTTTTGTTGTGTAGCCTATCCTGCCAATTACAGCAAAATTATAATTCATCGGTTAATTCATCTGCACAACAGATTGCAATAACAGTGGATGAACACAGTCGATAATTGCAACTTCTTGGGATCTATAATAACCAGTAATGCATCATGCAGCGAAGAAATAAAAAGAATCATTCTAGGACGAGCAGCAGTGGGAAAGCTGAAGAAAATACTCAAGGACTCTGGCATCAACAAGAACACCTAAATTTGAATTATTCAGACCATAGTAATTATACGGCTGTGAAAGATGGACATTAATCAAACAAGACAGGAAGAAAATAGTTTTGAATTATGGACCTAGAGAAGATTATTAGAATTTCGTGGAGAGAAAGAAGAACAAATGCATCAGTAATCAAAGAGATTATTATTTATTTTATTTTACAAAGGTCCCAATGAGCTCACACTTGTTAACAGGGACAGTCAAATTACACATTTGAACATAAATCATAAAAGATCAATCCCAAATATTCACTCAAGACAATCGCCATGAAGTTAACTGTCATAGTTTGGACAAATCACTCAGGAACGACTAGCTAGAAAAAGACATGATGCTAGGACACATGGAAGGGACAAGAAGAAGGGGTAGGGAAAGAACAAGATGGCAAAAAGAGATACAAAGCATCATAGAAAGGGAGGGACTTGAAAACAGCCTCACAAGACAGAAGCCGAAGTTAACAAAACTGGAGAATAGAGCAAGAAAAAACATTGGCAAAATGGAAGAATCTGCTACACCTTGGCTCTCACTCCATTCTCCGCTGTGTGTTGCCATGGCAATGGCCCCCTTCCCCACCGTCCCCTAGCTGCTCGCTGCTCAAGGCCGGCTACAACCTTTTACCCCTCTATACTGCACTATGCGCTACTAATTGTAATTAAAGTACAATCATCCTTGCACCAAAACAGCTCTTTTCAGAGCCAACATAATACTTCACAATTATAATAAATGACCCTGCAGCAAAACGGCTATTTCTCGTTTATTAAAGCTCTCTAAACTGAAATAGATGAATTTTCCCTTCACTGCTCAGCAATCACTCATGGAATCTAGTTGTTGATGTTTAGGGATGCCTAAACGAAACTGCAGTCCAGGTTAATGGCAATTTTAGTGAAGCCAGTGTACTATCCATCTCATTATTAATTCTAATTAACAAAATAATATTTCATAAAAAAAAAAAAGATCCTTGCACAAAAAATCATATTTCACAATTACTGGTATAGGAGTACGAGTGGAGGACTCGGGGTGACCTGAAGTTCCTTTTTCTGAAAGGAGAAATAAATTTAATTAAAAAAAAAAAAGAGTACGTGGAACGCCACGTGACAGAAATAAAACTTTATTTATTTATTTTTTCAATTTCTGATTATTGGATTTTTTTCAATTTTGCATTATTGGACTTTTTAATATTGGGTTTTTGGACTTTTTTAATTTTGGATTTTGGACTTTTTATTTTGAATTTGTGATTTTTTAAATTTTCGATCTTTGAATTGTTTTTTTTTAATTTTTTAATTTTTGGATTTTTAAATTTTTTATTCTATTATTTATTAAATTTTGGATTTTTGGATGTTAAAATTTTTAATTTTATTTTTTAAATTTTGGAATTTTTTAATTCTGGATTTTTAATTTTTTAAATTTTGGATTTTTTATTTTTTAAATTTTGGATACTTGGATTTTTAATTTTGGCAATGTTGAGAGTGAAATAGAGGAATACATATAATTATATCGAACGGAAGAAGGAATTCATTTTAATAAAATAAGAAATTAACTATTTTTGTATGAAAATAATATTTTTATTGAACTATTCAATTTTCTGTATCATCACCATCAGCCAAGAAGGATACAATAGGTTTATGGTAGCTGAAGTAGGATATAAAAACCCTTAAATGTGGTCGATCGAGAAATCGTGAGAAGACAGCATCGATCGTGGTTCCGTATCTTGTCGTCCATTCTGTTGCGTTATTATTCATGTGAAATTCAGTTTTTGTTTTAAGAATTCAATAAGTGGCTTCGCATCTTCTTATGAGATTTATAGTTTGCATAAGGCAAAATAGATTTTAATATAGGTTGTAACGAAGTGAAAAGTTACCAAACAATGTCTATCGTACTCGCTGGTTAGACCACGGGTTACCACAGTATAGTAGTGAACGCTTTATTTAACCCAGATAGCGCTGACGTCCTTCCAGAAGGATGTAAACAGCAGTTGGTATTATGTTTATTTTTCGAAGGTTCTTTAATTACTCGCCCGAGTGCAGTGTCACATTTCGTAACTAGAAGCTACACGCTTTAATATTTATGTTATTTCAGTCTTCATTGTTGAGAGGTTAGTGGTGATATTCAGCTGTGAAGTTGCGTTTCTAACGAAATGGAATATATTGAAGACCTCCGGATAGATGGGTATGTATTCTATGTTTCTTCTTATTCTTTTGTTGCAAATTGTTATTAATTTATTGCCTCAAATATATCTTTTACCATAATGATTCACCAAACAAACATTTCGAACAATATTGTAGACTCCACAGCCCACTTTTGTAAACCTTCCTTCCAGAAGGATGTCAGCGTAATGTGACCCTAAAAATTTGTTTGTGAAATTCTTTTAAAGAATAAAACCTGGTGTTTCATTATTGTAAAAAAATATCCGTAAGTAAATATTAATGTGAAGATGACATGAATATATCTTTCTTTGTGTCAAACTAACTGTCGTATCCTTTATAAGCGGCCCTACAATATATTTAGGAATTAAGAAATATTGATAAGTACGATAGAAATAATAATGATAATACCGAATATATTTTTTCTAGGCGGCCAGTAATTCTAAATCAACTCATGGATATGCTAGGAAATGCCGAAGAAAATGATATACCTGAAACTGGTTTAGATGTAGCTATACTACCCCCTACCAATTGCACAGATGATATAACTGATGAAGATTCTGGCGACGAGGAAGCCCCACGGATTGAAAATGTCCCAGCTAGTCAACTAAATGCACTTGTCGCTACTTGTTCAAATTTACCTGCAACTTCACATTCACTGACAACAGCTTTGGTTTCAACATCTATGTGTTCGAATCCCTCCATCACACTACCCTCATCTTCTACAACCCCTAGAACCATTCAACCCTCCACACAGGAAAAAAAGAAACTAAAGTCGGTTTCAACACTACAAACGTCTAATTGGAAAAAACAACAACTTCCCATTCCATCGTCAAATTGGCCAATATTGTGCATAGTTTAAAGTAAAGAAAGAAGCCCACTAGAATTCTTTGAGTTATTTTTCGATGTTGGATAATTTATTTAAATTTTGGATAAACTTAATCATTGAGTTGAATCATTGAGTTTATTGTTTTAATTTTTGGATGATTTAATTTTTAATTTTGTTTTTTAGATTTTGGAAATTTGTATTTTTTAATTTTGGATTTGCGCGGTAATGATCCTCCGGGTTCCATAAAATAGATAATATACCTTTAGATTGCTTAGGAATTGTCTATTGCCATTGAGGAAGTAAGGTCTGACAAATTTCCTTTGATTACTCCAAAATCATTGAGTTGATTGTTTTCTGTGCAGTCCGCACCGAAACAAGTAATTTCGTTCGGTTTTGAATGTGACTGATTCCGTGACGGTTTTAGTGTGACTGATTTTCCCGATTTACCCTCTGCCGCCACTAAAGAAGTTTTACTTCAAAAAAAGTCCTCTGTTGTTTAATGTAATGACACAGGATGTGGTGTAACACTTGAAAATCGAAACAACAGCAATGGTATACATATACCCAGATGACATGGCACTTGCAACAGATAATATACAAGACATGCAAAAGGCGATGGAATTGCTATCATAGTGGGCCAATACAACAAATGAAGATAAGACGGAACTAATGGTCTGCTGAAAAGGGGGTAGGCTGACGAGAGAAGATAAAGTGGTATGCAATGGGAGGCCACTGAAAACAAATGCATTCAGGTACCTCGGTATGACCATCCAAACAACAGGAAAGGCATTCTCAGTACAGGTAAAGGACAGATTCGTGGCAGCTGTACGTGCCATCAACGAAATAAAGTATGTCACTAGACTCGGCAAAAATCTGGCAGACATGCACGTACGGTCTAGAGATCATTTGGGACCACCTGACAGCAAACCAGCTGAGGAGCATAGAGAACGTAAAGGCATGGTTCTTGAAGAGAGCCCTCTGCTTATCCAAAGATATACCCTTGAGGCTCGTGTATGAGTTAGCCAGAGAAACGTTCTCCTTGGAAGATCTCCAATTCCATCTGTTACTACCATGCACAGAAAGTTTCAAGATCATAATGGAAGAAAGGGAAAGAAAGAAAAGAGAACTATGAAACAATTTCTTTGCTACAGACGACATGATACACCGTAAGTGGGCGGAGGCAGGATTTAAAAAGAGTAACTGGTCTGGTGGTACATGGGTTTCGGTGAAAGATAGATTTATGCTGCACACCAGGCAAGATCTGCCTGCCGGTTCCTTCCCCTTGCTTCCGAGCCTGTGCACGCACCTCACTATTGTACCATGGCTTCCTTGACAGTTGTAACAATGTTTTATGAAAGTTCTGGAAGGGTAAAAAGCTTCTGCATTTAGTTAAATAATGATAGGTAAATTCTAGGTCAGTGACAGGTTTTGTTAGGTTAGGAACGTTATGTTAGTTTAGGAGCAATATACTGAATAGCGTGAGGTTTATTATGGCTCACATTGAATCTCTCCTGCGATGAAACCCTAAACCCCACCTTCCGAGATGGGTCCCATCAGAGAGTTGGTGGGAGGAGCCTGGTGCACATTTTTCCCTGGGTTTCATTTCAAGATATGCACTAAGAAAAGGTTCCATGACCCTGACGTTGAATGTACTTGCGAGCTATGTGGAAAACAGTGAGAACGGTATCACATACTGACCTGTGCACGATGTGAGAAGAGCATCTCGGGGATAGCAAAAGAATAAACAATGCACATTGTGTGCAATTCACACTTATTATTAAATTTAATTTTTTTCTCCGTTTCATCTTCTGCCTACTAGATGGTGTTCCACGGTGTTCCTAGTAGTTCAAATCATGCCGCTACACAGGTCCCATTAGTGAGTAAAATTGGGGAAATAGTAATTTATGCTGCACACTGGTCCCCCTTCCACTCACTGCCCGCCTGGCTGCTTCCCCTATCTTGCCACTCAGTAATGCAACTCAACAAAACAACAAAATAGGCGGTGGTATTTCACAATTAAAAAAAAAGCCCTTACTCACCAACCAAACATAATAGGCCTATTTCACAATTATAAAAAACACCGTATAGGCTATATGCCAACAGAACATTTCACAATTATAAAAAGCAAAATAATATTTCACAATTAACTAAGAACCTTGCACTACACATAATATTTCACAGTAATAGAAAATGCTGTATTATAACATAAAACATGGCTTAATTGATATGCAGGAAATTTTCCTTGCACAAACACTGCTCTTTTTGTAACTAAAAAAAATGTTTAAGAATTCTAAAAAGAGACTCTTGCGTTAAAACTAGGGATGGGTCCTCGATACTTTAGATACCTCGATACTTGCATGGTATGGCATCGAACGATACTTCAGAAAACTCGCTCGATACTTTTGTAAATCTGCAATTAAGTGAGAATATTAGTATTTTTTAACAAAAACTTGTAAGTGGACTGTTTAAAAAACTATTTTAGTTTTAATGTAGAGTTTAAAAATAATTATAGGCTAATGATGATATTAAATTTTGTCTCATTAAATATGCAATTATGCAGTTCCAGTTGACAAACACAACAGAAAACATACAAAATATAAATTTGGAAGGAAGCATGATCAAAGTATGTAATAGCCATCAATTTCTGGGGATTTTTTGTGGATAGAACTATGAACTGGGTACCACACATTGATC
Organism: Ectobius pallidus; assembly: GCA_964059195.1. NCBI lineage: Eukaryota > Metazoa > Arthropoda > Insecta > Blattodea > Ectobiidae > Ectobius > Ectobius pallidus. Next base: position 6,733,719 of record CAXKWD010000012.1, read on the forward strand.
ATATAAGTAAAAAGATAACTAAAATAATATATCTAATAACACACCTGTCAGCATATGTTGGAAAGGGCACATTAAAAATGATATATTATGGATTAGTATATCCCCAAATAATATACGGAATAGAACTATGGGAAGCAGCAGCTATGACATATCAAAAAAGAATTCTTACACTCCAGAAACGCTGCATCAGGACAATCTATAAGTTAGGACTTAGAGAATCCTGCAAGGACACGTTTCGTAAAGAAGAAATTCTGACAATAACATCCCTATATGTCTATCAAGTGATTCAAATGGTAGTATATTCAAAAATGTCAAGTAACAGAAATAAAGATATACATCAGGTAATTTCAATTATTTTGTAAATCAGTTAGAAAGGGTTCTTAATTCACTGTATAGTACTAACGTAAATATTATATTGTGTGGGGACTTTAATGTAGATTTCTCAATTGATAGTGAGAAGAAGATCAGACTGATATCTTTATTGGGTAGCTATAATCTAGATTTCATAGTAAACTTTCCGAGAATTCAGAACGACTCCCAAACAACAATAGATAATATATTCATAGATATAGAAAAACATTTTAATTTTAAAGTACTTCGAATATTAAATGGATTATCAGATCATGATGCACAAATGTTAGTGCTGAAAATATTAAAGTTAATTTGAACAGTAAACATGCTCATAGTAATATGACTAGAGTAATGAATGACGATTCAATCTTAAAGTTCAAACAAGATCTTGCGAATGAAAACTGGGAGTCTATGTTATCCTATGACAAAGTAGATAGTAAATTAAGTGAATTCCTAAACATAGTGTCACGACATTTTGAGGCAAATTTTCCAAAAAAGAAAACTGCTAATTTACCTAATTCAAGGAATAACACATGGTTAACTGCTGGTATTAAAATATCTTGTGCGAACAAAAGAGAGCTCTACCTAAAATATAGAACCAGTAACAACCAAACTCATAAGGAATACTATAAAAAGTATTGCAACATACTGAAGAAAGTAATCAAAGAAGCAAAAAGTAGGCATTTTTCACAAGTAATTAATAAATCAAATAATAAAGTTAAGACTGTATGGAATATAATAAAAAACGAAACGGGGAGAACAAAGGGAAACAATGATTGTACATCATTAATATACCAAGAAATAAAACTAGATAATTTATCAGACATTTCAAATGCTTTTAATAGCCACTTTATAAATATTGCAGAGAAATGTATTCCTACAAATAATATTAGCATTAAGGCAGTAGACCTACTAACAAAATCTGCAGTTTGGAACCATAGGTTTCAATTGAACCTGACTTCCCACATAGAAATTGAAAATATAATCAAGTCTCTCAAAAGTAAAAGCTCGTCTGGATGGGATAAGATAAGTAATAAGTTATTAAAAAGGTGCTCATCGGAACTCAGTAAACCTCTTAGTCACATATGCAATTGTTCATTAGAATATGGAATATTTCCAGAAAGACTGAAGCATGCTATTGTTAAGCCCCTCTTTAAAAAAGGTGACAAAAATCTACCATCAAATTACAGACCTATATCGCTCTTAACCTCATTTTCAAAAGTTTTTGAAAAAGCCATGTACAACCGCATAATACACTATCTTAATTTGAATGACATTCTTACTTCATCTCAGTTTGGATTTAGAAGTGGCATGTCCACTGAGAATGCTACATTTCAACTTACTACAGAAATACTGGAAGCGTTAGATAAAAAGAAATATACTCTGGGAATTTTCTGCGACTTAGCTAAAGCGTTTGACTGTATAGATCATGAAATATTACTTAAAAAATTGGATCATTATGGGTTCGTTAATTTAACACTTAAGTGGTTCAAATCATATCTTTCTGATAGAACTCAAAAGGTAATAATAAATGGAAATGAATCTAACTTAGGGGTTGTTAAGAATGGGGTACCTCAGGGATCAATACTAGGACCTTTGCTCTTTTTAATTTTCATTAATGACTTGCCCTATAACTTAAGTGACGAATCAAAGGTATTGCTCTTCGCAGGTGATACTAGTGTACTTGTAACAGGAACGTCACAAGAACATTTATCAAGAATAGCTACAAAGGCTTTTCACGAGTTAAACACATCCTATCTTAATGAAAGAAAACAATTAGTAGAAATTACATATACAGAAGAAGGACACATTAAACACTGCCATTCAAAACTGCAGGACATAAAATATGGAATTCCACAAGGTTCTATACTAGGGCCTATATTATTCTTGGTATATGTTAATGACCTAAAAAGCAGTATCTCGTCAAAAGATATAATACAGTATGCGGATGACACAAATATCACAGTTGAAAATAGGTCACATGAAAATCTGCAGATATCAATAAATGAAATTACAGCTGAAACCCTAAATTGGTTCAACCAAAATCATCTCAGAGTAAACACAGACAAAACAGTAGCGATGCATTTTTATCTTACGCCACAAAACAACATACTTGAGCCTACGGTAACTTTTGATAACAAGACAATCTCAAAAGCAACACATATACAGTTTCTAGGAGTATGGATTAGTGAAAATCTAAAATGGGATAAACACATTGAGTACTTGTCAAACAAACTTAGTATTAGTTGCTATGTTTTCAGATCCTTAAATAAAATTGTAAATGTGGATACTCTTAATAATTTATACTATGCTTATGTGTATTCACGATTAAATTATGGCATTCTGTTGTGGGGGAACTCCACCAATTCAAAAAAACTATTTATAATTCAAAAGAGAATAATAAGAATTATGGTGGGGGTAAATCAGAGAGTCTCTTGCAGACCATATTTCAAAAAATTGAAAATTTTAACATTGCCGTGTATGTACATCTATAGATGTGTAGTATACCTAAAAAACAACTATAACACTGAGAGCGATTCCTTTAACATTAATGGAAACATACACAATCATGGAACAAGACAAAGAACAGATATACACATACAAAGAGTAAATACTAAAATATGTCAGGATAGTTTTAAATATATGGCTGCCAAACTTTTCAACAAATTACCATCAGAAATCAAAGCTCTAACTAAATTAGCAATACAGTGTGTCCACGCTAGAGGGATCGAGAAGTAAATGCTCGCCAGTTAAAACGAGATAAGGATATTGCTGCATTCTGCATATGACAGGAAAGGGAAACTCTCCGAAATTGTGCAACAATGTTTTCAGACCCCTCCACGCGCATGCGCGTCAAGAGCTTTCGTCTTGAAAGAAAGCCAGGCGCCATTCAGTAGTCGATCGCGCAGTGGAAAACATGTGGAAAACATGTGGAAAACATGTGGGATATGTTAAGGACGTTGTTTATCAAGGAGACAGACCAAGAAATTTCCAGGAACTGAGGGGCCGCATCACAAATGCAGTAGCGCTTGTGACTCCACAAATGCTAGAGAACACTTGGCGGGAAGTTGAATACCGTTTAGATGTGTGCAGAGCCACAAAAGGTGCACATATCGAGTTGTATTGAACATCATCTGAAACTCGGTCAGTTTGTATCAAGTAACAGTACAAGTTTATGTTACCAATACATTCTGTTCACTAGACATTATCACTTATTGATAGACGAAAGCTCTTGACGCGCATGCGCGTGGAGGGGTCTGAAAACATTGTTGCACAATCTCGGAGAGTTTCCCTTTCCTGTCATATGCAGAATGCAGCAATATCCTTATCTCGTTTTAACTGGCGAGCATTTACTTCTCGATCCCTCTAGCGTGGACACCCTGTATTTAAATCAGCAGTAGTTAAATACTTGGTAGAGCACCAATTCTACACAATAGACGAATATATGAGTAATTTTTCAGGCTAATCCTTTATATGATATATATGCATTTTGTACTTTTGTTGTATTATGTATTTTTTGTAGTATTATGTAAGTTTGTTTCTGTATTAGGCATATGTATTTTTGTCGGTAATATGTACTTTTGTTCTAGTTGTATTTTTGTTCTAGTCTTTTTAAGTTTAGTTTTAAGAAACCATGACGATACACCAGTTTACGAGCATTGCTCAAAATGTAAACGTATGTGTTAATAAAGTTTGATTTGATTTGATTTGGTTTCTAGCTAATAAAATGACACTTAATATTGATAAGACCCATTTTATACAATTTAGGACAAAAAACAGATGTATCTCAAATCTTGAAATTAATTATGGAACACAAATCATACAAGAAATTAGCAATGTAAAATTTTTAGGACTGCAAATTGACCAAAATCTTGACTGGAAGACACACATAGAAATGACAAGTCCAAAACTGAGTTCAGCGTGCTTTGCTTTAAGAATTTTGAATAATATATTAAAACAGGATGCATTACTTATGGTATATTTTGCATATTTTCACTCGGTAATGAGGTACGGGATCATATTCTGGGGCAACTCTTCCCATAGGGAGAAAATATTTAGATTACAAAAGCAGGCAATAAGAATAATATGTGGAAAGAAAAAAAGGGAATCTTGTAAACCGCTATTTGAAAAATTAAAAGTCCTCACTCTTACAGGGGAATATATATATAAGTTATACTCTGTTATGTGTTATGTAGTGAATAATATTGATAAATTTCAAACTAATTTTAGTGTACATGGACATACTACCAGAAACATGAATGATCTACACAGACCAAATAACTCGTTAAAACTCTTTCAGAAGGGTGCTTATTATTCTGCAGTACAGATATATAACAAGCTTCCAAACAACATTAAATTATTATGTATTCAAAGAAAGAGCAAACCTTTCAAAACAGCTGTCAAGGAATTTTTATTAACTCACACCTTTTACAATTTGGAGGAATATTTCCAGCTTGGATAAATTTGGCAGCTTGCAGTTTCTGTAGGCCTATATTATTGTTATAACATGCATGTATTTTTTTATCTGACGTGTTCTATATCCTTGAGCCCCGCTCAACACAGGATCTACAGGACGAGATATCTACATCTACATCTACACATAACTATGGTACAAGACAGAGTAATGATTTCCACTGTGTTTCGTACAACAAGAAGTCTGTGATGAAAGATCCATATGGGTTATTCTCCAGAAAAGGGCAGATTCATATCGCAGTTGATTTTCTGGTGTAAAATAAGTATTTATGGATTATGAATTATTATGATAAGTTAGATGAAATAAGGTCTATTTGATCCCATATTCCACTTTTTAAACAAAAGTTACAATTTTCTGCATTTTAGGGCACAGTATGTGAGATCTCACCTCCGTGTCATGTCCCAATGCCTGACTTGTCATTTTCATTCTTTCGTAATTCAACAGGGTTTAATTTTTATTCCATTTTAGTGTTATAACAAGAACAAACGGCTCAAAAAATGAGTCATTAATAACTGAAAAGAAAATATATAATTTTGAAAAGACAATTTTTTGCACTAAACATGCCTGTCCCAGAGTGAGACCTCACCTCCGTGAAACAGTATAAAAGTTCAATTATTTCCACAGATATGGCACTGTTCGTCTTTCTATTTTCCTTGGACTCCAACTTTTAGCAGTTTTCTTATCATTTATACAGTGAGTCTCAGCCAGATTGCACCCGTTTGCCGCGCGCCGTGCTTCTCTTGTGATGACTCAACACTACCCGCGTCGCGGCCAGCTGTGTCCCTGCAGATAAGTCAACAATTCCTGCATAGCCTGCAGTTGAGCATTGTTCTCGTGTTGTACAGACGTGAAAGTGTTATTCTGTAGTTGTCACAACTAAAAGAAAACATTAGAACAAAGATAAACTCAATAATAACGGAAGAACAATTAATGCGTGTGAACCGGAATTTCCTATCACGATGCCAAAAATGTGTGGATGTAGGAGGAGGACACTTCCAGCATCTCCTGTAATAAGGTAGGTGCCTATTTTCGTTATTTTCAAACTTATTTCATTTATTTTCATTGTCACGCACGGACAAGTCAGTCAACTGCCAGGCAGTTCCTTTGCCGCATGCCGGGGATAGGAGCGTCATCTGCGGAGAACCCAACGCGCGGCGCGGCGGGTGCTATCTGTCTGAGACTCACTGTATAAAGCCAAGCTGTTAGTGTGCTTTTAAGTGTTGTTTTGTTTGTGTAAAAGGGCTAAATGCAGAGTTGGTTATTGGACTTCCTCACCTCCGTTACCTACACCCAACGGTAAAATTGTATGTTTTTATATTTACTTTTGCTATAAATTATAATAATAAGGAATGCAAAGTTAAACTCTAGAACTGAGATTTTCTAACCTCAAATGTTCCCAAGCTGTTTGACAAATTAAAGAAAAATCTCACCTCCGTTACTGTTACTCTCGAGTCCTATCCATGGAGGTGTAATTAATGTTGTAATTGATGACATATTTAACTGTCTGCATTTTTTATTTTCGTTTAAAGAAAATACTGGTATAGCCTAATAGTTATGACAATATATCATGTTTTGATTTAAAGTTTTGATTTTAAGGTGATAATCTATTTTAACATAGACAAATAAGTAAAATCTTGTGTGTTAATCCATTTGTATGGTAATAAATATTGTTCTTTTTCATGATAACATTTAATACAGTAAATTAATTCTAATTCTCACATAACTTCTCTATAATTACTATTTCTTACTATTTTCTCACCTTCATGAATGCGCCATTTTCTAACCTTGTTAATTTAATGCAAAATACCACTCTGTAAATAGGGCAAGTACCTCGGTAGTACTCTGCAGAAAGAAATATTACATAAAAAAATTACATGGTCCAGAATAAAAAATAATTTTTTTTTTAAATTATAACATTGAAATCTGCCCTTTTCTGGAGAATGACCCACATGTAGCAGGTAGAACTTTCTTCAACAAATTGCCAAGCGATCTCAAAGACAGCAGCAAAAACACAAACTTTAAAGGAAAACTGAAAAGATACTTAATTAACAAATGTCTATATGATGTAAATGACCTTTGAGATTGTACCTGTTTTTGTATGTTTATATATCTCTTTAGTTATAAGTTAACAATGTTTGTTAGTAATAAGTTGACTATGTCTGACACCATGTATATGGTCTATAGGCAATAAAGATTATTATTATTATTATTATTATTATTATTATTATTATTATTATTCATTTAGTTGGTATTACACAGTTCTCTCAAATTTTAATTTTTAATGTAGGCCTACCTACTTATTGAAACTGGAAATGTTGAAGGTATTGAGTATCGAGGAAAAAATCATGTATCGGTATCGAGAAAATCTGGTACCGACCCATCCCTAGTTAAAACTCATCATATGTATGCCAGCTATCATAACTAAAATATACCAGAGCTTCCTTCACAGCTCAGCATTAATTCGTGGCGTAATGGTTAAGGCTCCTAGCTACGAAGCAAGGGGTCTCGAGTTCAAATCCCGGTTGATCTAAAATTTAGATAGGAATAGGTCTCGGATAGGTAGGTAGGGTGAAGAGGAGGTGAAAGGAAGAGAATAAAGGAGAAATAAATTATTTAATTTTTGTTTCACCAGTTGCATACTAGATTGCGCTACCATCGCTGCTAGTAGTTCAAATGCCGCAGCTTGATGTCTCCATTGTTTTAAGAACTTGGTACATGTAGGGCTCTTGGGTCTACGCAGGAAAGCAGCTGGTCTCCACTATTTCTACCGTGCATCAGTCAATGTTCATCCGAGAGGCAGTGAAACACAACAGCCAACAAAACAAATGAAATGCCACTATACAGCCAACCTATCAGAATGGAAAACGCTTAAAAAAAAACACGTTCTACTCACAGGTGACGGTTTAAATTGGAATAGGGACGTGTAGTTAAAGGATTGATATCAAAAGTAGTGCATCAGTCCGTTCTACTCACGGGTGAGAGTTTAATTTGGAACAGGGACATGTAGTTAAAGGTTTAATACCAAAACTAGCGCAACAGCCCGTTCTACTCCCAGGTGACAGTTTAATTTGGTATAGGGACATGTAGTTAAAGGTTTAATACCAAAACTAGCGCAACAGACCGTTCTACTCACAGGTGACAATTTAATTTGGAATAGGGACATGTAGTTAAAGGTTTAATACCAAAACTAGCGCAACAGCCCGTTCTACACCCAGGTGACAGTTTAATTTGGAATAGGGACGTGTAGTTAAAGGATTGATATCAAAACTAGCGCAACAGCCCGTTCTACTTACAGGTGATGGTTAAAAAATCCCGTTATGCTCACAGGTGAAAATTTAATTTGGCATAGGCCCTTGAACATGACGGTAATAATTAGCTCCTTCCGTATTTCGAGAAATTTCCGATTTTCGAACAGTTTATGCAGAAAACGAGGCAACGAAAAAAAAAAAAAAAGTATTTATGTAGAGGAAGAATTTTGTTCTGACTTGACATACACGTGTTACCCACAATTCCATCCTTCTGAACACGAATATAACAATAATAATAACCAGATCCTTCCGCTCTTCGAAAAAATTCCCATTTTCCATTACTGTCACAGAGTTTACGCTAGAAAAGTAGGACCGTTTCAAAACAAAAATTCATTAAGGAGGAAAATTTTTTTTCCGTCATGCCTTATATGTGTTATCTATAATTCGACCCTTCTGAACACGAATATAACAATAATAATAACCAGTTCCCTTCCCACTTCGGGAAAATTGCGATTTTCCAATCGTGTCACACAGTTTACGCAATGAAAGTATGGATGTTGCAAACAAAAATTCATTACATGGAGGAAAATTTCTTTTTTGGCGTAAAATACGTTTGTAGCCTATAATTTGACCCTTCTGAACACGAATATAACAATAATAATAACCAGTTCCTTCCGCCCTTCGAGAAAAAACCGATTTTCCATTACCGTCACACAGTTTACACAAGAAAACTAGGAATGTTTCAAACAAAAATTCATTACATGGAGGAAAAGTATTTTTCCGACCTAAGACACGTATGTAACCTATAATTCGACCCTTCTGAACACGAATATAACAATAATAATAACCAGTTCCTTTCCCACTTCGGGAAAATTCCGATTTTCCAATCGTGTCCACAGTTTACGCAAAGAAAGTAGGAATGTTCCAAACAAAAATTCATTACGCGGAGGAAAATTTTTTTCCCACCTAAAATACGTATGTAACCTGTAATGCGACCCTTCTGAACACGAATATAACAATAATAATAACCAGTTCCTCGACACTTTGAGGAAATTCCGATTTTCCATTAGTGTCACACAGCTTACGCAGAAAAAGCGTCACCGTTTCAAAACAAAAATTCATTACATGGAGGGAAATTTTTTTTCCGACCTAAGTTACATGTGTTATCTATAATTCGACCCTTCTGAACACGAATATAACAATAATAATAACCAGTTTCTTCCGCACTTCGTGAAAATTCCGATTTTCCATTAAAATCACACATTTTTCGCAGAAAAAGTAGAACTATTTAAATAAAAATTGATTACAAAGAGTAAAATTTTTTTCCCGACATGACTTACATGTGTTATCTATAATTCGACCCTTCTGAACACGAATATAACAATAATAATAACCAGTTTCTTCCGCACTTCGAGAAAATTCCGATTTCCCATTAGTGTCACAGAGTCTACACGTAAACTCTGTGACACTAATGGGAAATCGGAATTTTCTCGAAGTACGTAGGGAACTGGTTATTATTATTGTTATATTCGTGTTCAGAAGGGTCGAATTATAGATAACACATGTAAGTCATGTCGGGAAAAAGTTTTTACTCTTTGTAATCAATTTTTATTTAAATAGTTCTACTTTTTCTGCGAAAAATGTGTGATTTCAATGAAAAACAGGAATTTTCTCGAAGTGCGGAAGAAACTGGTTATTATTATTGTTATATTCGTGTTCAGAAGGGTCGAATTATAGATAACACATGTAACTTAGGTCGGAAAAAATTTTCCTTCAATGTAATGAATTTTTGTTTAAAGAATACCTACCTTTTTTGCGTAAAATGTGTGGTATTAATGGAAAACCGGAATTTTTTCGAAGTGCGGAAGAAACCGGTTATTATTATTGTTATATTCGTGTTCAGAAGGATCTAATTATAGATAACACATGTAACTTAGGTCGGAAAAAAAATTTCCCTCCATGTAATGAATTTTTGTTTTGAAACGTTGATACTTTTTCTGCATAAGCTGTGTGACACTAATGGAAAATCGGAATTTCCTCAAAGTGTCGAGGAACTGGTTATTATTATTGTTATATTCGTGTTCAGAAGTGTCGCATTACAGGTTACATACGTATTTTAGGTGGGAAAAAAAATTTTCCTCCGCGTAATGAATTTTTGTTTGGAACATTCCTACTTTCTTTGCGTAAACTGTGTGACACTAATGGAAAATCGGAATTTCCTCAAAGTGTCGAAGGAACTGGTTACGATTATTGTTATATTCGTGTTCAGAAGGGTTGAATTATAGATAACACAAGTAACTTAGGTCGGAAAAAAATTTTCCTTCAATGTAATGAATTTTTGTTTAAAGAGTACCTACCTTTTTTGCGTAAAATGTGTGATATTAATGGAAAACCGGAATTTTCACGAAGTGCGGAAGAAACTGGTTATTATTATTGTTATATTCGTGTTCAGAAGGATCTAATTATAGGTAACACGTGTATGTCAAGTCAGAACAAAATTTTTCCTCTACATAAATACTTTTTTTTTTTATTATCGTTGCCTCGTTTTCTGCATAAACTGTTCGAAAATCGGAAATTTCTCGAAATACGGAAGGAGCTAATTATTACCGTTGTCATATTCATGTTCAAGTGCCTATGCCAAATTAAATTTTCACCTGTGAGCAGAACGGGATTTTTTAACCATCACTTGTGAGTAGAAAGTGCCCTTGCGCTAGTTTTGATTTTAAACCTTTAACTACATGTCCCTATTCCAAATTAAACTGTCACCTGTGAGTAGAACGGGGTTATTTAACTGTCACCCGTGAGAAGAATGGGCTGTTGCGCTAGTTTTGATATTAAACCTTTAACTACATGTCCCTATTCCAAATTAAACTGTCACCTGTGAGTAGAACGGGCTGTTGCGCTAGTTTTGATATTAAACCTTTAACTGCATGTCCCTATTCCAAATTAAACTGTCACCTGTGAGTAGAACGGGGTTATTTAACTGTCACCCGTGAGAAGAACGGGCTGTTGCGTTAGTTTTGATATTAAACCTTTAACTACATGTCCCTATTCCAAATTAAACTGTCACCTGTGAGTAGAACGGGCTGTTGCGCTAGTTTTGATATTAAACCTTTAACTACATGTCCCTATTCCAAATTAAACTGTCACCTGTGAGTAGAACGGGGTTATTTAACTGTCACCCGTGAGAAGAACGGGCTGTTGCGCTAGTTTTGATATTAAACCTTTAACATTCCAAATTAAACTGTCACCTGTGAGTAGAACGGGGTTATTTAACTGTCACCCGTGAGAAGAACGGGCTGTTGCGCTAGTTTTGACATTAAACCTTTAACTACAAGTGCCTATTCTAAATTAAATTATGTAGAACGGGAATTACTCAATTTATCCTTTATTACGCTAGGGAATACGTTTCTAGTGTAATGTATTCTGTTCGGTTGGCTATGCTGGTTAGTTCATTGCTACCTAGATCACAATATTGACTGAAAACTTGTGAAATATACGCAGACCCAAGAGCCAGACATCCAGACCCAAGAGCCCTACATGAACCAAGAACTTCTTCCCACCCAAAACCCCTACTTTCCAGGCGGGTCCCTTTAGGGAGTTGGAGTGAGGGACTCGTGCGCAGCATAAATTACTTTTTCCCCGGAGTGGGGAGCTAGGATGTAGCAGATTCTTCAGTTTTCCCCAAATATTTTTCAGCAATACTGTAGCAAGACCCCTCCCATCTTGCTAGAAAATCTCTAGGAGATGCATGCGACCCAAAGGACTATATCTACAGACATCAAATTTGGGAAAATGGAACTTTACGCCCCATGCGAGTCTCTCACTCCAACTCCTACTGGTGCAAGGGTCTTTTCTTTCGGTTTTTTTTTATTTTATAATTGTGAAATATGTTTGGTACAAGGCTCTTTTTTTATTGTGAAATATTATTACCGGTGTTGAGCAGGTGAGCTGAGAAGAGTGGGACGTATAGTTCCATTATGCCTCAAATTTTATGATGAGAATCTCACCTTTGTCCTGGAAGCCCTTCTGAATACTTATTATGTAAACATGAACTTAAACACTGTAGGACTGGAAGAGAAGTAAAGTTCTCAGAAGCAATCATCTCTAGCCCATGTTCCTGCCTCTTTTTCTCTTTCTGGATTAGATCAAACAACTCAGGATCTGCGTCCCATAAATTCTGGTTCAGCGACTGAACGTCTCCGCTCATTATTATAAAATCCCACAACTCTGAAAGAAAATTAGAGTAAGTTATCCCTACTACACCAAAACTGTCCAGAAGTTGTACCACGAAACTATTAAGTCCTAATACTGATAATCTACCAAAAACAAACTTTACTGTAAAACAATGACGTCTGAGGTTTTATCTTCACTAAAGAGGTCAGATTTTTCATCACCTTATGACCTTCAGTTCAGTTTATTTTCCAGCTGTTTACTGTATCTGACGTGATTAACTTCGGAGTTGCATAAGAACCAAACCTTATTTAGCATAACATAAGAAATAATATAAGAAACTTACCTACAATATGGCAAACAGATTTCGAACTCTGAAGTCAAACCTCGAATGTTAACTACCAATTCCAATTTCCACCTTCCAGTTGCGATAGTTTTCAATGCAGTACACAAATTTTTGCTTTTGCTGCGAAGGCGCGAACGAGACAGAACCTGTTGCTCACAGTGTTGCCAAGTGTTCCATTGTAGCCAATTGTAGAAAAACAAATAACCAAAATATCATCATAAAATCAGCTAAAAGTGATGATGATAATATTTTCCTTGGAATTTTAACGAATTTTGTTTCTCCACTGTTGTCTATCCATCGTATCCTCTTCTTGTAGTCCCCTAATAAATATTAAATAATAAATATTTCGAATATGACTTTAAGAATTTATAGTTAGTAATAGTAAATGTACAAGAAACTTAATGTAGTATTTTCACTTATATTGTAAAATTAGTTGTGTTTTATGTATATTTCGTGTTGTAAATTATGTATGTAATCTTTGTACTCCTGACTTTGTCTATTACCTAAATGGTTTAATGACAAGAAAATAAAATTATTATTATTATTATTATTATTGAGCTATGACGTCTTTGGCAATCTTCCATCTTTCATTCTTTTCACTTGACCGTAACATCTTAATCATTTCTTTACGACATCATCTTCCAACTAAAACTACAACTGCTAAAATAATAAAGTAATAATATAATGTATTTGTCATTATACCCGAGACGAGCTAAGATGGAAACCTGAGATAAACAAAAGCCAGTATCTCTCTCTCTCTCAGGTCTACAGGTTTTGTGCTAGAGTGAGACAGGCATACTGGGTTTTGTTTACTTCAAGTTTCCTTCTTAGAACGGCCGGACTTTAGGCTTATTACAACGCAACAAACGTCATTTACAGTGAATACACACTAAAATATTAAAACGTAATAATTATTCACTCTTGGCAAGTCCAAGAATTCGTTTAGACTGTAAAAACTCAAAGCTACAAAAAAGTCATAGAATTCAATTTTGAATCTATTGAAATCGACGGTGTATGCTTCATATGGTATTGTGTTGGACTGAGCTTTTTAGCTGAGTCCAACACTATAATAATTATGATCCTATAAATGACCGGCTAACCTTGGAGAACAATAATCTGAAACAGGAACTTTCAACCTCGAACAATTCCGTACCGCGGGCCAACGCCTACGATTCTTGGACAGAAGTGGTGAAAGATAGCCACAGTGTTAGACCTATATTTGTTCCACACGAAAATTTCGAAACCACAATAGATTTGATTGCATTTGATTCTTTTATGACTGACCTGTTCTTTATTTATTAAATACTTGTTTCTGGTTTTCGCCTTTACTTCTAATTACATAATCATTTAGCTTATTTTTTACTTCAAGTAAACAGACAAAATTTACATATTAACCATACAGATAAAATACATTCTCTGATAAAGAGAGGTTGACAAGGGTCATCGTAATTGGCACCAGACAATATAAGCCGCACTAACTATTGCAACCTTCACAGGGTCAATCCATATAAAATCAACCAATTTAATTTGAAAAAGCTGCTGACAAAGTTTATTTATTTTTTATCCATGTTTGTATTATATTCAGAGAGTTGAAAACAGGTATTCATTAATATTTTATGGAATATCTGCACTTATTACCACTTTCTGAAATTTTGGCTATGTTAAAAAAAACTCCGTGGCGCTACATCCCTGAAGGGACAAGGCATACCACCCGACCACTGCATCAAATACCATAGGCAGATGACAGGATTGCGGGGCATGTGGTCAGCATGTTTGAACCAAATATCTTAAAAAAACAAAGAAACTACAGAGTTTAACGGAAACCTCTGTAAAATGCAAAATAGGCTGATGCACAAATACAAAATGGCAGCTCAAAAAGGAACTGAACATCTAAAAAATTAATGAATACCTGTTTTCAACTCTCTGAATATAGTACAAACATAGATAAAAAAAAAAAGTGTGCGTGGAACGCCACGCTACAGAAGTGAAACTTGTTTTAATTTTTATTTTTTTCAATTTTTGACTATTGGATTTTTTCAATTTTGCATTATTGAACTTTTTAATATTGGGTTTTTGGACTTTTTAAATTTTGGATCTTTGAATTTTTTAATTTTTGGATTATAGATTTTTTAATATTTTGTTATTTAAATTTTGGAAATTTGGATTTTTTAATTTTTAAAACTTTGGACCTTTAAATTTTTTTATTTTGGAATATTGGATTTTTAAATTTTGGATCTTTGACATTTTTATTTTTTTAATTTTTTAAATTTTGGATTATAGATTTTTTAATTTTGGATTTTTAGTTTTTTTTTAAATTTTCGATTTTTTAATTTATAAATTTTTAATTCTGGATCTTTAAATTTTGGAATTTTGTATTTTTTAAATTTTTATTCTTTGAATTTTTTTATTTTTTTTTATTTTTAATTTTGTATTTTCAATTTGTAATTTTGGATTTTCAATTTTTTAATTTTGCATTGTTTTAATTTTATTTATTTTTATTTTTTAAATTTTGGATACTTGGATTTTTGGAATTTTTAATTTTGGATCTTTGATTTTTTTATTGATTGGATTTTTAAGCACGGTAATGAACTTCCGGGTTCCATAAAACATATGATATTCCTTTAGCTTGCTTAGGAATTGTCTATTGCCATTGAGCAAGTATTATTACTATTATTATTGTTGTTATTATTATTATTACTACTACTACTATTCCCATTTGCAGGTCCTTGTACTAGGTCTGAAAAATCACCTTCTATCGTTAGTTTCCCCTCTGAGTATTTTATTTTGTCCTTTAAATCGTATAGCACTTGATTACTTCTAATCATTGAGTTGATTGTTTTCTGTGCAGTCCGTTCTGTCACACCTCACTAATTTCGTGATGGTTTCTGAGCATGACACAAGCTCTGGATATACCCCTACTGCAGCTAAAGAAGTTTCACTTAAAAAAAATTTAAAATAAATAAATTTTGTTAGCAACCGTCATTGGTTTTTTGATATAGATTGACCCCAAAGCAAATGAGAATAAAGATGCAACCTACTACGAAAAAGTTAAGATTCTTAAAAATATCTACGATAATAAAGTTGCAAGAATATATCAGGATTTTAATTAAAAACCATGAGAATATAAATAACGTTAGCTGGAAAATTACCGGTATAAATAGTCTTAGGCATAAACCAAACACAGACAATGTAATCCTACAGTCCATCCAGGTGGACACAGGTAAAGATTTGTTATCATCTGCCCTAAATAAATAGGCCTATTTTGTTACTATCGGAAGAAAAATGAGTAGGGATGTAGGGTCCAAACTCCAGCAATAGACCCATTTGCTACAACTTTTCAAGATTCTCAAAATAACTTTTTAAAGATAGTTAATCTAATTAATAGCATGTACTTTTATCCTACAGATTAAACAGAAATTAGAAACATCATAAAGTCCCTCAAATAAAAAACTCAATGGGCGTTGGCAATTTACCCACTTCTATATTAAAATTTTGTAATTCTCTTGCTTCAATAACTCCTGCTGGGAGCATGCTACTTTCCCTGATAAATTAAAGATTGCAAAGGTAATAGCTGTCTTTAAAAAAGGTACCGTATTTTACGGACCATAAGACGCACCTTAATTTTAGGATGGAAATTTAAAGGAAAAGAAATTTAATGTGAATCTAAACGAAACATTAGAAGGGAAATATATACTTCATTACATAACTTTTAACCTTGTACAATGGAATTGGTGGCAATGTCTTCTAACTTAAAATCCGCATAGTACGTAAATCTCTTCTGTACAGGTGACATCGGGTAAATTTTAACATCTGAAATGATTTCTCATGAAAGACTGAAAATATTTTTATACCCTCTAACCCTCAATTAAGCACATGGCAAGTGTAACGGAACAAGCCTCTTTAGAGGTCATTGCATTCATTTAAACCACCCGGTGGAGACAATTCCTTTAGTATAAAAGAACTCAACATTCTTTTATTTCCGTGATGTATAGCCTACCTGGCTTCCAACTACCCTCATTTTACGATTGTGACTAGTGCAGTGATGTACAGTCTGTGTTAACATTTGTAATTGTCTTATCGTTTACAACACCTTGTGTTGAACTGTGGTATTCCGACAATATTTACCATAATTTTAATTTTGTTAGTGTACTTCGGACCATTAGACGCACCCAACTTTTAAGGCTCTGTTTTCAAGGTCTTATGGTCCATAAAATACGGTAATACACTTGATGTAAATAATTACAGACCCATATACATTCTACCAGTAATCTCTAAAATTGTTGAACTCGTAATTTATAATAGAATCATAAGTTGTTTGGACAAATACAAACTTTTACCTCTAAACAACATGGGTTTACAAAGAAAAAATCTACGGTCACAGCTTCGACAAAATTTATACACACAGATTTGTGTTTATGTATCTAAACAGAAGTGATACATGTGCTAAGTTTGTTTTATATCGTTTTTTTTAACAAGGAATTGTTTTTTGGAGGTATTGCATTTTTACGTTGTGACTACTACTACGCATGTCCATAAAATGGAAATGAATAATAAATGTATGTACATAAAGCTGACACAATAATGTGAAATGTGCAGAACCTTGTGAAATGCCCTCAACACAGCAAACTCTCAATTATATGGGATAATCCTAATGTTAAAACAAAACTGAGTTCGATATCTTGAATTTCCTGCCCTTTGTTGCCACCTAGAGCATAATTGAGGACTGTTTTGACAAAACTCAACATATGCCATAAACTGTTCAGGTTTCTTTAGTTTTTATTAACATATAGATGATAGAAACAGGTACGCTGTAGCGTAGTGGTTGAGGCACTGCGCTACAAACCAGAAGGTCACCGGTTCAATCCCCGATGAAGTCTGAGTTTTTCAAATGGCTTAATCCTTCTGGTGGCACAATGGCCCTGGGGTCGACTCAGCGTCTAACAGAAATGAGTACCAGTAGCAATTCTGAGGAAAAAAACGGCCGCTGCGTAAGGCTGACTATCTTACCACCTTCACGTGCCGATTGTCTAAAATCTGGGGACCCCAACCTCCTGGAACCCTCTGGACCTCCATAGGGAACACTTTACTTTACTTTTAGATGATAGAAATCTTGCACATTGAGGCTTCAAAATGAATTGGTTATGTTGACTTTTCTTGAACATTTTTTCAACATCTTAAAGATCTCATTTCAAAGCACCTAAAACCATTAAAAAACTAATTTGGCACAAAATGGACCTAAAACCATTAAAAAACTAATTTGGCACAAAATGGACCTAAAACCATTAAAAAACTAATTTGGCACAAAATGGAGATGCTGAGTTTTGTGAAATTATGACTAAATTAAGTGCAGGAAACTAAAAATACCGTACTGAAAAAATAAAGTGCGGGAAAATCAAATGAGTTTTTGTTAATACCAGGTCTCTCATGCAGAAGAAGAACATTTACAAAGCATAACAGTATGCCCTGTGCAAGACTTGTTCCTACATAAATACCACAACCTCAATAGCTTGCAAACTGATTTATAATAAAATCAGGTAAACTGATATAATAAAGTGCCAGTATGTTTTTGTTGAATCAATTATAATATGCAGAAAATAATACAAGTAAGAATCAGCTTGAAAAATTTTATGTCATAACCGGGATTTGAACACGGATCTTCAGCTTAACGCGCTGATGCTCTACCATTGAGCTACCATGACAACATGCCAGTACAACATCAAATTCCTCAACTGATTCAGAATACAAGGCAACCCACGGGAGGTTTCTCCGTTGAGAACACACATCCAATGGTGTCCTACATTTGTAGGTACTTTGAAGCCAAGTTATTATTTATATACTATTAATTAAGTGGAGGGAAAGGAAATAGACATTAAATCCATGTCTGGGATATTAATACAAGTAAGAATCAGCTTGAAAAATTTTATGTCATAACCGGGATTTGAACACGGATCTTCAGCTTAACGCGCTGATGCTCTACCATTGAGCTACCATGACAACATGCCAGTACAACATCAAATTCCTCAACTGATTCAGAATACAAGGCAACCCACGGGAGGTTTCTCCGTTGAGAACACACATCCAATGGTGTCCTACATTTGTAGGTACTTTGAAGCCAAGTTATTATTTATATACTATTAATTAAGTGGAGGGAAAGGAAATAGACATTAAATCCATGTCTGGGATATTAATACAAGTAAGAATCAGCTTGAAAAATTTTATGTCATAACCGGGATTTGAACACGGATCTTCAGCTTAACGCGCTGATGCTCTACCATTGAGCTACCATGACAACATGCCAGTACAACATCAAATTCCTCAACTGATTCAGAATACAAGGCAACCCACGGGAGGTTTCTCCGTTGAGAACACACATCCAATGGTGTCCTACATTTGTAGGTACTTTGAAGCCAAGTTATTATTTATATACTAATAATTAAGTGGAGGGAAAGGAAATAGACATTAAATCCATGTCTGGGATATTAATACAAGTAAGAATCAGCTTGAAAAATTTTATGTCATAACCGGGATTTGAACACGGATCTTCAGCTTAACGCGCTGATGCTCTACCATTGAGCTACCATGACAACATGCCAGTACAACATCAAATTCCTCAACTGATTCAGAATACAAGGCAACCCACGGGAGGTTTCTCCGTTGAGAACACACATCCAATGGTGTCCTACATTTGTAGGTACTTTGAAGCCAAGTTATTATTTATATACTATTAATTAAGTGGAGGGAAAGGAAATAGACATTTAATCCATGTCTGGGATATTAATACAAGTAAGAATCAGCTTGAAAAATTTTATGTCATAACCGGGATTTGAACACGGATCTTCAGCTTAACGCGCTGATGCTCTACCATTGAGCTACCATGACAACATGCCAGTACAACATCAAATACCTCAACTGATTCAGAATACAAGGCAACCCACGGGAGGTTTCTCCGTTGAGAACACACATCCAATGGTGTCCTACATTTGTAGGTACTTTGAAGCCAAGTTATTATTTATATACTATTAATTAAGTGGGTTGCCTTGTATTCTGAATCAGTTGAGGAATTTGATGTTGTACTGGCATGTTGTCATGGTAGCTCAATGGTAGAGCATCAGCGCGTTAAGCTGAAGATCCGTGTTCAAATCCCGGTTATGACATAAAATTTTTCAAGCTGATTCTTACTTGTATTAATATCCCAGACATGGATTTAATGTCTATTTCCTTTCCCTCCACTTAATTACTGTAGTATATAAATAATAACTTGGCTTCAAAGTACCTACAAATGTAGGACACCATTGGATGTGTGTTCTCAACGGAGAAACCTCCCGTGGGTTGCCTTGTATTCTGAATCAGTTGAGGAATTTGATGTTGTACTGGCATGTTGTCATGGTAGCTCAATGGTAGAGCATCAGCGCGTTAAGCTGAAGATCCGTGTTCAAATCCCGGTTATGACATAAAATTTTTCAAGCTGATTCTTACTTGTATTAATATCCCAGACATGGATTTAATGTCTATTTCCTTTCCCTCCACTTAATTACTGTAGTATATAAATAATAACTTGGCTTCAAAGTACCTACAAATGTAGGACACCATTGGATGTGTGTTCTCAACGGAGAAACCTCCCGTGGGTTGCCTTGTATTCTGAATCAGTTGAGGAATTTGATGTTGTACTGGCATGTTGTCATGGTAGCTCAATGGTAGAGCATCAGCGCGTTAAGCTGAAGATCCGTGTTCAAATCCCGGTTATGACATAAAATTTTTCAAGCTGTTTCTTACTTGTATTAATATCCCAGACATGGATTTAATGTCTATTTCCTTTCCCTCCACTTAATTAATAGTATATAAATAATAACTTGGCTTCATAGTACCTACAAATGTAGGACACCATTGGATGTGTGTTCTCAACGGAGAAACCTCCCGTGGGTTGCCTTGTATTCTGAATCAGTTGAGGAATTTGATGTTGTACTGGCATGTTGTCATGGTAGCTCAATGGTAGAGCATCAGCGCGTTAAGCTGAAGATCCGTGTTCAAATCCCGGTTATGACATAAAATTTTTCAAGCTGATTCTTACTTGTATTAATATCCCAGACATGGATTTAATGTCCACTTAATGCAGAAAATAAGTTTTTCTTTCATTTCATTCATGGTACTTCTGCCTTACGGCAGGTCTACACTCCCATGTAAAATTCCATTTTCCAGCTCCTTCTATTTTCTGCTGCATCCTTTAACTCTCCATAATTTCTTTTCTTCTTGATGTCATCCAGTATCTCAATTCTTCTTCTTCCTAGTCTTCTCTTTCCTTCTATGGCATCTAGCAAGAGTCCTCTTCTTCTCATAATGTGTCCCATCCAGTTGGCTTTTCTCACTCTCACATCTTGCAAGA